>JACEEU010000746.1:5524714-5753579 GCA_016630915.1 Callionymus lyra
ATGGGTCAATGGTTTTATCTGATATAAGTTCATTAATTAGTGCAGCTTTTGAGGACAGGGATCGGATATTCAACAATCCACACTTAATTCTCCTGTCCTCTACAATGGTAGTATTTATTTGATTTAGATTTATTTGAATTCGATTTTCTTTAATAGCTCTTCTACTGACATTTTTACTTGGTTTTATTAAGCGGGTCAGATTGACCCTCTCTATGTGGTTAGAGGTGGGTGGCTGTTGTGGGAGAAGGGCAGAAGAGTGTGGAAGACTGCAGTTCTGCCTTCTGATCTGTGCTTGTCACGTTACACTAAAACTCTCACCACTGCTAGACAAGAGAGATGCTCCTTCCAACGTGGGATGGATGCAGTCTCTCCTAAGCAGACCAGGTTTTCCCCAGAAGGTTTTCCAGTTGTTAACAAAGCCAACCCCGTTTGCGGCACCACTCCGACAACCAGCGATTAAATGATGAATAGCGAGTAAACATATCATCATTGGCCATATTGGGAAGGGGTCCAGAGAACACTACGGAGTCCGACATTGTTCGTGCAAATGCACACACCGACTGAACGTTTACCTTGGTGACCTCCGAGCGACGTAATCGGATGTCGTTGCTGCCGACATGAATAATTATCTTACTGTATTTACGTTTAGCTTTAGCCAGCAGCTTTAAATTTGATTCAATGTCGCCCGCTCTGGCCCCAGGAATGCAGACTACTCTCGCTGGCTTCGCTAGTTTAACGTTCCGAAGAATGGAATCGCCTATGAACAGAGCAGGTTCCTCGACCGGTGACTTGTCGAGTGGAGAAAATCTGTTCGAAACGCCAAGGGGTTGGTGGTGCTCCGTTGACTTTGGCCGGGAACTATTCCTCCCACGAACAGTCACCCACCGACCCTGGTTTCCCGGCTGCTCGGGAATTGCTGGAGGACTACCTGCTAGGCTATGTGGCTGCGCACAGTCTACCTGACACTGGCTAGCTAGCGGTTTAGCTTCGACAGCGCACAACCGGCTCTCTAGTTCAACGAGCTTCAGCTCCAGTCTAGCTAACAGGCTACACTTTACACAACTAATGCTATCTCTAAAGGAGGTCGAAGCGTAACTAAACATCTGACACACCAAGCAGGAAAGAACAGAGGAGGGAAAGGGAGAGGGAGACATAGTGAGGGGAAAGTTTGACGAATGCGCTCACCGGGAAGTTTTTCAGACTTGTCCTCGGCCCGATTCGACTTCGAAGGATGTTGGTCCAAAAATAAATGTAGATGTTCACGGATGCTCCAGAAATAAGGCGAACAAAAAGAAAAAAAAAACGATCCTTCTGCTTGGAGCGAGAGAGACGCTGCACGGTGCTGCACTACGATACGACAGGTTTGTGACTCTCTGGTGATGGAGCTTCGGGGTGAAAGTTTCCCTGCTGTCCTGTTGGGTTTATGTTTATTAGCATTATTCCATATGCTGAAAAGATATTGAATTGCAGTTTTTTTGAGTGTTCTAAATTTTGCTCAACCACTACTTTTTATTTGTTCAGGCTTTTCCTTGATTTTCATGAACTCCTGTTGTGTTATCAGTGTTATCTTGATCTTTAAAGTATATACTTTATTGAATATTGTTTTGATTGTTTAAGCGCTTTGTGACCCTGGTCTGGAAAAGCGCTATATAAATACAAATTACTTACTTACTTATTTTTAGTTGGTAATGAAGTGTATTGGAATGTCTCAAAGAACACAAAGGGTTGAGTCAGATAAGACATCAGGGAGAATACTATTTTTGGATGTTTCATTTAAGTCCAGCTGTAATTTTTCCATTTTAGTCTGGGTTTTTCCGGTCGTGAACTTTGTTAGTGCCTTCAGCATAATCAATAACTCATGATGGAGTATAAAGATGCAGCCGAGACAGTTCTGACTTCAGAATGAAATGAGATATAAATTGACAAGGTTCTGTATTAAACTCTCCTTGTACAGGTAAAATGTTGAACCAACCCTGATCTCTCATCTCCTTTAGTTAACTGATTTGAGTGTGTCCCAAATAGATCTTGAATCTATTGTACTTATGTGTCGGTTGGTAAAAACGATCTTTTCATTGAAATATTTACCTAAAAAAAAAAAGCCCTTAAAACACTTGGTTCTTCTGGAAAATAAAACTCTAGTTTAAACCCACACACACTCTGCTGGTATTGGTCAAGGACTAGGGGGTTGTTACTGCGCGTCATCAATCCTGGAAGTCTCCACCTCCAATGGACTCATTGTATAAACAACATTTGAAACATGCGAGTGAGTCAGGAAAGTTGAGTTTTCTACATTAGTGGCCATTTAAATTTGCAGATTGAGGTCAGATGTCTACCCTGACAGTGTCTTGGATTATTGCAGATGTTTCTCTATATCGTGGGATTATGGGATGCGCCATGTACAAATGAGGAGTGCCAACTTCGGAGTATGAGTTCGGTTTACCAGTTGCTCATTGGCTCATGGAGTTCCAGACACTTCTCTTTCACTTTGCCTTTGTAAGTTTCGTGGCATACTAATGATACACCACCTGACGACCTGACGGAGCGACTCGGAGGCACTCCTTGTGCAGTAAACATCATCTGCATCGCGGTCAATATTGCACATCAAATTCATCACCATAGAAGTCCCTTGAGTACACACTTTTGAATCCATAAATATGTGTTCATTGTACTTGTACAGTGTTTAAAATGTCTGAAATTACCCATAAGGAATGAATGGGGCGAGGTTTTTAATATACTATCCCGACTTTTTGGGTGGTCCTGGAACGTAAATCCTTGATAAACGAGAAAACACTTTATATAGATAAAATAATTTTAAGGGTGCATATTAAGAGATGCTGCAGGTTTGCTTGCGTGTAGAGTCATCTGTATGTTCTCTGGTTTCTTCCGACAGTCCGAAAATATACAGAGTGTGCCGAAGATGACTTTGTTCAGTGGTGTCCCTGTGTCTCACCATAAGCAGTTGGGATAGGGAAAGGGTCCATATATAAGCAGTAGAAAATGATTAAAATAACTTAAATATAGAGCAATAATACTGGGATAGTGAAGAAAAAATGAAAAATGTGCGGCTCAGTGGAGGTCTGTGCTCTTTCACTTTTCCTATTTTAAATGGTTGAAGTTGAAATGTATTCAGGAGAAGCGAAATTTACTGTTGAGGTGTTCAAAGTGTTTCTTAATTGTGAAAAAATGAAATAAAAGATTTCAACCAGATCATCTCAGGAATGAGGTTTCGTTTTTATGTAGCTTTTGCTCCAATTTGTCAAAGAAGTCACGCTTTTGTCGATCCATTACAATGACTTATCTATTTTGAGGTTATTGAGAAGAGCTCTAAATGTAGCTACATTTTTACTCAGTTGACAAATGATTCCACAGTCTTTCGTTATCTTAAAACATCGTAGTACTTCTTCAGTAAGAGGGTTGTTGGACTGGTATCTACCCCCACATTCAAGTTATCAGAAGGGATAATATTCTTAACGTTTTTTATTTATAAATTTGGTCTTTTTCATGTAAGGGAGCATGAGATGAACAATGAATTGAATCATGCTGTGGTTAAAAAAGAGCTGAGCCAAACAACATATATTGGGTCTGAACCACAACTGAACCAAGTAAAGAAAAAAACGTATTAATGCCCTTGAATGTAATCGGCAAATGTGATTTGCTGACATTTGATTAACTTTTCGCAACTGCGTGGAAAATCTGCTCGACCAAATGACTTCCTGCCATCACTGAAGTCAATCTTAAGAAGTCTGCTGGGGGTCTAAAAATAGTGGAAAGTCAAAATGGCAGATGGTAGAGACAGAGTCGTATCCCTTGTAACGAATGTAGACTCAAGATTTCTTAACTTGAGGTGTTGAATACGACAGATATTGCCTGTAACGAGTTGCTAGAAACATAACGGAGACTTGGCAGATTCCCTGCTTCAATATGGAAGAGTTTGTCTCGCATGATAGTAATATTGTCTCTACATGCTAATGGTGTCTTCTATCAAAGACGCCCTGATCCGTGTTAGCTTCGACAGTGATGCTCAGGTCTCCTCTGGTTCGTCTTCATCTGACAATGAACCGTCCTATTGTCTGGTCCGACTCACACTGACACTTCCTCCAGGTCAGTAGATATGCCAAAGGCAGCTTAGGAGACAGTTTGTTCGCCTTTCTCAGCAACTTGCGACTGTGTCGGATCAGCAGAGGAGGAAGAGAGTAAATGGGGTGTGTTGAGGAAACACGATTATCTCCAAACAAGAAGTCGGACCAGTCGATACACTCTAATAGATTAATGGAGACCTTGTGGTGTCTGGTCCCTTTTTCTAATTCTAGGAATTAGTTTCATAACACAATTGCTGAAGCAGCCTTCGACTGGATGTCCAATTTCTGCGGAGTCGCGCCATGCTCGCTTTTGAATGTGTTCGACTGCCTCCTACTCCCTTCCCTCGCTCGTTCTCTTTATGTGATTGGCGATTGGCAGATGCTTGGAAAAGAAACATCAAGGTTATCAGATCATCCCACAATGAAAAGGCTCCTAATGGCGTCAGGAAATGCATCCAGAGCCACAGCCAGGAAGCGAGTCAAAACGACGGGATCTGCAACTCGTGGGTTACGCCTTGAAAAAATGCCCGCACGGGCAGATCCAACATCTGCTTCTTCGACTTAATGACCCGGAGACGGCTGGAGGCGACCCATGGCGGCCTCTGCGAGAGATCGCGTCGCGACACAAAGATGCGAAACAATCTGCGCAGCGTGCGACGCGGTCCTGCAGGTGGGTTGGCAGAGCATCGCAGATCCGTCCCGCCGAGCATAAATTGGAGCCGTGCACGAGACGACGGGCCTCTCCGGGTGACACCTCGCTCATTTCATCTCACAAAGCTGAGCTCTTGATGTTGTTTTGATTCACCGTCTCTTGTGTTACTCTCCTGGCACGAGGGATCAACATTTACTCTTCTTTTGTTGTTCCTTCTCTTCGCTCTCTTCAGAGGCTAATCCTTTCCTTTAAGCGGCAGAGCATCCCTTCTGTACGTTAACTCCTGATCTTAATTAGGACTTACTTGATCTGGAAGTCCTGCAGCATCGGCAGGGATTTGGGATTCATAGATACTGTCTCGGGACCTCATTGATATCTGGGTCTTTCTACAAGGTGACTTTTTTCTGCCGTCCTTTTTTCATTTAAGTATGTTTAATGTAAACATAACTGTAGACTTTTTTTGGTCCTGCAAGATCTTTATTAAATTAGCAACTAACATACTTAACCCAAATCTTATTTTCTTTACCCACATTTTATGCTGTTCCTTGTGGTTTTTGAAAATACGTATTGGTATAATTGTGGTTATTTTATTTAAATGTTTCCTAGCGTTTCTCCAATGATGCATGAACTACGAGCAGCTCTCCCCTTCAATTTACTTTTTATTTAACCAAAACTGTTACTGTAAGACGTAACTTCACTGATTTAAGAACAACATCAGTTCTTCACGATCATCACAACTCTGACTCGTCGCTCCTCCCTCCCTCACCTGTCTCACTCTTAAAGGAACGGTGACACGCAAAACAATCGTATTACGTTATCCTATTTTGCTTTGGTTGGACAAAAAATGTTTGTTCATTTGAATGTAGTGACTGGAGCCCAGTTGTCTTCATCTTCGTCCAAAAAGACACTTAATAACATCCAAATATCTTCAAACTGCTCGTCTGTAACATCCATCTTGTATTGAAGCCTCGACATGAGAGATTTAGGCTGCGGTCCTGGTATCATCCAATAACAACAAGCTTAAAATATAGACTTGTTTTTTTGGGGGGGAAGGATTCCTCATATTTGGATGTTTTTAAGTGTCTTTTTGGACGAAGATAAAGACAAAGAACATTTTTGTCTATAACTCTAAAAAGACAGATTACTCTGAAAATAATCCTAACCCTTAGTTGACAGCAGGACGAGTAGAAAATGAGTGCAGTTTGAATTTTGTGTGAACTATCACCAACTAATGTTTTATTTACAGTTTATTTGTATATATCATGAAGGCAAAAAACAAAGGTGAACATTGTATGGAATTATTTTTAATTTTCAGAATCACTTTATACGCTAGTGATGTAAGAACAACGCAGGAATTTGTCGAAGTGGAAAAAGCGAGACGATAAATGAGGTGTCCATTTATATTCGGCGCCAAAAAGTCAAAAGGGGATAGGGGTTTTCTTTCCTGTCCTTGAAAACTGGTCCAAATGGCTCTTTGAGTAGTAAAGGTTGCCAACCCCTGTATTAGTAGTATTATGTCCTTACTTGGGGCACGGCTGCGCAGTGATTGGGGAAATTGTCCATAGGTAGGAGTGTGTGAGTAGGTGAATGGTTGTGTGTCTTTGTGTGTTCCGAAACCGACTGGTGTCCTGTTCAGGGTGTCCCCTGCCTGACACCTGACGAACCTGCGCCCCCACTGCGACCCCTATAAGGGATTGAGCGGCATAGAAAATGAATGAACGTCCTTACTGTACGTAATGTCTCTTCTCTGCTCTCTTCAGGCACTCATTTGTTACATTTAAGCGGAACATCCCTTCCGTGCATTATCTTGATCTTCTTTAGCACTTACTTGAATTCAAGTCCTGCAGCATCAGCAAAGGCTTGGATTCAGCGATGCCAGCAGCCAGCGATGATGCTATCTCGGGATCTCAATGATATCTCGGTCATTCTCGGTCAAAAACATACGGAGGTTGAATGAGAGTTTTAAATTGTCTGTGTGAGTGAATAGTTGTGCGCCCTGTGATGGGCTGAAAACCTGTTTATTGTGTCCCATACGCAAGTTATTTTCATACAGTCTTCTGTTTTGTTTCATAGGGGTTATATTGTGTGGAGCCGAAGGGTTTCTGAACCCTCTTGATGGCAAGGATTAGTCCTAGAACCATGGTTGGTCCCTCTTGAAGAAATCCTGGCTTTGGTTGCTGTAAAATTGGTGGCAGAACTGTTATGCCTCCATGGAACGGAGGTCCAAGGGGGTTCAAAGGATAGGATTAACCCCTTCAATGTAGCTCCTTTGTCTCCCTCGCTTCCTTCAGTTGGATCCTTCGAAAACAAGAGAAGTTTGTCTGAACTGTTGTTTTTTTTTACCCCATTGGAGAGTGCCATGGAATCATTTCGGTCTCCTGATGCAATCTTACGTAAAGTAGACGCTTCATTTAGTCACGAGACAGCATTGTGTTAACATGTGTATTGTGATTGGCTAAAAGTTGGTTAAGTAAAGTGGTGGTTCTTGGTAAAGTACAGAATGTTTTTTTTATTCTCCAGCTCAACCACGAGGCAACCGATCAGACACTCTGTCCTCTGGGTGAAACTTTTTTTGATGCCTGCATTTTGTTGTTGCTCTAAAACCTATATCCCTTTTACAAAAAAAACCCATGAAGCGGATGTTCAAGGACTGGTTTCTGAGGCTTGGCGGACCATCTGCGCACACGCTGTTCTTTCCATGAACCCACGGAACACGAGAGGGTAGACGTAGAATTCTGCTGCACTTCCTTAGTTCAGGTATTTTCAAGAGGAGATGATTTAGTTAAGCGTCTGAAAATGGCTCATTGTTCAAAGTGAAGAATTGCACACGTGCGTACAGATCTCAATTGTGTTCCCTCCTCTTCTATAGGGAAAGTCATCCAGACAAAGAACCCATGGACTCGAAGCAGCAGCCTCCCATAGAAAAAGATCTCAATGCTTCCCCGCACTCATCACAGGATCGTGAGTGTGGCAGACATCTTGCCATTGCGCTCCGTCGCCGACACCAGCAGCGTCGCATGAATCGACAGCATTAATGAGTTAAGAGACGACGGAGGACTGACTAAATGATAGCCTTGTGGAGAAATGAGAGTTTGGAGAAGGGTGAAGCCCCCAGAACCCTAATAAAGGCTGTGATCTTTTGGAGAGTTCTGAAGCGAGTCGGAGCGTTGAGGGGTCAGGATCCGTCGGTGCTGGTAATTGCGGTCCGAACTTTTATGGAATGATGGGATTCTTTTTTTCTTTGTCAGGATTGTTTTCTTTTCGAGAGAACAGTAGCTGTCGACCAGTTTTGTAACCAAGCGTCACCCCTGTGTCTCAAATGTTTCTCTTGTGGCAAAACGCTGACAAGATTATTAACTGTAGCTGAAAAGCCGTTGTCGATCAATTTTCCATCAACCTGTCGCAAGTATTACCTCGATCGATGCTTAGCTTGTTTGGTAGCTATGACGACAACAGTGTTGGAAAAACCATGGGCACTTTGGATAAACCGACCTACCAAAATATTTGAATTCTTAGCACCACATCTTTGTCGATAACGGCTAAGAATTGTTTGATTAAATGTGAAGTTTTTAATTATAATTTAAAATTGTACATTAATTTATTCTATGATGTGTAAAAATCTGTAGAAAATATACACTGTAAACTAATGTAGAGCGAAGGACAATATTGGAATTCAAAATTTTTTGATTGAAATTAAAATCTATATTCATAGTGAAAGGTTAACTGTGCAACAAGGAAACAGAAGATTCAGTATTAATTAAGCCAGAATTTGTATTAGTCAATATTGTACATATTTAGAAAATATGTTTGTACCACAAGACATTATAGGAGCACGCATAGAGTTAAGACCTAATGGTTGTGAAGTTAAATTTGAAAAAATATATATATAAAAAAAGATATTTACAAAGTCGTAAAATCGTATTAAAAATAAATAATTGACCTTATAAAATAGTTGATGCTTAATAAATAAATTAAAAAAAATGTACAGCATCTATGTAATAATGAAAAAAAGATAATGAGAACACAAGCATATTTAGTTCTATCGAAGCATGCAGCAACCAGGAATCGAAAGCCGGCGATTTATTTGAACAGCAGGTTAACTTCACTGTAGTCACAGAAATCAGTAAAAAAAAAACGACTAACTACACCACCACCCACCTTACTTGCTGCCAACAAATCAGTGAACTCCCATGATGCCTTTCTACACTCTTCTCTATTTAAAGGGAGACTGATTGGTTGCTAAAATACTGTATTTAGTGTGCTATAACTATAGTGATCGACAGCTATGATTGGTTGGCTGGGCAGCAAGGCATTATGGGAGTTGTTCAGGTCACTGTAGACCATATGTGTCAAACTCAAGGCCCGCGGGCCAAATGTGGCCCGCCATGTGATTTTATGTGGCCCGCCTGCCTTACCTTGACCATTGAGCAAAAAAAAAGAAGTTTTAATCAAAAAAAATAAAAAACTTGTCCGACAAACCAATCCCACAACAGACAAAATGGTTTTCCTTCTTTTATTCGTGCTGCTTGTGTTCCCTTCTCTGACTCTGCCTCGGTCAGGTTTTCACAAGCGCAGGCACGCAATCCATGGCGCAGCGGCGCTGCAGGGTCGGGTTCTCAATGCCCAGCCGGGGGGCGATGGGCCATACAGTCTGTCTGTCTGTCTGTCTGTCTGTCTGTCTGTCTGTCTGTCTGTCTGTCTGTCTGTCTGTCTGTCTGTCTGTCTCGAACCAACAACATCATCCCACCCGAGATTGTCATCCACGCTACATTAGCACCGCTGCTTTGGGAAAACCGGCCGCGAGCCTTTGATGTGAGCAGCACGCGCTCTCATCGCGGCGCACACACGCACACACACACACACACACACACGCACACACGCACACACGCACGCACACGCACGCACACACACGCACACACGCACGCACGCACACAGTCCCTGGCCTGTCAATCGCTCCCTGTCACATGACTGATTTCAGCAGGAAAAAGTGTCGCACAAGTTGCTGGCTGCTGGCTTGTAAAGAAAACTACATTTACCCACAATGCATGCCTACCGGTATTATGTTTCCCACGATTGACGCATCACTAGGCTGCAGCGTCTCCAAATCAATGCCAACAGGTGGAATTGAGAAATACAAATACATGCAGAGGGAAGGCTATTTCAAGAAAGGTGTGAAGGCGAATACATGTTTGTGCTTCAAGGAGAAAGACCTGTATGTCTTTTGTGTTATGAGGCAGTGTCGGTTGTCAAAGAGTACAATCTACGCCGGCATTTTGACACCAAACACGGAGCTAAGTATGTCACATTTACTTATTTTCATAACATGACCAATGGATGGTGGAGAGCAGGGCCGGGTCTAGGCAGGGGCAAGAGGGGGCCTGGCACAATGCCCCCTCAAGATTTGTGGCTGCCCCCTCATACATGCCTGTCTAGACCCGGCCCTGGTGGAGAGGATCCACTTGGTGTGTTCAGGCATCTACTCATCAGAAATAATTGACACAGCCAATATATAATCTGGGGAACCTAAAAACGTGACCAATAACTGGTTGTGAGACTTTCTTTCTTGTTGGGACATATCTCAAGACTCACCAATCTGATTTTCCTGCAATTTATTTATTTTTTCTCTGCTTGAGATGACAAGTGTGATGACAATAATGTTTTAACTTACTACCTTACCTTACCTTACACATGTGCATCAACAGGAAAAGTTGTTTGTCAGACTTATTTCAGTTGCAACTTATTAGTCTTGAGCTGTAAGTTTTGACTTATTTTTATGTGTAGCAATGTATTTAGTACCACATGCAAGGCTGTGTGCAGCCATTTTTATTTTATTGTAAAATGCTACATCACACATGTTGTTAGCAGCTCACAATTGTTGGTTTTACAGTAGTTATGACCTCAAGTAATACATTCAAAGTCATTTAACATTAAGGAGTAGTTACATTTATTTTACATTAGCTTACATTTAGTTACATTTATAAGTTACATCTGGCCCTTTGAGGGCAGCCATTATGATGATGTGGCCCCTGGTGAAAACCAGTTTGACACCCCTACTGTAGACAGTCGTTGAATGTTTTACAGTTACATGCTTACTTACAATACACATTTTAATCATTTAAACCTTGTCCACATTAATTAAATTCCATGTTATTAAATTTGTGTAAGTTTTTTAAAGTGTATACACTTTGAGATTGTTGAAAATGTTGCATTAAATGAATGACTCTATTTATATAAATAAAAATATAGGGGGGGGTTTAAACATATTTTCCCTCAAAAGAATTCAAGCAGCGACAGCCCTTTTGTTATCCTTCTTATTTGGATGTAATTTGACTCCAAATATTCTATTTTGTCGTTTCAAATGTATCCGAGAATGATGCAAGGAAATGCAAAACGATGTCAATGGTCTTCTCGTGCAGTGAAAGCTGTCATTTTGTGTCGCAGACTTGCAACTTGCCCTGCTCTGCTGGTTGAACGTGATCATTTATTTTGTCAGGATGTGATTATCGTCTCTGATCTACACCTCCTCCCCCACCACCCCTCAAATTATCCTGCTCTGGAGAAGAACGCTTGACTCGCTGATGCTTCTCTGACATGCACCCTCTCGTCCACATTGTTTTTTTGGGTGATGAGGTCCCTTCGATTTAAAATAATGTAAAGGTCCAAGAGATTTTCTGGTGCTTCAGTTGGTCACGACCACAAGGCCGACGTGGGGATAGAAGAAAAAAAAATGTCTTCGCCGCTGTGAGTGAATTAGATCATGGAAGGAAGACAGAGCAGCTGCTGTGCTGACTTACCCCTGTAACCATGGCAACTCCTTTGACACGCAGCTGCCAATAATGAGAGATTTACGTCCTCGCTCTTTAGTGCTCGCTGTTGCTCCAAAACAAAAACTCCGAGTTCATATACTGATGCTTCTTCCCATCATGCTTATAATTCCTGTAACCTTCATTACAGATCTATTTTCGGAAACTTAAATCACAGTCGAAACTGTTTCTAAAACAAGGAAGCTTTATTGCCTCTTCCTTATAAAATGATGGGATGGAGGAGGTTCGTACTTCAAGGAATTAAGCAACTTTCTAGACTTCCCGGGGATGGCGTCCGACTCTTCTGGAAGAAGCTGATATACTCCGTTTAAAGGGTCAGCGTTTTTAGAAAAAAAAACAACAACATGTGCAGACGATCGACAACCTACAGCAATGTCATTTTCCTGCGGGCACTGTTGTATTGCCGTACGTGTTTGTATTTCACTGGAAGTGGTGGTTTTGGTCCCGGGAGATATCGGCATGCTAACACACACATACATACACACACACACAGGAAAAGAGAGAGCTCACTGCGAGCACAGACCTTGTTATTGAGTTCTGGACAGAAAAAGCAATAAGATAAAGACGCTAAAGCGAACATTGACCTTAACTGACATGTTCTGACAGTCGCTTTTATTAGTTTGTGCAGAACTCCACCGCTATATTGGATTTATATAGTTCATATTTCCTTTTTTTTTTTTTTACTTGTTTATTATTCTTATATATTCTTTAGAATAATTGAAATAAACAAGCTAATCTCAGATTGGCACCAGCAACTGCTAGCTTCATCAGGGAATAAGCAGCAGAAATGTACACAAAAATAATTTTAATTTTCGGTCGGACCACCTGGGGGTTCTTGTTTTTACAAAAAAGAAACTAAGATAAGTAGTAGTTGAGAAGAGACATGCTTGAAAAATCCTTATTTGCAAGAGGAGCTCAGGCATCTGTCGGAGACTCTGTGTAGAGAAGCTACCCTGCTCTGAAATCTTGTGAAGGTGTTCTACCTTCATCTCCTAAACTTTCTCCTTCTCTCACCACCAGATTTCAACCCTCAACCAGCAAACCTTAATTGAAATGTAGCACAAAAATGTCCCCGTATTTATTTAAGCTTGTTTCCATAGTGAGTAATCTCTCCGTCGGCGAAAGATTTAAGCATAAAAGTGAATCTAATTGTTTTAAACTCGGTGTGTTCGGCATGAAAATGTCTCCTGGTGGCCCGGGAACGTGACAGAAATGAGAAGTGAAGGCGATAACATCTTCTGTCATTAATAAACGTGTGCTCGTCTTAATTAGTATGTATGTACCTTGATTCCCATCTCCTCATTTGAATAATCTTTGATGCTCTCAGACCGGGAAAGACAAATGAAGGTTGATGGGAGTCAGAGGGAGTCAGGAAATTACAACAAACAAGAACCTAGTTGAGGATGACACAAGCAACTCCAGTCAAACTTTGGTAGGATGACTGACTCCTGACTGTATATTTGATATGATAATTTTTCTTTTACTGCAGCAGAAGACACAAACACAAATGTATACAATGTTTTGAACTGCAGGTATGTAACCTGCAGGCAGGGTTGTGTTATTGCAACTAATTATACAGACACACAAACAGTATAGTATGTAGCAACTAAAGTATTGTTTTGTCAAAACTTCTATATTATTTTTACATAGTTTTGCATTTTTAACACATCCTATGATTAACAGGAAACTCATGTGTTGATTTAAGTGTGTCTTAAATTGATCTTTGACCTTTAATGTACTCATCAGTATGTCTGTTTGTACAAAACCTGAATTTTAATATTTAAATTGATCTTAAGCCCCGCCCACTGAAAACGTGTTTTTCTTCAGATTAAATATTGGTCAAGCATCACGGTTTGTCACTGCGCGTCATCAATCCCCAAAGTCTCCAGCTCCAGTGGACTCATTGTATGAAACAACGTGTGACATGATTACAGCTGGCTGGACGAGGAGTGAAGATATTTTAAGTCATAATGGACTCTGCTCTTGTAACCTCTCGTTCGCCAAGATTTCAGACGAGGGAGAACTTTATAAAGTAATAACTTCAAAACATGGTCATGATGAGGGTCTTACTGCATCTTAGAGAGGACGACTGAGTCAGGAGAGGTGACCCACATATCTTTCACTGATGTATTTCTTTTCACTGCTTGTTTGGGAAGAGAATGTGAGGTAGTATTTGAGCCAGGTATGATCTGTGAGGGAGTGAATGCCGCCCCTGACCTTGAGCGATAGTAACTCATTCAAGTTTGTGTTTGGTGGAAAGTAATAATAAACTGAAACGAGGATATAAAGGCAAATAAACGTCTCTCTGCTTCAGAAAGGATTTAAACAGACATGTTTACTCTGTACTTTATTCTTTTTGCAAGCAAAACGTGCAACTATAAACCGGATCCGGTTTCTATTCGTTAAGTAAAACATTTCATAAGAGTCCTAACCTGCTGAACTCCAAGAACGTGCCCATCTTCTCTCCTCCACGGTACATTGACTTGACATGTAAACAAAATGACATTTGATTTGAACCTCCCTTTAGACTCGAGGAAAAAGTCAATTCCGTTTCAACACAATCTAAAAAGTACCGTCCAATCTTTCAAGACTTATCGAGTGGACTCGTGACTAGCTTAACAATGACTTGTTGAATAGCACCCAAATTTTTTTAGGGTTTTTCAACTCGGACAAAGAAGTAGAATCCTACCTGTGACGCAATGTGACAGAACTCAAGATGGTCATTTTAACAGTTACCCTTTGTACTGTTTTGTTTCCTCCTCATCGACATATTTATCCGATGTGTGCAACTGGAAGGCTCCTAGCCGTGATGCCGTTCCCCACTCGCACCAAAATTACACTCACGTCCATTTTTAAAGTTTGATTTCATAGTCTGAATCCGTCTTCCCGCTGTATCTGCTCAGATGTTCCATCTGTATCCATGTGGGGTCTATCGAAGCCTGCACGCTGCTTCATTATTTAGCAGCGAAGCAAACCTGCAGGTGAGGCTTCACACACAGCAACAATCACGGAATTACAAACATCATTAAGATTCATCCTCTGGGCTGCTGGAATATATGAATACATTAATCTGCAACGCCTCTGCACTCCATCACGCGGACGTCTTCATTGGAGTCCAAAACTTTTTTTTTTTTTATGGCTGTTATTGAAAGATGGAGGCTTTAATTAGAAACTACAGGTGCACTTTGTGGTTGTTTACTTGAATCTTTCAGGAGAGTTTCGACCTGCAGGACGTAGGATTGCTTGGTTCGAGTGTTTCCTCCGTAACGGACACAAAGCCGACAAACTGTTTCATTGGATTTTCCTTAAAACACGCCTCGGACCTTTCCTGGGGGTCTTCACTGGAGTTCATCAATAGGTTGGCTCAAGGGCTCCACGGCAGTGTGGTCAGCAGTGTCTGTTTGCTTGAAACGCACAACACCCTTTGATTTACGCTTGAGACCCCAAAAAGTTAAAAATGTGTTTCCGCTCTTCAGACGCAGCTGTCTGAGAAAGATTGTTTTCTTTTCTTCTTCCTTTGTTGTTGAATCGTTTTTCTTTGGTTCAGAGTCTGTTTGTTTTTTTCATTTTCTTTAAGGATTTCCCTTTATTCATCACATGCTTGTGTGCAGTTTTAAATCGGCTTTTATGGAGTGAATAAACAGTACATTATGTAAATACATATATACAGATAATATGGTTATTTTTCTAAATTTGTGCTTGAGCTTTAACTTGAAAATAAATATGGTACAAATCATGATATAATGCCCCCTTTTCCACTTTACAAATTAGTTAAAGGTATTATAGAGATAATTCACCCAAAACTCTTCTTTTTTTTTCTTACTTTCAAGTCGACTAAGGGTTGGGATCCTTTTCAGAGTTATAGACAAAACATTTTCTTCATTTTAATGTAGTGACTGGAGCTCAGTTGTCTTAAAAAGACACTTAAAAACATCCAAATACCTCTATACTGCTAAACTGTTGAGTCCATTTTGTAGTAAAGCCTCGACTAATGGAATTGTTCCGGGAAAATCAAACAAATCTGTATATGTTAGGGTTGTTTTTAGCAGGAGCTCTCAGTCTCTGCGCAAGATGAACAATGATAGCCTGGAAACTTCTGCAAAAATATAGACTTCTATTTTGTATTTCTTAGTAGTTTCCATGTTTAAGGCTGCAATACAAGAGGGACGTCACAGACGGTCAGTACGAAGGTATTTGGAGTGTTGTCTTTTTGAGGGAAGATGAAGACGAATACAAGTGAGCGCCGGTCGCTACATTAGCATATACATACATTTTTGGCTTTAACTACTATAATTCCAACCCTTAGTAAACATGAGGGTGAGTAGAAAATAGAAAATAAGATTCAAAGATCGACTTAGGTTGATGAAATATGGCACAAGAAACCGTCTAGTGCAAGGAGAGTCACAGTCTAGTCTGCACGTTGCTTAAATCATTGTATCCTGGCTCGATACATAACCTTGACGTCGGTTGTTTGACTTTTATCAGGAAACAATGGTAGCTTTTGATTTGTACTCACAGTTGGTGAACTATAAGGACGATGCCACCGTCGGGTTGTTTCAGTCTCCGTTATTCCATCACAAACCAGGTGATCTAAATTCTTATTTTAATAGTTTAAAATTCGGGAGAAAATTATTGACGGTGAGTTTTGTACTTGACTGCTCAAATTTGCAGGCTCTTGTTGAACCAGCATCCGTGATAATTGTGTAGTTGTAGCTCTAGACTGATTTCCTCGCTGTGTACTCAAACTCCTGACGACCTAAAACAGATGTGCTGATGCTTCAAATGTTCCATCAGAACTCCTGGATTAACGGCGGCAAATACCATGCGTCAGTTAATGCCGTTGAGTTCTTATTAAAGCCAGAGGAGAGCGGAGGTATTCACAGGTAACAACCGCTCGCGCTCACATCCATGAAATACTGTATAAATTTGTGGTGGTGGAATCTGCTCCCGGGATTTCGGCAGAAGCGGCGTCAGATCAGTGAGTGTTATTGTCTGTTTGCTCTTCACTTGATATGTTTTTGTGCGACTCTTGTGAACCCATTTCCGTTTGAAGGGGGAGTCTCGGAAAAAGTCTCGATTCCACGCTGGAAGAAACTTTGCGAAACTCACAGTTGGAATATTGAGACTGATTTTTTTTGCTGAGACTCCTGACACCTTTTTTCAGCTTCTTTTTTTCTTCCCCTTCCTTTCTGCCGCGGCAGCAGTCGGTTACTGAGATGGAGGGTTCGGTTGCAGCTCGTTGCATATTGTCAATAGACAATTAGGCGTTTACTGGATTCAACTCGCAAGGTAATCAGAGTTGGGTAATTAGTGGAGGGGGAGACTTGAGTGTTCCCAAATGAAGCGCCAGATAGCCACTTAGCCGGAGCTGAGCCGAGGTTTAGGCCGACACTCCAATTAAGACACTCGAGGTGCTCAAGGACGACATTAAATCTGGAGGATTGATGTCGGCGCTCGGACGGCCAGGACACCCTTTGATTTAGTCCGGACCGTCAAACTAATCAATTAATCGGCGATTGCCAACATGTTCTTCGGCCGATTGGGACGAGAGGCGAGGACACCCTGGACAGCACACACAGGCAGTCGTTATTTAAACTCTGAATGTTCTGGACTGGGACAGCCATCCAAGAACAACAAAGAGCTATTGATGTTCGTTGGCCTCGTCTGGAAAAGGTTTTGACTCCAGCTCATTTTTGTTCATTCATTTTTGTTTGTTTTTTTTCCTATATTTTCTTCTTAGCTAAATTGGCGCCACACATGGCTGCCTTAACTAATAATGATTGACAGCGCTACTCACTATTTAATTTGACAGTTTATTGTGTGAGTTTGTTCAAATTAAAGTTTATTTTTCATCTATGTGATTTTATTTGCTTTGGGATTCATGTTTTTTCAGAGGTAGTTGTGCTATTATTATTCTTTGATTTATTTTTACATTGATTTGATTACAATTTTTTTATTACTTTTTTGGTTTGATTTTCTAAGTTTTCCCCCCCGGGGGGGGGGGCCTTTTTTTAGTTTTTATTTTTTTTTTTTGAATACCCATAACTACATTTGTTTTACTGTTTTTTGAATTAGATGTTCAAGTTCACTCTGTGTAACTTATTCCGCTTTAACTACCTATTATAGTTTGGTAAATATTTTGGAGAACCATCAATAATGTAATGGTTTATTTATGGTAATTCCATCTTGTTTTTAGAGTTTTCAGTCTGTTTGATTTGTTTATTTGTCACAAGAAAATACAGAAATATTCTGGGTTTTTTTTTTAGTCTACTATAGTTTTGCAACTACCCACTTTATCTCGCCCTGAAATGAAATATTGTTTCTTATTAAACTTTCTCTTGAAACCCGTCTTTGTTGTTTGACGGCTGCCGCTTGTTTCAATAAAAGCTGACTCATCACGGCTTGAGTTTGCTGAGCTACGTCTTATCACTCCGTCAGCCAGACTCCATTGTCCACCTGGGCCTTGCCTCTCGTCGTCGACTTTCTGACTCTCGCCATAAATCTACACGGTTTTCTCTCAAAAGCGGGTCTTGATGCAAAACCTCTCTCGCCCGATCCTGCTCTCGACGTCTCAAGCCTGTGATGTGAGATTCAGTCGCATCTGTCGGTGGCCGGCACTGAACCAAAAGAGCATGTCTGATCAGTCGTGCGCCTTCAGGCTTCAGGGGTGTTTGCCATCAAAGTTGCGCTTCGGATTGTTGTCGAGCTCGAGATCAGTCTGCATCGGAGAAACGCAATCTTTTTTTTTATCATAGTCTTGAAACCTCACAGTGAGTTTGTGAGTCACATGAATTTTTTTCTGATTTGACCGTTTTTCCTGACAATAAGAGGTTTTGGATTGAATTATAATTGAAAATGTTTTAAATCTATGATTGTACACACGGTATATGATGTGTATAAACCACATAAACAAGAGTGTGGTACAAAGTAATCTATTGCAAAAAATAATATGATAAAAATATTTATACTATTATGAAAATGTTTCTTTGTATAGTACAAATGTTGGGACGTGAAAAAAGAAGGTGAAGAAGAGAATGCAGACATGGTGGAACTCTTTAATTTAGTTTTAAAAAGCCTTCATATATATATATATATATATATATATATATATATATATATTGGTAGCAGAACTGGACATGACAGGCCTTACAAGTGAAAGACTACTTTCCTAACTCCAGATGAAAGTAAGTTACACTTGTTAAAGGTTTTACTGAAGTATAAAAGTTATTTAATGACCACATAAGATCCTCGATGGAGGTAAAAGTATATGTTATTAGGCTTATAAATTCCTCTCTAAGTCTCTTGAAATAAAAAAAAGTCACAGCCATGACTGCACATCCTTCCTCCAGCAGGAAAAAAAAAATCTTATGAAGTAAGTTTGATGAATTGCATTAGTCGCAATTCAATGTCTCAAGGACTTGTTCTTGTTGAGTGTTTATGAGGTGAATTCACAAGTGGGTTCAGTTTTGTGGACGCACAATTCCTTGAAGAGTCTGAGAATCTTTTATTATGGTTCCAACCAGGCGGGTATATTGAGTCGAGCTCCCCTTCTCCTGAGCTTGCGAGGAGCTTTTAAGCGTCGTCATGTCGCAGATGTTCGCCTCCGTCCGCGATAAGGTTTCCTCTCTGTGGCGTCCAAGTCGCTCGTGTTCTCACACCTCTCTCTCCTCAGTCGACTGATTCAGCACCGACTTGTTATCTTCCGGCGCTTGATGATTCCCCAGACGGACACTTTCTCTCATCCCGGTCGGCGAGTGAGCGACCGGGACGCGAGCGAGGTTCCTGCGGCGATGACTCTAAAGTGCTGCTGCTCCCACATCAACCTGCCACATAAAGCGTTTAGTAGAAGAAGAGGATGTTTCTCAGGCGGGATCCACGTATGCTGGGGAAGAACAGGCTCAGGATCACAAAAAGAAACCATTAAGACTGGTTTATAATGATCTCATATCTACTTGTCGTCATTAAACATCAAATTCCAACTTTTTTTCTTCAGTCTGCACTAGGAACATCAGAGGCCTACAATAAAGGAAGTGAAATTTCATTTACTTTTTTTCTTATTTTTTAGATCATATCAATATTTGGCTGAAGAAAAATATTTATCAATCATTTTTTTAATTTTAATACTTAACTAATATTAACCATTTATATCCAGCTTATATTGCGTTGATTAAAGAAGGAAAATACATGTTTTATGTTTGAATGTTGCACTTTCTGTTTTTGTTTTTTTTCCCTTTTATATTTGAGTTTTTAATATTTGGATCATTTTTTTCTGATTTAATTATTTGTCACGATAATTATTTCCATGAAAAAATATTTCAATTTATTTTATTTTTAATGTAATTAACTTTACATTTAAACACTTTTGTTTAATGTGTTTTAATGTTTATATTATTTTTCTTTATTTTATTTTCAAATTGAATTAAATTTACATTTAAACACTTTTGTTTAATGTGTTTTAATGTTTATAATATTTTTCATATTTTTTTTAACTGTAATTAACTTTACATTCAAGCAGTTTTTTCCGCACGTTTAATTCTTTAAAATAATTATCTTTATATTATTTTAAATGTAATTCACTTTAAATATCAGCAGTTTCATTTCACTTTTGTAATTTTTTCTAATTTAATGTTTTATTTTTAAATCTAATTACATATACATTTAAACACTTGTTTAATGTGTTTTATTTTTTATTATATTTCTTTTATTTTTAAATTTAATTAAAATTAAATTCAAGCTGGTTTTTTTTTACGCGTTTAATTGTTTATGATATTTATCTTTATTTTATTTTTAAATGTAATTAACTTTATATTTAAATAGTTTTGTTGGTTAGTTTTATTGGTTACAAAGGATTTTTAAAATGATAGATATTGTCCGTTCTTATCTACACTTGTAATTAAAATATTTGTATTGTTCGTCTCAATTATATGACCCAATGATGGTTATTTTTTTTATTCTTCGTTATTCGACAACTATAAACAACACATGTTAAAATACAGTTGAGGAATCTTTTCTCCGTCTCAGTCACGTTCCAGGTAAACACAGCAGAGAGTCTGCTGGCGGCGGTGATGAAGGTCTGGGCAGGAGGTCGTGAATCATTTAGCAGCCGAATGTTGCTTAAAATCGAAGTCGGCCGATTCCACACATGAATCAATCGTACATTGAAATAAGTTATTTTACGGACCGACGGATCAAACCGTCGACTCGTGACTCGGACTGAAGTGAATCATTCAAAATTCGATTTTATTTAAAAAACTGAATTAACTGAAAACCCAGACTCTTTGGTCAGGTGTCACACTATGATCCTGTTTTTCTTTTGATTGACTGCGACTGTTTCATAATGGTTCATTTGTTAGTATGGCCAAGATGAGGATCAGCACCTCCATGTTGAAGAACAATAGAGCTTAAGGCATTTTCACGAATGAAGACACTTTTCTTTATGAACTACTTTGTTCAGGATACGTTAAAAAAAAACTCATGAAACAAGGAAATCAAGTTGGACTTTAAAGGCTTTTGAAGAAGTAGGTTTGAAACAGACTTGGATAAAAGAAAGGTTGTCGGTGAAAACTTCTAAAAGACTTTTAATAGACTACGAATGACCTGTTATATAGATCGATAGACTCTTCAGATATTTCTAGTTCGAGAGTTAGTCAGTTCTTTTGAGGCCCTGTGTACGTGTTCTTTTTGGAGCAGAACTGTTAATATTTCCTAACATGATGGGCTGCAAACAAAAGATGAAATTGGTAAAGTAAGTGTTCTGTAATAGTCTAAACTAGTGGAACACTGTATAAACTGGACTGGACTTGATTCCGACTTTGTGAAGAAAAGTTCAGTAAAACAAGCACCATATCAAGGTGCTTGTTCTTCAGCTGCTCGTCCGAGCTCCGGGTGTATTTACGAGATCTCCGACAACATTTCCTGATCAAGGACTCGAGTCAACGAACCAGAGAAACTGCTGAGTCAGAATGTTGCGAAATAAGCCGAGGAGCGACGTGGAACGATAAACAACAGCATTAACGCTCTTCTGCGCCGCTGTTATGACTCTGGTTATCCAACGTGTTTCTCTTTGTGACATTTTTACGACGTGTTTTTGATGTTGAGGCGCCGTGTGTGTGTGTGTGGGTGTGTGTGTGTGTGTGTCCACCACTCCCTGTCTTGGGGTTTTGTGTTTTTCAGTATTTATGTTTGTGTTTTCTTTAGGTTTTGTAAGGTTGTTGGTTATGTATCTACTTTGTGTTTTTGGAAGTTAGTTTGTTTTGTTTCTGGCGTTTGTGTTCATTTGTTCTTTGTTTTTATCCACACTTCACTTTTCATTGTGTGTTTTCCTGCATATGTTTTTTCTTTGGTTGTTCAAATTACAATTTGAATTATTTTATCTGCTTTTTTTTTTAACGTTACCCGGTGTTGAATCGTTACTTGTCGTTGGTGTGTGTCAGATTTTGTGTACTTGTAGTGGGTGTTACATTTGTGAGTTTTTATTCTTTCTTTCTTTTTTTCTCATAATAGACACTTTTTTGTTTAGTCAAATATATATTTTGAATGCGTTCATGTTCTCTTAGCTTTGGATGTGTTTCCTGGAGTTTGTGTTGTGTTTTTCTTTCTTGTGGGTGTTGTGTTTACTTGTCAGTTTTGGCATTTGGGTTTTTTACAAGAGCTTTGGGTCATGTATTTTTGAATGAGTGGTGATTCCTACTTTAGTTTATAGATTGTATGGTTGGGGTTATGTTTCTACTTTCATGTTGGTCAGGGGAGGCAGGTGAGGCAGTGCCTCACCTCTCAATGCGTAATCCATCTTGCGACTGTGTTGATACCTGCAATTGAGGCGCAGGAGTTGCCGTATCTCTGAATGTCGCCAGTATAATGCTTTGGCTGATGTCTTTAACCATTAAAGTTTAATGTTTGTAAGGGTCTTTTTTAGTTTCGCTGATCAAAAATACAACCACAGTGAAAAGGCAAAGTTGGAGGCACACATTACTGAGCCTCAACAATCTACGTCACATCTTCATTGATGCGGTAAGACTTTTAAAAGTAAAGGAAATAAAGTGGATTTTTACAACAAAGTAACAGAGGTTTGTGAGGTGACGGAAAGATTCATGGACTTTATCTACAGGTAAAATTAAGACCAGACATGGTTTTAATTTCAACCAAAACTACATTTTGGCCTTAAATAAAATGTTATTTGTTTTTCTCACGCTTATATTCACCTATTTAATACTCAATATTGATATTTTCATGATAATAAACTTTAGTACTTTTTGCGTAAATCTAGCCAATCACAGAAGTCACCACGACATATTAACCAATCAGAAGCAACATTTTAATACAAAAACAGCACTAACGTCTTAATGCTGTCGCTCGGGATTCTTCACTCTTGAGCCAAATCAAAATCTGGAGAGTTTGCGCTAAACTTTTTGGTAAATAAATAAATAGTAGGAAATAAACGCTCTTCCTTGTAATCCTTTATTATCACAGTCGTAGTGTATACTGTGTAAACCCACATTTGCTAATCCTTTTTTAAATTATTTATTAGTTCATAAAAAAAAAGTCTATTGATGACTTATGTGTCTCTGCCTTTTAAAATATATTTTTTAACTGTTTATTGTTTTTGATTGTTAAAGCGCTTTGTGACCCTGGTCTAGAAAGGCTTACTAGAAAATGACGTACTTACTTACTATTCACCCACAATCGATAACTGCCATAGATCTAGAGGATGTAGACTAATATCCCACAAAATGTAGCAACAAATCAATATAGACTTGTTGAGAAATTATTGATGAAATCATATTTTTTCCATCTTCATTTATATTGCCAAAGATGAATGCTATAACTGGCATGGAGGTGAGGACATAAGTCTAATAAAATCATTTAAAAATGTCACACAAAACCATGCGTGTGTGTGTGCATGTGTGTGTGCTGATGTGATATGAAATAACCAGTAGCCAATTGAATAATCTTCCCTTTTACTTTTTCAGTGTGTGTATGTAATCTGTATTAAACATTAGCACTTAATAAACTTGCTTGTGTCGAACGCCATCACTCTCAATGATGACTGCGTTGTATAAATTCTTTCAAATCCTCTGTATTTTTCTCAGCTTTCCTTCAACATCTTTTCAGTTTTTCTTCTTGACACTGAACACATGGTGATGCAAAACTCTGCCATCCACACAAGTCAAAACCCGATAACTGTGAGAGAAAAACAGAAAGATGATGTAAACTGAAACGAGAGAGAAGAACCTTGAATTGTTGAACAATCAAAGACGGGTCTGACTTCAATGTTGTCTTTTCAAGGATGCTTGGTGTTCTAAGAATAAAAACATTCTTTAAAGCGTTTGTGTGAAACTTAAACTCGTACTTTTAATCAAACAAATTCCAGAAATCTCCAACAGATTAATGTATTGAAGTATGATTGATTGATTGATTGATGTTTTGAACTTATTACTTTATAAAGTTCTCCCCCGTCTGAAGTCTCGGCGAACGAGAGGTTACGAGAGCGGTGTCCATCAGGACGTAATAATGGCTTCACCTTCAGTCCAGCCAGCTGTTATACAGCCCCACTTTGTTTATACAACGAGTCCCTCGGGGGGGAGACTTCCAGGATTCATGACGCACGGTGACAAACAATGATGTTTGAACAATCACAGCAGAGTAGGTGTGATAATTTTAAATTACATTTCATCTATAAAAACAAATGCTGTGTCTCAAATCGCATACTTCTCTTAGTATACTAGAAGTTGGTATGCATCAGGATAGTGTATGTACTAACTAGTACGCAAATTCTCAACAGATAGTATGTCTCAAATCAAACACTGCTGCTACACACTAACAGGAAATGACGCGACAGCTTCTTCTTCTACTTCTATTTAATGATGTTGCAACCAACTGTTGGAACGCTATCGACACCTGCTGGCAGCACGTTTTGCAAGTTTGGAAAAAGAAATAAAGAAAAAATATGAGAATCAAGATATTCTTGAGATATTTAAGCCGGTATCAGCTCCTACTGCTGCAGAAAATACACCTGTACGTTTATGAATATATATGCATATATATCTATGACGTAACTTCCATTTACAACGTCACTAAGATGGCAGCTGTTTAGGGTAGATGGTGTCCATCGAACCATACTCAGTTTTGTGGGCGTGTTAGTACGCCAATTTAGTGTGCATGGCGCATTCAATTTCGCATACTAAGAATTGAGAAGCACTTACACAGTGAAAATACTAACTTTGAGTACGCTAGTATGCGATTTGAGACACAGCAAAAGTGTTTTCAGTGGGCTTAAACACATTTTCAATAAAAAAGAGAGTTTTGTATAAACACATACTGATGAGCAGAATGGAGTCCAACTTAAATATACACATTAGTTAAACTTAAAGGATCAGAAACTCTGCTCAGATGTGTGACTGAGAGATGGATTTCATCTCTGCTGACCAGAAGCTGTTTCCTTCAACTGAGGAAAAAATCTCTGAATTTAGGAAAATGTTGTCACAACACGATCTGGAGCTTGTAATCCATGTGTTTGTGTCTTCTCATTTAGACTATTGTAACAGTTTATTTTCTTGTCTAAACAAGAAGGAGCTGTCTCGCCTCCAGTTCATACAAAACTCTGCAGCGAGAATTCTGACTTACTCTAGTAGAAGAACTCACATTTCTCCAGTCCGTAAAACTCTTCACTGGCTTCCAGTTTCTTCTAGGATCTATTTTAAAATGCTGGTTCTTACTTTCAGATCTATTCATGGTCAGACTCCTCCTTACATCAGTGATCTGATCCAGCCTTACACCCCAGCTCGGGCTCTGAGGTCTGTGGATCAGAATCTACTGATGGTTCCTGAACACGGTTCAGGACCAGAGGAGAGAAATCCTTCCAGGCTGTTGCTCCTAAGCTTTGGAAAGATCTTCCTCTCTCTCTGTAATTGATGATCTACTGACTCCTTTAAGAAACATCTTAAGACACTTTTATTTGTGCAGGCTTTTCCTTGATTTTCTGGGACTCCTGTGTTTGTCTTATGTTGTCTTGGCCTTTTAAAGTATATATTTTAACTGTGAATTGTTTTTGATTGTTAAAAGTACTTTGTGACCCTGGTCTAGAAAGTTGCTTTACAAGTAACCTCTACTTACTTACTAACTATGAGGCTGACGGCCTTTACTTGTCCACATAACTAGTTTGTGACCCACAAAAACATGAATCCCTCAAAAGCAGCCAAGGTTTCAAAGCAGTAAAAAATCTCTGTGGACAACATCCCGGTCACTTCCCCCGTCTGCCCTTCTCTGCTGTTGTCAAAGTTAAAGGCCCAGGATGTGCCACAGACGACGGGAGGTGAGCGACGGAGAAAGAAGCCTCCGTTCCTCTCTTCAACTTCCTGCGCTGCACCCGCCGTCTCTCAATCTTCCTCTCGAGGGAGTCGCTGCAGCATGAGTGTGACAAACTGCAGTTTTCTGTCGCTGCCGGGAAACTGTCAGCAGGAAGGAAGACGAGCGGCGAAGAGACGGCGGAGTGGAGTGTGACATGCGGAGGAAAGCCTTTTTCCGAACGTTCGAGGCCACGCCGAGGAACAAAAGTCGCACAATTACAATCAGACCTGGGAACTCGGAATACTAAGTACTGGTGCTCGTGCGATATCTTGATGAGAATAACCCTGATGTGCGACTCAGCACTTCCTGACTCGCGCTTGTGTGTTTTTGTTTAATGTTGTGTGATAATTGAATCGCTTCCATCGCTGTATGTATGCGTTTGTGTATTTATTATTCACTCCTGAGGACATAAATCTGTTTCCAAACTCTTCTCACGTTAAGATCTAATTTCTCATCCCGTCGCTTGTTAACTTTGGGAGGAATAATGTTCGCTGTGCGTACGTGAAGTGTTTATAGATTTGTTCAGTGAACATGCAGTTTATTTGCAGTGTTGCTGTCAGATGTGTGTAGTCGTGTGATTAGGATGTTGTCGTGTGTTTGTTTCACATCATTCATTCATTACGAATGAATAAAAGGAAAATGGAGATTAATAATGCCCCACTTTGTTTATACAACGAGTCCCTTGGGGGTGGTGACTTATTACTTTATAAAGTTCTCCCCCGTCTGAAGTCTCGGCGAACAAGAGGTTACAAGAACGGAGTTCATTAGGAGGTAATAATGGCTACACTATCAGTCCAGCCAGTTGTAATAATGCCCCACTTTGTTTATACAACGAGTCCCTTGGGTGTGGATACTTCTGGGATTCATGACGCACGGTGACAAACATTGATGTTGGACCAATCACAGCAGAGTTTGTGTGATAGTGTTAAATTAAATTTCATCTAGAAAAACAAAGTGTTTTCAGTGGGCGGGGCTTAAAAACATTTTCAATAAAAAGGGAGTTTTGTACAAACAGACACATACTGATGAGTACAATAGAGTCCAACTTAAATCTACACATTAGTTGAACTTAAATGATCAGAAACTCTCACAGATGTGTGACATTCACTACAAATGAATAAAAGGTGGAGATTAATATTTATAACGACATTGAAACAGAGCACTTGAATTATAAAGCTTTTTTTTTTTAAATATACTCTTGACATGTAGATGTTATAGATTGGAGCAGACACTAAAATTACGGAGAAATACTCCTGAAAAAAGACTATTGGTTTAGTAAAATATGTACATTTGAATGTTAAAAATAAATGCAAAAGAAGATGAATTGAGAAAATAGATTCCAGAAACAAATGAATTTGACTGTGTAAAAAAAACAGGGACCCGGGTCTAATGGCGTTCCGTGGACCCGCGATATCTTCAGCCGAAGCTTTAAATAAGCAATCTCACTCAGGGTCAGAACAGGACTATATGGTCCATGCGTCCTTGAGGCCTCCCCTCCTCTCAAGTAATACTGTCTGCCACGACACTGATGAATGGCATTGCTCTTTAAGTGGTGGCTCTCTGAGACTCTATCTGTTCTGGCTGTCTCTGCTTGTCGCTCTGTCTTATTATTTATCTAAGAAGCACCGAGGAGGTTTGTGTCTGTCAGAAGGCGATCCATCTGCAGAGGTCCTGTCAGCCGCCGCTGCCTCTTGGAGGAGGACGTCCTCCTACCAGTTTTTTCTATGCATCATCGAATTATTTCCATGATGGATCTTCCATGAGAGAGTCACCGAGCGAGAGAACGGTTTTAGTCGCGACGGCTTCTTGTCAGACAACGTATCAAGTGAGTTGCTCGACTGGGAGGGGGTCCCAGGGCAGACCCAGGAGGACGTCAGTATTCCCTCGTAAGAGATTCAGAAGGTTTTTTAAGAGACAGGAAAATCTGATACTGCAGTTTGAAGTGTTTGAAGATCCGAGGTATCAATCTTTTTGCTTTCAATCCTGTTCCATCAGTTTCACAAGTCTCTGCAGAGGTTGTTTTTTTTCTCCATTTCACTTCTTAAAATATCATATTTGCAATGACTGCTTTAGTTTTTTTTTTGCTTTTGAATGACATGAAAGTGCCGGTATGACTTTTTGAGACTCTTATTCTGAAGTATTTGCTAAAGAAAAAAGATAGAACTACGTTGGTTACGGTAAACTTTTCTTCAGAGAAGGATGAAACATTTCAGTGACACTGGTCTTTGGCTTATTCTAGCTGGAAAACACCAAAGAACTGGAGCAAATAAGGGTCGAAAAAGGGTAAACCTTATGTTTGTATACAAGGTATACAACATAAAACCAACTACGAGATCTGACTTACACAGTATTCTGATTAAATTTGCGATTTAAAAGATAAATACAGTATATACCTTGTTTTCCGTACTATAAGATAATATAAAGCATTTAATTCTAAAAAATTTATTTATAATATTCTCAGCTTGCCTCAAGATATATAGAAAATTTAATGTATGTTGTATGTAAAACGATTAAAACACGTAGTCTGTCCGGTCGCTCCAACACGCCTTCACTTCCCGTTCCGGTTCTTATCCTTCGCTTCGTGGAGAAAGATGGACAATCAGAATGTGTCACGGGTCGTTTATTCGCCGCTACAAGTCAAACAAAATACAAGCTTTACGATCTCAACCGGACACACTTTCTTCCAGCGACTGGTTCCAGTTTCAAATATAATGTTAGAGTTTTTCTCCTATTATGTTTCAGCTAGCTAGTGATGTCAAAGACATTTATACAACCATGACTGTGTCTAGAATCGCGCACTTCTCTAAGTGCACTGCTTTACAGTACACACACAGTACGACAGTGAACTTCCTAGCGCAGTGCTCAAATTTCGACAAATTTCAATTCAAACACTGTCACTACGCACTAACCGGAAATGACTTGACAGCTTCTGCTACTTTTTAATTTCAATTAAAACCAGCCGACACTTGGCAGCGCCTTTCACCAATTGAAACAATTTATTAAGTTGGGTTTCATTGTTTTATAGTTTTTTTGGGGTAAAATTTTTTTTTATCCCGAGAATTTCCCGCGGGGTTCCCCCCCCCGGGGGGGGGGCCCGGGCCCCCCCCCCCCCCAAAACAAAAAAAGGGGGCGGCGGGGGGGGGGGGGGGGGGTCCCCCCCAACCCAATCTTTTTTCCCCCAATTGTCCCCCGCTTTGGTTTTCTTTCACCCCAACAGGCAAAGGAGTAAAGGCGCTATTTGGGACACACCCCATGTTCCAGCTAGCTAGTTATGTCACTGATATTTATTCAATCATGTTTCAGCTAGCTAGTTATGTCACTGATATGTATTCAATCATGTTTCAGCTAGCTAGTTATGTCACTGATATTTATTCAATCATGTTTTAGCTAGCTACTGATGTTACTGACCTTTTATACTATCATGTTCAAGCTAGCTAGTTATGTCACTGACATTTATTCTATCATGTTCCAGCTAGCTAGTTATGTCACTGATATTTATACAATCCTGTTCCAGCTAGCAAGAAAAATGCTATGAATGTAAAAAAAATCTGATCCACTGCAACTTTAATAAAGTGGCGCACACAGCTGTGCACAAACATGTTCGGCTGTTTCCACAAACACAACATGCTAGTTCAGCAGTGCTGCTCGTCCTAGTTCTCTACAGCAATTACGAGTGTTACTGACCTCATCATTACGGGATCAGATGAATGTCGAGAGGCATCAAAAGAAAAAACGATTGATCGTCCAAGCACATGTTTCACACACACAGACGGAGAAAGTGTCATTAGCAGTACAGTAGGACGCCTTTAAACACAACACGAGGACGAGGAACCAAGAGAACCTGAGAGCTTCATTGAAGCGAAGCTGATTGAAGAGCTGCTCCAGGATCCCACTGTGACAAGTAGTTTGGAATAAGAGCTTGCGTCAAGTCATTAGGGCTTTACTTTTTTTTTTTTAAATAACAAAGAGAAAAAGGCTTAACCTTCTCGATGAGAGAGTCTTGCTCTGATACTAATGAGAACTTTGAATCAGAAATGTTGCACTTCAGTTAAAAGGGTAAAATAATAACTGGTATTTAAAGTGAAACGTTATTTCTTGCTTCTCAAGGACCAAGTTGGACATAGATGAAAAGAAACAAGACTTCGTCTGATTAATGAACCGATTCTTTATTTTCTTTTTAATTTAAACTTGCACACCCAGTATTGCACTAAATGTTCGATTGTTCAACCAACAAACATGCTAGTAGGGTTGGGATTCTTTTCAGAGTACTCTGTACCATTTAGAGTTATAGACCTCATATTGATGGTTCATTTTAATGTAGTGACGGCAAAAGAACAAACGACTTCATCTTCAAGCACAAAATACACTAACAACATCCGAAAAAGTGTCATTAGCAGTACACTAGGACGTCTTTAACACTACGAGCTCTTGCGATACTTAGAAAGTTTCCTGTCATTGTAGCATGTTGCCTTAAGCTTCTCCAGATCCCACTGGACAAGCGTTTGGAATAAGACTTTTTGTCAAGTCATAGGTTTCCAACATTTCTTTCAAGGCTTAGATAAAAGAGCTGTACCTTTCCCGACGAGAAGTATTGTTGCTCTGATAATAATGTCCACTTTGATCAGAATGTTGCACTTTTAGAAAGCCTTTCAATCAATAACTGGTATTTAAAGTGTAACGTTTTTTCTTGCTTCTCAAGGACCAAGTTGGATATAGATGAACAGATTACAAGCACTTTCATGACTCTGAACCGATTCTTTATTTTCTTTTTGAATTTAAACTTCAACGCCAGTATTGATTAAAGTGATAGTTCACCCAAAAATCAGCTAAGGGTTGGGATTATTTTCAGAGTAATCTGTTCCTTTTTAGAGTTATAGACATAAATGTTTGTTCATTTTATGTATTGACTGGAGCTCAGTCGTCTTCGTCTTCATCTTAACCAAAAAATACACTTAAAAACATCCAAATACCTAGATAACTACTGTCTACACTGGGAGCTCTTGCGATATTTACGAATGTTTCCTGTTAGTGTAGCATGTTAGCCTTTTAGCTTCTGCTACGTAAATGTCATTAAAATATGAGACTTTTCAAAAATAATTTAGGTTGAACTATCACTTTAAACCTGTATTATGTATCACTCCTCTAAAGAATTACACAAAATTGTGAGAAAATAACTTATTTCTTTCCCAATAATCCTTTATGTTAAATGAAAAACGACAAAGAGAAGCAGAAAAGTGTGAATATACAGGAATCAATTAAGAGTTGTCAACACTTCCGGTATTGTATTTTCCAAATAAATATGGTTGCAGTCCTTCGTGAGTATCAACATGCTCTTCTTCATCACTCCATCTCGCTCCCTCAGCAAAGAAGCAGGAAATCCAACATGGCTTCCGCATTAAAATCCATGGTCGTACTTGGACAATCTCTCGTTAATTCAATTGAATAAAAACACTGAAATCCTTCCTTTAATTAGTGGCTTGGTTGAAAATCATCTCACTTATACTAAGCCATAAAACAATGAACAATTAAGTTCTCGCACTAATTCTCTTGTTCAACAGCTAAAGCGGCTAAAGTTCAGACGTCTTTATATTTAGTGTAGTGACCTAAAAACGCGAGGGTAAAGATTTCCAATTGGACTCTAATTACATCTGTGCTTGCTACGTGGTTTTCTGTCCTTTCGCAGCCCCAGCGTTAATTAAATTAGCCTTGCGTGAAAGGAAAGCTAAATTAGAAACACAAATAAGACTGTTGTGTTCAACTTCAAAGACGTGATCTCTCCCCCCCCCTTGGGGGGGCCCCCCCCCCGGCGTCTGCACCGAACTTCCTCCGGTTCCTGTTTATCAGCAGGATTTCGTTGACTGACATCCTGATATCATGGTTAGTCGAGAGAAACACAAAAAGGCCTTTTTTTTTTACTCCAGTGAGCAAAGATGCCAAAACAGCAGATGTTAATTGGAAAAAAAATGAAAAGAAAATCAACTGAGGAAATTGTTTCGCTGTTGCACAAATTATTGAAATGACTTTCGGTAAAAGGGGGGATGAGAATTGGGTCAAACTCTGCAAATTGCTTTTATGTTTGGAAGCTTTACAAGTGATTTGAAAATTGAATACAGAATTGGTTGTTTGAGGATATGAAGCTGCATGTACAACATCGGTTTGACATGTATCTTTTGTGCAACGCATTTTATTATTCAATTCCATTTCAATCATCTCTCGCCGACAACATCAAAACATTTATTTCCGCGTTTTTCTTTTCGCTCTTAGTTTCCACATTTATTTACCTAAATGATTAGATAACATTTGAGCGTTTGAAAAATGACTGAGATATAGGCTAATTCACATACTTTTAATGGAACAAGATGTTGCGTCCCTTAACTTACTAAAACGGTCAAAACACGGAGTCTACGTTCCGGTAGCTCCAACAGCTTCTTATACTTCGCTTCGTGGAGAAAGATGGACAATCAGATTATGTCACAGGTCGTTTATTCGCCGCTCTAAGTCAAACAAAATACAAGCTTTACGATCGGGACCGGACATACTTTCTCTCGGCGACTGTACGGTCAATAGTCCCGGGAGAAAAGGCCCCTATCTGTAGAAACATCGCTATATTTAAGGCAAATTTCCCGCCCAGGGGGGTCGTCCTTTCCGGCCAAATGGTTCTTTCAAGTTCCCTGTGTCCCGATCCCTCGTAGAGAGAACTTCCTAATTTGTCTTCCTGTAATCTAATCATTCAAATGTTCTTTTAGCCCCCCTTTACCGGATGTGTCTTGCTTCGTTCTTTGATCTACGATTTAAGTGATTGTGATTGGCAGATAAACAGATGTTTTAAATAACCGGTGTCGTATCTCTAATTCTGTTTCAAGCTTGTCTTGAAACAGTGTGTCAGTCTGAGTGAAATGTTGATTGTGAATGTGTATTCAAATGTTCAAGCTCTTAGATGAAGCGAGTAATTTATACTTTATATTTTGATTATCTTTTAGCATTAATTTAAGTATGGCGTATACGTATAGTGTATAATAATTTTAATATAACATTACTTGTTACTCAACACATGAGTTGCCCTTTAATGGAAAATATGTGTTTGTTCTTGCTTGGAAGCTTGATCAAACAAAATATACAAAATCTTGCACAAGAAAGTTACTCCTCTACTATTAGAATTTGTTTAAATTCTAACTATAGGTGACTTGGTAGTTTCTTTGAGAAACAGTGCCTTCTCCATTTGTTCAACTCGTACCTGGAATTCAATATCAAACTCAATACGGGAACTCCCGACTCCTTGCATTAAACATCTCAAAGCTTGGCTATGGGAAGAACAACACAACGCTGCCTAAACCTGTGTACGTGTATCTGTTGGTGCATTTGACTACTTTCCCTAATTGTCTAACTTGTCAATGTTCTTGCTTACCATTCCCATGTTAACATCAACCTGGAGATAAGTCGTCTTATGAATTCACATGTATATGTCCATTACTACGTGTTGTTATAAAATAATACTCTCTAAAACCCTTAAACATGGACTAAAAATTTGGGTTAGTATCAAAACACCAATATTTAACCACCTGCTTCAAAACCACCATTGAACAATCCCTGGAATACATGAATATCTAAAATAAGATCCAAACTCCCCAAGGCGCCATTGTGGTCAGCGTGACCGCTTCGCAGCTTAAAGGTTTTGCTTCCTGCCTGAGCCGACCTGCGGTCGCAATATGGCGTTTGTGCGGCGCCCCTTTTGCTTGCGTGGGTTCAACTCAGGTTTACACCCCAAAACATGCAGAGGTTACTTGAGAACGAAGAGCTGTGTGTCTCTGTGAAAGGCTTGTTCTTCCACCCCTCACTCCAAGAAGCTGGAGCCCACTGTGACTCCAATAATGGAATCAGCATTAGAAAATAAATGAATTAAAAACTAATTAGTGGGATTTTTTTTGATGCAACAAATAGTTTTGAAAATCCAAATATCTGGCAGTGTTCAAAGCTTCCATATCCAGGACAGCAGTAGCGCTGCAACAAAAATAAAAGGAGAATAATTGTCGCGTTGCTAATTTGTGCCGTTTTTTTTGTTTTGTTTTTTTTTGCTTCAAGGAGCAGCCGGAGACCATGGAGTGAAAGTGAAGACTTTAAAGCAAAAATACAAATTTTTCACATGAGAGATAATTCAAAAATACGGAATGCTGCAGTTTCCAGATAAAATATCCAATGGGCTGATTGAATGTTCACAAGAGGGGAAGTAAGTTCCATTTCAGTTTGTCCGGTCATTTCCGTCGCAAATGCCTTTTTTTAAAAAATGAAACTTAAACTGAGCGATTAATTGAAACTTTGTACCAATATTAAATATTTATATTAACATAAAGACGTGTCTTTCCCCCAACGGAATGTGTCCGGGCTGTGCCGACGAAGCTGATTGGCTGATCCATGTTCCATTCTCCTTATTAAACTTACGAGTAATCAGTACCTTTCATCAGTTTTTGTTTTATAATTGGAACATATATTTATTTGGTAACCCATCTTTGTCACTTGAATGTTTATATTGCATTGCACAGTTAAAATTGTGTCATTTTAGTCAAACCGCCAATCAACCAATCGGCGTCTTCGTACCATATAACCCGGACACATTCCTCAGGGGGGGAGTCAAATGTGTCGTCAGACCAGGAAGTGACAGACGAGCAAATGCTTTTTGCTCAGGGCTAAAAGTTGGAGGACTTTTAAAAGGCTTTACATTACTTAATATTTAAGCTACTAATTTGGTTTAAAGCCTTCCGGACACAACTGTTTTCATTGAATAAGGTCAGACAAGTAAAAAAACAACCTTAGTCCAGACACAGCAGTTCATGGCCTTCAATTTGAACCCAAAACAAGTATTATATCACCTGTGTGTCAACAAGCTGACTTAAGTCATATGTATAAATATTTATCGATGTACTTTCCGGCATGTGGCTGGTCATCCTAAAAACAATGTCCAGGTGTGATTGTCATAAACACATGTTGGCAAAATTCTTGACCAAATAATTTGTTTCTGGAGGCCAAGGAGGTTGTGCACCTTGACCGCATGAGAGCATGGTTTGATTTATTTGATTATTTTCCCTGTCATCCTGCTCTCAGTGTGAACTTTTGTCATCCCCAGAACCACCTGAGCAGAACTGCACAGGGACCCGTCGCCACGTTAACCTGATAACGCTGATTGAAACGGTCGTGGCCCGCTAAGTAAACAAATGGCTGGAGCCGAGGGAGGGAGATTATCCGCCAGAACCACACTGGGCCCGACAGATTGCTCTCCTGGGTCGATCTCATTCCCTCTGGCTGACTCATCTTTTCTCCGGCATCACTTTGCCCTTTGTGAGGCAGCCAACAGTGAGAGCTCCCAGTCCTCCCACTGACCACGGCGGCTCTGGTAGCTGTTTTCCAAACGTCTCTGTTGTTTTGACATTCTCGCTGATTATGTTTGGAGCTGTTGAAGCGACAACTTCCGTGTTGACGCTCTGGGATCAACTCTCAGACAGAGATTAAGGAAAGCTCTGCTGCTTTTGTATCCAAATGTCCAAGGATTAGACCTCAACCTTCTGATTGATTTCCAGCTCTGGGCGAAAAAAAAAAAAAAAAAAAAAAAAAAAAAAAAAAAAAAAAAAAAAAAAAAAAAAAAAAAAAAAAAAAAAAACGGGGGAAAAAAAAAAAAAAAAAAAAAAAAAAAAAAAAAAAAAAAAAAAAAAAAAAAAAAAAAAAAAAAAAAAAAAAAAAAAAAAAAAAAAAAAAAAAAAAAAAAACCCCCAAAAAAAAAAAAAAAAAAAAAAAAAAAAAAAAAAAAGCCCCCGGCAAAAAAAAAAAAAAAACAAAAAAAAAAAAAAAAAAAAGGGGGGAAAAAAAGGGGGGGGGGAAAAACCCCCCCCTTCCAAAAAAAAAACAAAATTTGCCCCCCGGGCCTTTCCCAAGGGAAGAAAGGGAAAAAAAAACCAACCCTTTCTTGTAAAAGTTATTGGAATCTGTTGCTTTTAAGGTAACAAACATGAAACGTTGAGGATGTAGTGATGCAACATCTAGAAATATCTATTATTTAATGAGTCTCTTGTGGTCAGACTATAACAAACAAGACGTCTGGTAATATCGCATTTTGAAAAATGTTTGTGTATTAATGTACCTAAAAAGGAATGGATTTCTCCGCTATAGAGATTAAGAGAGAGGAACAACACCTAACGTCTCCCTTTTGTTCCTTAATTTTTCAAACTACTTTCAAACCTTCATTTGCTTATTTAGCGACACTTTAATTATTCATCTCCAGCGAGCTGGTAAATGCCACATTTGTTTGTGGCAACAAAGCGTTTCTCTCCTGCGAGCCATCCTGTGAAAAACGCTGATAGATGAAAGGGTAGCCTTTCTAGCTGATTTAATATCTGACTCTCAATTTCCTTTTATTTCATGTCGCTGGCGTGAGTTACAGCTCAGGGAAACAATTTATCAGGCTTTTGTCAAGCTTTATCTCCTGCTTGCCCTTCATTAGTTTGAGCTCACGGAAAGACAGTGTTCATTATTTTCACCCAGAAGTGTTTAATTTTGGAAATTAAATAGTCATGTTTTTCAACCTTTCAAAGGAATTCCAAGGTGAAAGGAGGCTGTGTTTTTTTTTTTAAAGAATTAAACTATATGTATGTGCAGCTAGATTAACAACCATGAGGGAAATTATTAATTCATCACAAACGTTGGTTCAAAACACATTTCTAGCTGTAGGGGAAAAGGTAATGCAGAGTAAAGCGGCAGAAACTCAGTTTGCTAGAGGGACATATGTTTTAATCCCTAATATAAACAGTGTCACCGTGTTGGATATCACGCATGCTAATGTGGCGCACGCTGCATAACAGCATAGAAAGTCGGTCTTAAAATGTCTCATGATTCACTTTTTAAGAAATAATATAAAGGCAACATTTTGGCGATCAATTATCCAATAAAGTAATTTTCAAGATAAATATCTTTTTCCACTTTCACTGAATTTAAGTGAGAATATTAGCTAATGTGAGATCACATTTATCTATCTTTACTGTGTTTATTTTCCACCTAATTGCAGAAAACAAATATGAATTTTTAGCGTCAGTCTTGATTTTTTAGGATGGAAAGCTATAGTCCTAAATAAGACCTCACTAAGTGATCGCTCCTGATATGTACCACGGTATAAATTCTTTGTTTACAAATGTCCTCTTCTTTTAATACTAATTCTGTAGATCTGAATTTTGAATGCATTTGAAGTAAATTTGCAAACAGTCTTATCGTGCACTAAAGCTAATTGTTCTCTATCATTAGCCAAACTTTAACTATAATGACAAATAAGTTCAATTCCGTTTTTGTTTCTACAATATTGTCAATAAAGTCTGATAATTTTTGTTGTTAGTGATGGAAAAATTCCGAGCTCAAGTATTATCAAGTTGACCAGATATATACTGATTGTAAGTTAAATCACTGCTGGTGAAAGAAAGGAATGTGGGAGTACAGATGTCTTAATGCCAAGTCTCTGAAGAAGTAAACGCTAACCCGCAACCTTGACGATAATAACTCATTCAAGTTTGTGTTTGGTGGAAGGAGTAAGATAATTAACAGCTTGTGAAACTGCGACAAAGATATAACGGCGATCTAACAGCTCTGTGCTTCAGAAAGATATTCTGATTCAGATATACATGTAAACTCTTTTCTATTCTCTCCTTGCAAGTAAATGTGTTACTTTAAACCAGATCTGATTATTATTATCTGTTTAAGTCAGTTAAAACCTTATGTCAGATTCCTAACTTTACAAAACATCATCCATAAAATATATTATCCAAAACGCAATCACGCAAGAGGCAGAATTTGTACTTTTCGTTGAATGGTAACTGTCACATATGCTTTCCCATCCTTCAACGATGTTCCTTCTATATAAACTTTTTATCAACTTTGTATTTAAAACAATTAAAACTCTCTCGCTAAAGGTATAGTTGCCTAATTGGTTTTTCCCTCGAATCTCAAGTTTGACTCTGGTTTAACTAGAGTGATTTCAATGGAACAAGGTGAAAAAGAGCCCCCTGACAATTTCATTGGTCCACCAGGTAACATCTCTTTGACAGGTGCTGACCACTGCAGACTGGAAGCAGCCTTTTGTAAATGCAACTCTGCCCTTGTATTTTTCATCTTCTTCAACTCTAGTGTTGTAAGTTTATTATCGTTCCCATTCTTCCGCAGTCACCGGCACATAAATATTTATAATAAATTCAAAGCTGCAATGAAGCAGGGGGATTGTTATGCAAACGAGTTATGGTGCTTCACACACCTATTGTCAGCATTGATGTGTCGCACTTAGACATTTTTCACTTCTGCCACCGTTAGAATTTATGAAGATGTTATTTTGCAAAACAGTACTTATTCATTCTGCCGCCTACAGCCGAGGACAAGAGGCTCCTGCGACTGTTTATCTGAATATTTAGCATAAAACAAATAACTGCGAGACATGGTTTTACATATTTATCCTCAATTGAAGCTGAATTAATCAGAAAGTCTGTGAGCAAAGGTTTCATATAAATATGCAGCAATGGGTTTCAACCTGTTAGGAATCTGATGAGAAAATCTATGCATGCATTCAAGTTCAAATTAGTGCAACTTTATACACATTAGTTTTTCAAATTAGTTTAGTGTTTCAACAGTAAGGGTTTCTCCTGAGACCCTGAATGCATCGTGCTAATGTCATAGATCTTGTACATCGAGGCTCTTGAATTAAATGAGTTTTTAGTCGCTCCAAACATTTACCGTCTGATCCTTCACTGTACAGAATTAAATTCTAGCTTAGCTCGTTTGATAGCTAGCTCCGCAGCTAAGCTACATTGACCATATTCTAGTTAAAGTTAATCCAAATAGCCATCTTTTGTTATCAATACTTTGATTTTATTTAGTGAACAATTTGTGTGACAAAAGAACCAATTCTGTATAATTGAAAACCCAAATCTGATATACGGAATTCCTGTATTCTTAAAAACGAGGCAAATTATGGGTAATAAATCTCAATAATATGCATCTGAATTAATCATTTTACATGTTAACAAACACCGCATTATTTAAAAAAAGGATATGGCACCTGTAAAGTGTAATCAATAGATGCATTGAAACCTAATCATAGTACTTTAGTTGATCAAATAGAAGATCCAAAGGTACTTTAATTTTAGAATAATGGGTTAAGAAATGAATTTACAGCATAAAGGAAAACATGATTGTCATGGTCTGAATGGAGTGGAAGCCAATTACAGGCGAGAGGAACCAGCATGAAATAATACACAGATGAACAATTTGATGAATATCAAGAGGTCCAATTAAAGCACCATAGTACAACACAATCCAACCAAAAAACATCCAATAACTCCAAAAGTCCAAAAACATCCAATAAACCAGGAACAATAGAATAAAAACAAGGAACCTGGAAACAGAACAGTAAACACAGAGGTCAAAACACTGGCGAAGAAAACATGAAAGGAACCAAAGCACTCTGGCACAGGGGCACAAAAGAAACAATACAAAAGGTCCAACAGGAATAGAAAGAGATAAGAGAACAACTACAATACCAGTGCAGAAGATCCTTTGATTTGGCAAACAGTTCTGTTGACTTCAGATACAATTTTACCTTCACCTACAGGGTTATTGATATTGTTATTTTTATTGAAGTGTTCATCATGATTTTTATTGTTAAAAATTATTGAGTGACATTATGAGACATTTTATTAACGTTAAAATATATGAGTTTTAAAGGTGACATCCATACAAATGTATATATTTACTGTTAAAAAATAGTATTAAATAGTGTACATTAGGATAGTAGGAAAAAGGCTATGGGAAATACAAATAAAATAAAGCTCATTGAAGTCACTTAGCTTTGGCTGAAGAATCTAGTTTAATAATGTCATTTTTCATAAATCTTTGCTTTGATAAGATAAGAAAGGTGATCTAATTTATGTAAAGGTTTTGTCATTTTATCAGATTCGTAGCCAGACTGATGAACTATGGATAAATAGTTGAAGTTGAAGACGCAGCTCAACTTTCCCGGCAAGAAAATGTCATCCTCTTGTCCTCGTGGTAAAATCTCCCGATCAGCATGGGAACTGTGTCGGCTCCTTTGTCTAATATTCATGACTCATGAGGTGGGATTATGATCTTCCGGCGGATTTGGGCCTGTGACATTGTGTCCTTGATCAGAAAAGAAAAAAAAAGCTCACAGGAGGGTGAAATTAGGAATTCAAATGAGAAGTGTTACAGAGGTTATCGATTTCTTAGTCCGACGTCTCTGTAGCCTTTCTTGATTAATATTCTTTACATAACAATTAACCCCACGGCTATCGTTGCATCACAGAAGCGCCTCCCCCAGCGAGCGGATCTTTGAAAATGAGATGTGATGGATTCAAATTTCATTGAGTGACGGGTGATACAAAAAATATATTTGTGAATACATTGTCCTACCTGTCTGAATCAGCCAAGGTGAATCCTGATCAACATGCCGTGATCAGAATTCCATCTCCAGTCAGTTCCTGGGATATGAACTAGTTGATGAGAGTACAAGTGTTGGCTCAGCTCTTTTACCATTTGACCATGTTTGTGCTTAGTATTAGTTTTGATTGTTCAAGCGCATTGTGACCCTGGTCTAGAAAGGCGCTTTACAAATAACTATTGATTACTTACCTACTTTATTATTCTACTAATGCATCACAGAATAACAGTTTTGACAAAAACTGGGGTTTGATTGAACAAAAAAAAGCCTCCTTATGTCACAATCTGTATTGAGAGAGTCTCAAATATACAAGTTAATTAAGCAGAGTCCAATATCTCAAAATACAATTAAAGTCCAAAATGTCATGAATACATAAGAGTCCAAAGAACAAAGTTTCGACCAACTCAGGGAATAAATAGGAAAGCAAAATACCAGAACAGGGAATCGGAGAACAGAAAATACAAGTGTTAAAACACTTTCAAACAAATGACTTGAACACTAAGGCACCTGGGTGAAATTGCAGAATCCAAAAGGAAAAGGAAAACAACCCAAATCAAAATCAAAAAAGAAAAACAATGCACTAATCCCCCGTTGATCCATTTGTTATTTTACTCCTGTATTTTACACAAGAGCTTGAGAAAGATACCACGCACGGACAAATTTCCAGATATCCAGAAGACCAAGCATAAACCTTTTCTTTTGTTCCCGCAAAGTTCTTGAAAGTCAATAAATGCTCTGGGCAACAAGAATTAAGATGCTGAAGCAGCAGAGAAAGCTTTGAAATACCAACAAGTATGATACTGGATTGAGTTCTGAAAACACTTTTGTTGTCAGAAACGTGATTGGCAGGACACAGAGAGGGAGCTTGAATGCAAAGTAATACTTTTTAATAGATAGTTATACATTTTTCATACAAAAAAAAATAAATGTGGAGCAACTACATTTCTTTTAATCGACAACTCAAAATTTTTTTTGGGGAGATAAAAGGGGGGGTTTTTAAAAAAGGGGGGGGGGGGGAAAGGAAATTTAAACAAACAAAAAAAGGGGGGGGGGGGGGGTTGGGTAAGGTTTTGTTAATTTTTTTTGGGGAAGAAAGGGGGGGGGGGGGGGGGGGGGGGGGGTAAGGGGGGGGGGGGGGGGGATTTATTGGGGGGGGGGGAGGGGGAAGGGGGGGGGGGGGGTTGGGGGGGGTTTCCACGGGGTGTCCTATTTTGATAGTTTTGATCAGATGGAAAGAGGCACAACTGGGACGAGGTGTAGCTCCAGGTTGTCCTCAATTGAGCTTCTTGTTGCTTCCCAAAACTAAACTCAGGAAATCTTATGTGTTTACGGAGAAACGTCAACTGCAGATGACGATGGTATCTCTGCGATAATGCAGTTATTTGACAGCTAAAATTGAAGATACACTCACTGCAGCTTTCCTTGGAGATTTGACAGCGGGCCGTAGACAAGTGGATAATCATCCGTGTCTCTCTGAAGGAAATTTCCAGCAGCTACAATTTTGTTCAACCGTTCCTCACATGCTCTTTACCCCCCTCTACCATCTCTGTGTGTAGAGAAACCCCGTCTATGTCCACAGAGAAGGATTAGGATTTGTTCTGTGCAGGAGAAACGTGTTAAGCACTGACTTACATTACCACCTATCGTGAAAGATGCAGGACACCCGCAGAGGCTGGCACACATTACACATTACCTCAAAGATTGTTATAATGAGCTGGGCCAACAGCACGCAGCCATGTGTAGGTTTGAACCTGCGCGCCGCCAGCTGAGTTTAATACATGATACTTTATGCATTCAGGTAACAAACATCCCATTGAGATGATCAGATCAGGCTAGACTGACCCTCCATGACTAAAGAGTTTGACACCCTTGAGGTATACATTTGTGACTCTTATTTGAATCTCATTGTCTCATTTGTGAGATGCTTAGCCTATACTACTACAGCTCATCCTCCTTTTTTTGCTTGGAAGCTAACATCAAAGATGCATAGTTGACATCTCTGCTTCCAATATAACCGATGGATGGATGGATGGATGGATGCATGGATGGATGGATAGATAGGTAGGTAAACTGTAAAATGAGGTTATGGAAATGATTAAGTCTTACATCGATTGAAGTCCACGATTTAAGTTTGCTTATATTTTAGAATGTGACAACTTATGACCCACGATTAAGCATGGTGGTAACTCGGGAAATGGGTATAGAACAATAAAAGGATCAAAACACGGAGTCACTTTCGTCCCAAGTCTTGTACTTCGATTTGTGGAGAAAGATGAACCATCCAGAGTATGTACCGGTCGCTTTATTCGCCAAGTCAAAGAAAATACAAGCTTCAAATAACGATCGGACCGGACCCTTTTTCCTGGCGACTTCACAGATTGACAGTCCCGGGAAGAATGGTCCCGAGCTGTAGGAGGCTCGCTGTATTGAAGTCAAATTTTTCTACCAATATTACTTCATGTTGCTTTTAGCACGATGGTGCAATATAGCTAAATGTGAACCGTCTCTCAGGTCCCATTCTGTTAGCACACTAATAAAACTCAACTCTCCTAACTCAACCACATGTTTTTAAAATGTTGAAGTCTTCCTCTCCAAGATGCAGTAAGTCCCTCATCATGACCATGTTTTGAAGTTTTAACTTTATAAAGTTCTCTCCAGTCTGAAGTCTGGGGGAACAATAGGTTACAAAGCGGAGTCCATCATGATGTAATAACACCTTCACTCCTCCAGCCAGCTGTGAACACACCCGGCTTTGTTTATACAACCTGTCCCTTGGAGGTGGGGACTTCCAGGATTGATTAGGTGACAAACCATGATGCTTGACCAATCACGGCAGAATGAGTGTGGTTATGGTCAACAAGATGAAGTACATTTTACAATGTAAATATTTTATTAAAAAGAGTTTTGTACAAAAAGACGGAAAAATAAATGAGACGTTGCATTTAAAATATATTTTGTGGTTTTTGTATCTCCTAAAAATCCCTTGGAAACCCGAGTACTTCAGCTAGTATTTATAAGAATGGTATAATAGCGTTGGGGATTTCAGTTATCTGGTCCTGTCCAGGTTTTATTGACTAGGGACTCTTGTCCCAAACACAGAGAGATGTGGATCCTATTTATCTGCTAAAATGACGCCTACATTTTACTGGTCCGTGGTGCAAAAAAAGTTTGGGTCCTGCTCTTTAAATGGTCTAACTAGTCTCTGAGACCAAATAGCTGGGATAGACTCCATCCCTCTACGAGCTCATAAAAGGAACAAGAGATCAAGCACACTGTAGCTCAGACATATTTCAAGCCTTTTTATTTTATGGGCTGCTTCCTTTTCTTCCGCATTCTTCATGCTGCAGCAGGGAGTCTCTGTAGATTAACTGACAAATTGTCTAGAGAATATGAGTTTTTCACGTTGATGCCTGCAGAGATTCACCGATGACTGACACCTTTTCACCATCAGGTTTCACCCCCCAAAACTCATCGTACTGCTGATCTTTGTTCTGGGACCAACAATTTTCGATTGTCTTTGGGGACAGAATCAGGACGACGCTGCCGTCAGCGGCATCAAGGGCGCAGCCAGGCGATGACTTATTAATAAGGAAAAAGAACAACAGAACATGAAAGGCTTCGGCGTTAGATGAGAAGGCAAAATCACCTGGGGTGTTGACGGAACTTGTGTTTGTTTCTCATTCACGCTGCAGAAGTTGAAATGCACGAGACCCATCCCTTCGTGGAACAGCTGGAGTCTGAAGGGAAAGGAAGGTGGGAGGATGTGCTGCGGATCTTTTTAGACATATAGAAGTAACAACATGTGCCAGCACCAGCTCTCGCACAGCACGCCACTCTTCGTTATCCACCGGTCTGTCGGCGCTCGCTGCTGACTCATTGTGGCGACGAAGACGGAAGGGCGCTCGAGCGCCCCGCTTCCTTTTACAGTCAAGACGACATGACTGCTTGGGATGTTGACTGATATGCTGAAGAAAAAAAGCCCTTGAAGATCAGACCAAGCTCTTGACTCTTGATTACGTTACAGATTCCTTCTCTTTCCTCTCTCTCTCTGTCTCTTTTCCCACATTAAAACCCATCTATCTCTAGAGCAGCTTGTTCTCTTCCGAACTCTGTGCAAACCCCATATCTGTCAAAACAGCAATAGACGTCCTTATCGCCAACATTTTGAAGCAACTATTTTCAGCATCATAGTCCAGCACAGTTGCCAGCTTCAACATTATTTCCCCGGCAGTCCATCACACTGCCGCTTTCGATATATCTATATAAAAAAAAGAAAAAACTGTGTGATAAGATTTTATTTTTCATAGCAAACTATCCAAGGTCCAGGCAGTGCTTTATCAGGTACCTCGAGGTTTGTAAAGGATTACTGTTGATCCTCTTCTTTCTGGAGTATAAATACAGTTTTACTTATTTAATGTAGCAGAATGTAAGAGAACAGTGTCGTTTACACCAGATATACTTCGATTATATAATATATTCAAGTAAGATATCTGCCCACTTTGGTATGAATCTCAATTAGGGTAATTTCTTTTTTATGGTTACCCATTTATTGTAGAGTAAATTGATTATCTTTATCAGCATGCAATGGAAAAGAGAAACTTCATTTGAGCTTAACATATCCACCTTTGTTTTTTTCCCACTCTGCTGTATTGATAATAAACAGAAGTGTTTTTATTTTCTATTTTAGGTCTAACGTGCAAATATTTAGAGCAAGGTTGCAGTCCTCCGCAGCTAAAAGAACAAGGAAATACCGTGAGATCGCAGAGGTGAATGAGGATTCAGTCGACTGCAGCAGCTTTCAAAGCTGATGTTTGAACATATTTTGGTTTCAAAACCAATGAAAGCCGTTATGACTTCATCAAGAGTCATGTGGTCTGTAAATTCTGCAACACCAGAGTCAAGTACTTGACAATACTACGAATATATTCTTGTTCCTGCAGTATCACAATATATCGCAATGTACAATTCTTGCATATACAAGCTGGTTTATAATGTTGTGTAGTTTAAAATATGTTTGCTATTTAATAAATAAATATTTGGCTGTTGTTTTTGAGGTTAGGATCTACAAATATGGCATCTCCAGACTAAGATAAATTGTCTATTTGTTTGGCGTTAAGGACCTGGAAAATGTAGATTTATATACCTCTTTTTTTTGTATGTTATCTAAGGTGGTGTTGAAAGTTTTATAACTAACTCTTCCATTAGCGTAGCAAAGTCTTTCCTCTTACTTAAGGTTCCAGGTAGGTGTTTGCTCAGGAGTGGCGGCAACATGATGAAGCCGGCTGTACCTTCGTCCTAATCTGGTCTGGCAGGTCCTGACTCTCCGAGTATGATTAATGAGAGCCGCAGCCTGGCGCTGGATGCATTTAATGTCAGCTGCCATATCACTGTGCTTCCTTAAAATGAGCGCGCACATGTAATGAATCCCAACGACACGTTGTCCGTATCCATTAGCAAACAATTTATGGCAGAGCTGTGGATTTTGTTATTATTTTTAGGTGGTTCATAGCGATTCATCGGTCACCGAGCTAATGAGCCTGAGAGCACTCAAGGAAGTCGACAATCCTGTTCTCATGAATCATCCTCAGGGATCTGCTAATACAACCAGATGGTAGCTTTAAACAAGATTCATTTTTCTCTCGGTAGCCGGAGAGACGTTGTTTGTCAACAGTCTTGTTGGCAGGTTTGATTTTGAGATACTCTTTCAGTCGAGTATTATTCTCACTTTTTACACCAGTGAACAACTACAAGCGTGAACAGTTACATGGATATCAAATCATAAACGTATATAAAAATCAATAACCTTTTACACTTCCTTTTTATTTTCTCCTCTCAAGGTTCATTGCACTCCAGTGAATACATGCCTGTAAGTGACCAATGAGGCTTTGTCACGTGATGTGACTGTGTTGTCAATAAAGTTTTGAGACTTTCACAAGCTTTTAGGAACGATTGTTACTACAAATACAATAATTTGTATTCATACAAATGTGTTTATTGTACTTTAAAACATTCATAAAAAACAAACATATGTGGTTTCGTAGTATTATTACGACTAGCTGAGTAAATAGGGATTAGGCACCTTATTTTTTTTTTTTTTTTTTTTAGAATCCCTTTGTCCCGCGAGGGGAAATTCAACCATTCAAAACTGGTGAGTAGGCTGAACTTGCGCCAAGTTCACCATCAGGAGCAATCAGGGTGAAGTGTCTTGCTCAGGGACACAACGACACAAGCTTGTCTGGAGCTGGGATTGAACCTGCAACCTTTTGGACTGCAGGCAACCACTCTACCATCTGAGCTATGTCGCCCCTATATTATATATATATATACTATATTATAGTCTTAGTTCTGTGATTTATGTGTCATGTTGGCTATGATTTACTACTTTAGAATAAGTGGTTCTTCAAGAATGAATAATCTTTGTCTGATAACTAGTGGAAGGGCTTTGCTATAATGGGATTAAACCATATATTTCCATTTTCCTTGAACAGTTTAATAATGTCATCAGGGCTTTATCAACACTGAAAAACTGTCTCCCTGAGTAAATTCTTATTTTGGTGGTGGACTTAATGAAGATCTAAACATTTTATAGTTTGAACTTCTGAAGGAAATAAATAAACATGTATGTTGTCACTGTTCACATTTGGCCCCTTTGAGTGTTTGCAACAGTATTTATAACTGATGAACAGGAGGAACAGATTTTGGCATCATAAACTAATTACGGCCGATTTATATCCAACAAATAACTGTTTACACATATCAAATCTAATAAAAATATATAGTTAATGTAGGTAAATTAGCATAAACAAAGATGTTGAATAAATATGGTAGCTCTATGCGTCTATTTCACGTTAATTAGATATAACAATTACTTAAAAAATAAAATAAATTCTTAAAAGGTTGTAGATTGTAGATTACAGATGTACAAATCATTTTTAACTACTTTGGAATCTTTCTGCCATGGACCATCCCAGAAACAAACAAGCCATTGCCAGTTAATAAATCAAATGCATCGGTGTAAATGACACCCGAGATCACTGTTGATGTTTCAGGGTGTCAGCCTCCGTTCACTTACCCCCCCGCCGCCGCCGCCTCCCCTCTCTCCCTCCGACAACGCCGCCTTTTTTTGTACCTGTTCTCATTCGCTCCACGTTCACAGACCGCCACGCATCTTAATCTGAAGAGACGGTTTCATTTCAGTTTGCTCGCGGTAACCTTCCCGTTCATCGCCTGCACCATCTAAACACCTGCAGGCAGAAGAAGGCAAATGCTGAGCAGTATAAATGAAAGATGATGCCAAGAAGCTGAATTATAGATTTAGTGGGAACAACTTGAGAGGAGTATAAAAGTGTAGGGCTGAATGACGAGAAGAAGACAGGATAGGAAATGAGAAGACACGCTGAGAGGAAAATGGCGAAACATCTTTCGCTCCCAAGCGTATTTCACTTTAAGAAGTTTACTTTGCGATGAATGTCTGTTTGCTTAAAGTTTCAGCGGAACCGTCTGACTCTAATTGTTAACCTCTTCCTCCACATCATCTTGTTTTAAAAGAAATTTAAGAGCTTGAATAATTCAAGAAGCTTCAGGGAGAAACAAAGCTCAACTTTTGACTAAGGACACGTATAAACTTTATATGTTCAAATGTGAGTTTGATACAGTTTTTAATAGTGTAGTAGTAGAAGTACAAGTGTGGTATGTAGCAATAGCAATATCCTGTACTAGTGCTGCAGAATTTATGTCCAACATAATAATCACGATTATTTTTATTTATATCATGATTATTAGTCAGTTTGATTCTGTTTCACAGTAGTCACTCATGTTTTCCTGGTCTGTGTGTTAATTGGGCTGTGTATTCGACAGGGTAGTACTGTCTCAAATCAAACACTGCCACTACACACTTGAAATCACTCGACAGCTTCTTCTTCTTCTACTTTTTAACGCTGATAGCAACTGAAAGCTGGAACCCTTTTGCCGACGCTTGACAGCACTTTTTGCAAATTGAAACAAGTTATTAAGTTGTGTTTCATTGTGTTATTATTGTTGTTTTGTGTTAAATTCAGTGTTTTCTTGTGACATTTACGCCGGTATCTGCTCCGAAGACGTGTCGTCCGTTTAGCGTCATCTATGTTATTAAGACGGAGGTCTTTGAGGGTGGAAAGTGTCCATCAATCCACACCCAATTCTCTGGGCATTTGAGTGCACCAATTTATTGCTCATTACGCACTGCTTTTTTCTGTAAGTGTATGTAATGTAATGTGGTACACAGCAATAGTCTGTGGTTTGTCCCAAATCGTGCACTTCTGCACCTATACACAAAATGTGGTGCGCTAAGAGCACTAAATTTGTGCACTCAAACGAAAATGATGTGTGAATCGTTGGACACTTTCCACCTGCAACGACCGCCATCTTAGTGACGTAGATGACGCTAAACGAAAGCTACGTCACTGATGACGCATCATTGAAGCAGATACCGACGTAAATGTCTTGAGAAAACACTCATTTTACCATGAAACAACAAAGCAACAGTGATGACAAAATGAAAAGTAATTTAATAACTCCTTTTAAAATTGGAGAAAAGTGCTGTCAAGTGTTGGCAATAGAGTTCCAACTTGTGTGTAGTGTGTAGCGACAGTGTTTGATTGAGACAGCACTATCTTTTAAAAAATTGCGCACTGGCCAAGTACGTGCACAATCATAATATGAACTATAAACCAGTGCATTGGTTCATCCTTTGTTTGTGTTCATCCCTGCACTTCCTGCCCTTGTCCAAGGCCACGATTACACCCAAGTTACCAAGTTTGTTTTTCTGTTTTCTTTATCCTATTAAGTGAGTGACTTTTTGTTTGTACATTTTTTGATCAATGATGTTTTGTTTGCAGCTTTTTTTCTTCCTCCTCTTTGGAGTGCTTTTTGTTGTTATGTTTATTGATTGCCAAAGTGCAAAAGTTCAGTTAGTTGCTATTTTATTTCCCCTCTGTAGTGAGCACTTTTTTTGGAATAATTTGTCTTTGTTATTTTTGGAGTCTTTTTTTTTGGTTTTGAGTCCATCGCTTAGAAGAATCAAGCAAAAAGACATATACCTTGTAATAAACTTGCTTGAATTGCTTTAGTTCTGCGTCTGAGTCCAATCATCAGCCCTGGCCTGGCATATTCAATTTCTCCCCATGTTGCGTGGGTTTACTCCAGGAACTCAGGTTTCCTCCGACAGTCTGAAATTGAGAATTTAAATCTCAAGTATTTTGTGTTTTTTAGTGTACACACCCACGGGCTGGTGACCTGTTTAAGATGTCCCCCCTATTGACCAAGCTAGCTAGGACCCCTTTTTGGGTAGTTATAATAAATAGAACTGTTTTTTTGTTGTTGTTTTTTGTAGCCTGGTTACAAATGTCAATTGTTCAATGTCAAATAAAAAATGTATAAACTAGTGATGTGCTGATGAAGCTTCATGAAACAGTGTCATGTTGTTTAGAGGTCACTATGTGGCGCCATCAGAACAGTTGTTCAAAACAAGGGGAAATGGTGCAGAGAAAGCCATCTAGTGGGCTCGGAAAAAAATGAAACTGCTTCACGAAGCTTTATCGGACCATCATTAGTTTAAAGCCTTAATTGAAAAATGTTAAATCGTATCACATGATCAATAATACAGACAGAAAAGGAATTATTCTTGATTTGCAGATGACTCTTCATGAAACACTGTCATCATTTTCTGTGCTCAGTAGATGGCGCTCTCTGCTTGACAGGCTGTCTACTTGTTCAAACCATTGCATTTTTAGGTGACAGGAAAGTCCAGTTTTTCGTTTAAATACAGAAGCCAAAAATCATGATCGGGATATATTCAACTTGTTGCGTGGCTCTAAAATAACTTTTCTATAAAGCTGCTACATTCAGAAATACTGATGAAATGATCAAACATTTAGTGTTGGAAGTGTTTCATTAGAAGGATTCTTCTTACTTTATGATGATATACTGGGTAAAAAACACACATGTAGATCATTTAATGACTATAATTCAAAGCAGCAAGTTGTTTTAAGTACATCTGATCAAGTGCTTTAAGGAAAGCTTTAGAAGAAAATAAAGTTTTGTCAATTCATTTAAATTATTTGGCAGTACTTCTTCCACCTGTGCTCATCAATACTTTGGAGCCTGCCAAGTCACAAGATCTATTGTTAATCTATAATCAAGAATGAATGTGCTCATATCAGACTGTCTCAGGCAGGCCCAGGGTTGAGCTTTGTTGAGTAATTGTGTCTCAGACTTTCCTTTCTGTTGAGTAATGGTCTCTTCAATTTGTCATGAAGGAGCTCTGACTGAGTCCGGCGAGTCGCTCTCGAGTCGATAACACTCTTGATAACCTAGAATCTTCTCCGAGATGAGATTAGTATCCAATTAAAGTCCAATCAATGTCAAGTGTGGAGACGGCTCTCCATCATCAATTGCCTGTCAAAGTCGTCTCCGCTCATGAAATGGATGATCGTACACGTTGTTCTGCGCTCGCGACATCTTCCTCTCGCCCGGCTTCCGATGTCAATCAAAAGTCTATTGAGTTATGCAGCAACCAATTAAAGATTTTTTTTTGTGTGCTCGATGCTGAAATAGATGAAAAATATATATATAAATAAATATATATTTTATTTTAAATATTTACTTTAATTTCTTAAACTAGTTGTTCTCTTCTTAAACATACTTGTAAAGCAGTTTAACTATTTGTATCAGATGATGTGTATGTTTTTAATATATTTGCAAAGATATAGTTAAACATATAAATATGTTTTAACACATTTTGGATTTTTTTTTAAAACTTTAAGAACATTTTTTTACATTTTCTCATTTTCACATCATTATGTGTTTTTAAACATGTCTGTGAATAGATTTGCACATCTGTATTCCAAACTATTGTGAAACAATATACCAAGAGGTAAATCATTGTTTTATATGATCAACTTCTGCTATTAGAGGTTGTCATGGTTTATTTAAAAGGTATTTTTAATGCTGTATTTGACATGTTTTCAACCCTATTTTACATTTTAACTACAAATATTGATGCACTTTTCTGTAAAACGTATTGTCATTTTTGCGAAGGTCAATTGAATTATTCAACGACTGCTCGATTATTCAAGCGATTCAAGGATTTCAACGTATTTGGAAGCTTGCTGTGGATATGACTCATCAGATAAGTAAGAAAGTGAGGTGAAGAGTGTTGGGGAAAGCGGTCGTGAAAAGTGAAAATGAATCTGAATTTATCCATTTTGACTTTTAGATTTAATGCCAATGACACTGTCGGAGAATGTCCCGACAGATACTATTCCTTACTTGCCTCTGCTGCACTGTGTCATCAACCTTTAACCGTCCGACACTAAAGATCTGCCGTCTTCCCTCGCCGGACGCCTCCCTCCAATCATTTGATGCGCACAAACTTTATTAAAATACAGAAAAATTGGGATGTACGGTCGATGCTCAAACTCACAAAATTGTTGATCTTTAATAGAACACTATACACTTGGTGGTCAAGAAATGGAGACTGAAAATGAATGTTGCAAATAGTAATAATCAACATCTCCCTGGTGTTGAGGCTGCTACGAATGTCACAAAAAAAATATCAGCTGCGGCAGAAGTGGCGACCACGGCGAAGAATACTGATAAGGCAGGAGTTCAGCATCTTGAATAAACAACCACTGCCTGCTTCATGCACAAAAGTGTAGAGTCCCTCAAAAGTGTGGAGGAGCTGCCGGAGACCTTTTGTGTCACGTTGGCGCCCTTTAATCGATTCCATCGCCACATCTTTAGGGATCGCTCACTCTGTCAAGACCTGGCTCTGAGCCTGTGAATGGCTGGTCGAAGTGCACGGACGGCATGTAAGTAATACATGAGGCCAAACACGAGAGCGTCAACCACCATCTTGATTGCCGCTCCAGAGAGCAGACAGAAACCCTTCAAAACATCCTCCGGTTCAATAATTTAACTCGGTTGAAGAAAAAGTTTGCACTTGTTTCACAGACGTCAGGTCCAAGAGACGCGGATTATTTGTTTGTATCGATCGAAATTCGGAAGAAACTCACAATGAAACTTTTTTAAGTCACAGCGGTGTCGTTGAAATATTGTTTTGCCAAAGATATTGACTTATTTTGCTATTAGATACTGATAAAAGACGTGAGTCAAGGCTAGAATAAGTAGATTTTGTTCACTCTTTCTCCTACTGAACAGGCCTTGAGTTTGTTAAGAAATACGTTTTTAAAACATCAATGATATGTCTTTATTCAACTTTCCTTCCTCAGATACCTTCTAGTACTTTACATTTGAGGATTATTTGCGGACAAAATCTCTATGAGGCTTGAGAAAAAAAAGTTGAATACTGCAGTTTAAAAAACGGTTCTTCAATTGAAAATGAACTGTTGTTAGCTAGCGAGCTAACCACAGTGACAAATGCTCATCTCTTTTAAATTGCTAAAGAAAAACATGTTATATAATCCCATAGAGTAGAACCATTGATAAAAAAAATAACTATAAAGTGATATTTCACCCAAAGCTCAAACTTCATAAATTTTCTTCTCACAGTAATCTGTTCCCTTTTTTAGAGTTATAGACATAAACGTATGTTCGTTTTAATGTAGCGACTGGAGCTCAGTTGTCTTTGTCTTAATCTTTGTCCAAAAACCTCCATACTGCTCGCTTGTAACTTCCATTTTTATTGATTTTTTTTTCTTCCATAGTGTATATTTTATGACAAACGAAACATGAACTCCCATGATGCTTTTCTATACACTCTATTTAGGGATGGCTAATTGATCGCCTCAAAACTGTAGTCAAATTCTACGTCCATGTTAAAAGGGTACGTCAAAAGTGCTGCGATTATCTGGCTGGGCGGCAAAGCATTACAGGAACTGTTTGGGTCACCGCTAATGAAAGGGTTGTTGAGAGCGAAGGCATCTCGTAGGCAATGTTCGGTTTACAAGTTCAAATAAATAATGTTGAATAAATGTTAATTAAATAAAGCATTTTGTCATTACTAAAAACTCCCTGTCATTACAATTGTGTAGGTTTTTAAGCGGGTGAGGATGTGGATGTAAAAGAAATAAGTGGTTACTTCTCCGTTAGTTTTAAATTTAAGTCTATAAGAAAAGTAGAATAAAAGCAGGAACTGTTGGCAAATGAATGGTCCAATCATCTGGGTCGATGCTCACAGGGCCCTGCAGGTCAAGCACGGTAATGTGACTTAACTGAGGCGAGAGTGTTGGGAGTAAAATGCTCTTCAAACTTCTCTCGCTCGTCTCATTAGCAGACGCATCATGTAGACTCGTCTTGTAAGTCGCCTCTTTAGCACCTCACATCTCATCTCCTGGGAAACAGCAAAACAATCGCACCATCAGAACCTGCTACTTTTAACAAGCTGTTCATATCCACGTGTCGGAGCAGCGTGAGCTTCTTTCCCTGTGTCGCCGAGCAGGGAAATAAAGGATGGATCTTTTGAAATTGAGCTCAATAGTTGATGCTTTTTCGGGGTTGATTCCAAACACATGTTCACTTCTTTCAAGCCTGGCCGCTTCCAAGCCGCGATGGTGTCGGGTCTCGTTCCCCAAACGACCACCGTCTCGTGAAGCTGTCGGCGTCCCTTCAGTCTGTCGGTCTCTCGCCTCACTCCATCTCCTCTCTGTGAGAACTATTGATTTTCACCCAGACTGCTTCTCAGCCCCTTCGTTTGCTCCAACTTCTTTCCACCTCCCTGGAGTCTTAACTTTGGAGGTTTTAGATCGTAACTTCAGTTTAGAAACAATATGTGAAGATCTTCCAGTGGCTTTGAGGGCAGATTCCAAGCAGCTATTTCAATGAACAATGTTCCTAGTTTGACACCCGACATTCTACCCATCCTGCCGAAACATGTGACTTATTACAGCATATTTTACAACATGAATATTCAACGAGGCATGTACCTTTCCATATATGTAATAATTGCTTGAAGGAATAAAGTTAAGTCATTATTTATGATTAGAATAATCTAAGTATACAATTTAAAGTCATTCAATTTCAGTTCAAAGTTAGTCAAGCAAGAAGTTTTTTGTAAATGCTCTAAGACATACAACATGATGTGTCCTCTCTGACCCACGATGCAAAACATGAATACATTAAGACATTCAGAGTCCAATTGATCAAAACAAGTTATAATATGATTACATTTTACTTGCCAATTAAAGTCAATGTGTTACCATAGTTATTATAAGGTATATATTCAAAAAGTGTGTGTAAAATGAACTAACATTTCTCTGCAACTCAGTAGTTAAAGGAACAATGAAATGTTTGGAGATCCTGTTGATGACTGAGGACGAGAGGATACAGTCGACTCAGGCAGCTTTTAAAGCAGATGTTTGGACATATTTTGGTTTGAAATCACAGCAGAGTCAGGTACTCGGACAATACTACAAATATATCCTTGTTCCTACAGTATCACGATATATCTCAAAATATTACAAAGATATCTCAAAATACGGCATCGTTGCCCTTGTATACTTTCCTAATACATACTAAGCACATTATATAAGGAGGACAACCATGATTTTATGTTGTAGATGTCCCCCCCAGAAATGATCGAGGAAGCCAAAAAAATTTTAGTTTTAATATTTTAAAAGCGGTCAAAACAGCAGGAAAAAGCTCTCCCTCTACCTGACACACTGAAGCAAGAAAGGCAGAGATGTTCATAGATTACTACAAACAAATCAATGATTTCTAATGTAACCATATGCACAACATAGACCTCACCGTGGTCTCGCTGTCCTCAATCATGTCCTGCAATATTCTTCTTCTTCCTCCTACTGTACCAGTGTATTTCAACAAATAGAGTTCTACTTCACCTGACCTCCATCATCATCATCCTCCAAGCAAACAACAGATCTTGACATCAATCTCTTCTTCTGTTCACTGACGGTGAACTCTACTCCAGGCCTGAACTCAACATTTCTTTCCCACGTCTTCATGGTGTGACTCATTGCTTTGATATGTCTCTAGTTCTGAGCATCTCTCTTTGCAGACGCTAAATCAAACACGATAGTATGTCATCTACATCACAGATGATGGATAATGAAATGAACAAAACACTGACACTAAAAATATTTTGTTCATGATCTCATGTTTTCGGTAGTCATCACTGTGTGAAATGTTTTTATAGATTAAATTAAGAGCAGAATAGAAACCTTTTTTAAATGGCGGCAAAGTTTGAATGGCATTGCAATTGCATTGTTGTGACACTAGGGGAGCCATATACCATTTCTTCTTACATATCTTACATATTGGTGCTTTTATACTTAATGATTATTTAATGAATATGTTGTATACTGTCACCTTGATAATGATTGTGCACATTAAATGCGTTTAAAACTTAAAGTAATCTGAAGATAAGAATAATTATTTTAGGATTGAAGGAAATCGGGGGGAGCTGTGGAGGGGATGCGTTGCTACTTGCTAGCTAGCTTACGCCTAAGACAATTTACAATGAATTTAAATATCCTAGTGTGCAACAGATTTTCATGAACTTTTTGCTTGATGGAAGCAGTCATTACATCCTCTGCATCTAAAGGAACATTAAAATCCCATGAAATCCCCAGTGATAACTGAGGACGAGAGGATACAGTCAACTCCAGCAGCTTCGTCAAGAGTCATGTTGTGTGTACATTCTGCAAAACCAGAGCCAAGTACTCGACAATACTACAAATATTAAGCAAAATGAAAAATTTGTTTGCTATGTGGCAGCAAAGTTTTAATGACATTGTAATTGCACTGTTGTAACACTAGTGGGGCCAGGTAACTTTTTTCAATCTTACGTATTGGTGCTTTAAAACTTAATTCCTTCAAGAAACATCTTAAGACATTTTTATTCATGCAGGCTTTTCCTTGATTTTCTAAGACTCCTGTGTTGTTCTTGGTGTTTTCTTGATCTTTTAAGTATATATTTTATTGAGTTTTGTTTTCATCGTTTAAGTGCTTTTTGACCCTGGTCTGGAAAAGCGCTCTATAACTATAATTTACTTACTTACCTACTTAATGATGATTTATTTTCTTAAAAAATGATGTAAAGCAATATGAGACAGTTCATGTGAATGTAATGTCATGGTATGTGTCAGAGAATACCTGCAATAATATGTGTATTTTAAAATTAAGATTAAGAAAAATTGTTTAATTCATGTTATCCACCATTTCTGGACGGATCTAGCAGCAAAAACTATCTAGATTTTTGTTCAAGCTTCGTAACAATGCCCCCCAACTGACACGCTTTAAAGCTGACGTCTCAACGGACTCTCCTCTTTCATGACAAAGTCATTTGATCCGCCTTATTATAAACTTTCTTTTCCAAACTTCCTTGAATAATAACAAATTAACCCCACAGCAGAAGATTCCTCCTTGTGCTGTAATGAGCGGGAGCTCGGGCAAGAACTATGGGAACAATACAGCGTCCGGGAGATAAAAATCTAAAGTGGGCGAAGCGACAGCGTCTGAGATTAAAGTCGGCAACAACATCGGCACCAGCGGTGAAGCCGCGGAGATCAGGTCGTCCAGGAGCAGATTGCCATCACTTCTGTTTCACATCATGCCAGCGCTTCACGATGCCGCGGTTATTACTGTCAACAAAGTGGAGAAGAGCAGCTTGACTGGCGACCCCCGCTGTCTGTCGCCTCCGGGCGCTGTGTTTGAACACGACGCCGCTGATCGTGACCCCGAACGAGAGCAAGACCGAACACCAGTCCGGGGACTGTTGACAAGAATGGTGATCAGATGATGATGTGACGTGATAACTTACTTACACGGCTTGAAGCGTTTCATGCTGGGTTGAAATTTAAATCTATATCTACAAAGGGCACTCAGATTAGTATTCTTATGCTTGTTACAGGTCCTACAGAAATCTCTTTGGGGTCAAAATACCAGAAATGAACTGATTCTTTGTCTAGTACGCAAAGGCCAAAAAAGACGAAAACTGTCTTGCACTAACTTCTCCCTTATTAGTGCTACAATAGTGTGAATGTCAGGAATATTAAGTTGAGTTAAAAGTCCAAAGTCCTCAAGGACTTCTTTTAGCCTCCAGGAGTTTCGCGTAATTTTCCAGAATGTTGCGATCATCACACAAATCCTGCCAGTAACCTCTTAGGTCAGTATTGACTCTGAATCTTTATTAGGCTGTCAACTGTTCACTTCTGTGAATCAAAATCGGCTACTTATTACCAGTAATGTGAGAACAAAACTGTATTTTTTGTGGTGAAGTGTTGAGAAAAGCAATCAGAGATCTAGCCTGAAACTTGTCTCGCAGGATTTCCTTCTCTGCTCCTGAAGGAGGCGCAGTCTCTGGGCAACGCCGGGTACTCCAGCTGTTAACATATATGGAGTAACTAATATCACCGTGTTTCATAATTGATAGATAAATAAATTGTATTGATTCCTCTGGAGGTCTCCTTCGGGAAATAGTTTTGCCAATTATCTTGGTAGTTATATTTTAAACAAGTTTCTTCAAACATCTTCACATATATATCCCGATCCATCCATCCATCCATTTTCTTTCTCTCTTTCTCTCTCTACAAATCATAGAATTTATGGTATAACGGTTTGTTTATTCAGTTTATTTAATTGTATAGATCTCTATCTTGTTCTCAAACAGTTTCTGCAACCTATGGTCTTGCTCTTAACTACAACTCTACAGCTGAAGACATAAAATCTGTTGTTTTTGCAATTTTTCGGGAATTACATTCTCACCTCATCAAATTCCAGTTAATACATAACTCTGCAGCGAGAATTCTGACCTGCTCTAATAGAAGAACTCACATTTCCCCCACCCTGAAAACTCTGCATTGGCTGCCAGTTTCTTTCAGGATCCATTTTTAAATTCTGGTTCTTACTTTCAGATCTATTCATGGTCAGACTCCTCCTTACATCAGTGATCTGATCCAGCCTTACACCCCAGCTCGGGCTCTGAGGTCTGTGGATCAGAATCTACTGATGGTTCCTGAACACGCTTCCGGACCAGAGGAGAGAAATCCTTCCAGGCTGTTGCTCCTAATCTTTGGAACGATCTTCCTCTCCCTCTGTGTTTGATGATCTACTGACTCCTTCAAGAAACATCTCAAGACACTTTTATTTGGGTTTTACTATCTTAGGGCTGCTTTGTTTGTCTCTATGTTGCCAGAGAAAGACACTTTACAAATAATAATTACTTACTTACATCAATTGTTTTTTCCTATACATGCAAAGTTTGTTTTTTCATTTCTAACAAAATGTAAATGTAGGTAAATGAAAAGATTAGAAATAAGATAACATCCATTTGTCATATATCCTTTATTTTCTTCTGCTTGTACAATGGGCCTGCATTGTATCCCAGCTCCTTGGGGCAAGAGGCAGGTCACAATATCTATCTATCTATCCATCTATCTATCTAATCTTATCCATCTTATCTATCTTATCTATCTTATCTATCTTATCTATCTTATCTATCTATCTCTGAATGTCAATGTTGTGCCTTTTTCTTTCTTTCTGCTTACTCACTCCGATAATCTCATCCTTTAATTTTGTTGTTTATTGTCTCATTGACGATTTGAAATGTTGCATCAAAAAGATTAGAGGTGTTTACGATGTTCTAAATCAGCACTGCTGGTTGCAACTGTGACATGTTAACGGCTCTGCCTTCTGGCTACAGCCCGAGCAACATTCCAGCTGACGGAACTGACACGGCTAGTTTAAACATGGCTGGCAAAGTTATCTCACGCCAACAGCTGGAGCCCACAGCTGGAGCCCTCGGCGTAGGCTCCTCTAGAACAGACCGAGCCGGAGCGTTATCGTCAGGGGGAGCTGTAGGGGGGGAGGAGACGCCTCATCAGATCTCAGGAATATGCTGCATCAAGGATGAATATTCCCTCGACTCTCGTGGTGCAGGATGAACCAGACGGAAACAATGAGAATCGTCGCCTTGCTTAAGAAAGGATGCTCAAAGACAGCAGTCTGTCAGGAAGACATTCTTCAGCAGCAGCTGAAATTCGTTCTTTCCAAAACCCCATTGGTTGTGTATAAAGTGTCCAAAAAGACGGCAACGACGGATGAAATGGGTCAGGATAAAAATGCATGACAACGCTATTTAACCCTTGTGGTACTTAGGGTCAAGATGACCCGAGGCCTGAAAACAATGCATTTGGTATCCTTGTTTTTTCTGGTCCACCACATATATATATAAAATATATATATATATAATATATATATATATATATATATTATATATATATATATAGAAGCCAGGTAGGCCGTTCACCTTGACCTAGAGACCACACAAGTGATACCACAAACATATTTGTTTTGGGGCCTGCGGGTCACCCTGACCCAGAGATAAAACAATGGTTAAGATTTATTTTTCTTATAGATATTCCTTAAGTTAGATCCACGTTTTGCACAGAGAGTCAAGTAGATTTATGTTGTATTATTGAATTTTAAAACATACAAAGTATGTATGGGAATAATGGGAATTCTCCCGCATTTTCCCGCCAAAAGGAATGAAACAGAGCGTTTTTTGGTGATTTCTTGAGAGGCTAAATGTTTTGAATTAGCATTTGGTGGATTTGTCGTGTTTTAATATCGCTTAATTAATGAGTTTTTAAGTATACTGGTCCTTTTTTTAATGAAATTATGGTGCATTTTATCTGTGTGTTAATGACAAAAGAAAGTATAATCTCACGTAGCAACTGCATTAACCATAAGAAATTTTGGCTTTTAATTCCCCGAAAAATATTTCACACTCCCTCCAACATCTTATCATTTGTGTTTACTCCTGTTTACCACTACAATGTTGTTGTGTTAACCCCCACTGACAGACTCCACGTCTTGTCTTTCACTTTTTTTCCTACACAAAGTCTTCATCCTCTGTATAAACAGCCTTCGGTGTCTAGAGAAACGTACTATATATAGAGCTGGTAATGACAGCCACCGTAACAGAAGAGCTTCGGAAAACCACTGTGATTGATTGGATCCGCTGGTTGCCTCTGGCAAAATATCACACCCATGCTGTGTTCCAACATAGAAGTCCACCACGTGGACTCTGGTACTGGGCAAAAGCCAGGCTTGTTCCATCATCTGAAACTCATCGATGTCTCCAAATATGAATACAGCATATATATAAATACATTTTAGTGTTTGAATCTGTTGTAACTCTGTCGTTGTTTTCTTTGAGCGAATTTCTCAACTCCGAAGTAAATTACTCATCACAGTAAATGCAATTTATCTTTGAAACAAGTACACAGGAGACCCTACTGGTGTCCATAAACCCTGATTTGCATTCATCGCAGCTACAAAACAGATCATTCAAAGTTCAGTTAAACCCATTCATTCACATCCGCAGTTGTTTTAGGTACTTTAGCTCGGAGTCAGTCTTGAACATAAGTCTCTTAAGACGTCGCTGTTTGTGTCATCCAGGCCCTGACAGCCGAACACTCGCCGAGCGTCTCTCTCGCCTCGGGCCATGTTTGGTTATCAATGGATCCGCGTTGCGTTTCTGCGTCTCGGTTGGTCGGCTCATGCGCTCCCTCTTAACCCTTCGGCGTTTGTATCTGCTGCTCTCTCTTTCTCCGCCTCATCTCGAGAACAAACTACTGCGGAATGCATCTTCGTTCTGTCTTCTGCATCTTTCCTGTCAGGGAAGATGGCAGCTTTTTGAAGGAGCGGCTAAACTTTCTGTAGTCTTTGCATGTTAGCTTAGCTCGTGATCAGTTGCACAACCGAAGGAACATTTTAACCGAGCAGTCGCTTATGCTGCCACAAACACACATGGCTTTTTGTACCAAATTAATTCATGTAGCTTTTAGCGAGATGGTGCCATCTAGCTTAATGGGAACCGTATTCTTTTAACACGCTAATGAAAACTCAACTCTCCTGACTCACTCAGATGTTTTTGACTTGTTCAATCAATTTTATCTTGAATTCTGAGCTTCAATTCAACACCCAAAATTTAAAGATTTTTAATCAAGGCAAAGTTTCAAGTGTAATGCCAGAGTGCCAAATATATCCCACCAACTCTATTCTTCAAGCCCAAAGAACATTTTGTTCCATATAGCTTGGGGTGAAAATGAATGAAATATTAATTTGAAATGCATCAAAAAAGTATATCATCTGATATAGATGTTCATCAGAATCAGAAAACTTGTATTGTAAGTCTGTTGTGGTGGCATTACAGAGAGAAATGTCCAGAATAAACCCTTTAAAATCTAAAGTATTGATTGATGGATTAGTGAGGAAAATAAAAAGATTTTCTTTTGTGTTATGACGTGAGATTGAGGGTTAGAAAAACACATTGAGATGTTTCATGTTAAAATTAGATTTAAAAACAGAAAAACATGTTTGAATTGTGTTAAATGTGGCTCCTCAAGTCAGTGATCTCAACACACTCTTAGAGAAACATCAATGTAGCATTTTCCGGTCAAGCCTGTTGCGATGTGAGCATTTTTGTCACGGATCAAATCTGATGGTTCTTGAACAGCCTCTGCTCCGGCTTGTTATCAGGATCTACAGCAAGCGCTCCGCAGACTGATCCGCAGCGCCTTTGAGCTCTGCGTCGCTTTTTGCAATTTAGCAGGAGTGAACACTGACCTTTGACTCCATTACAGCTGATTGGATTGGTTCGCTCCCCCTCGCCAGCCCCCGCTTCCCTGGGCTGGACCACTGCCCAAATGCTACACATGGCTAGGATGGAGTCGAGGCCACACACTGCGTTCAGTCACTGACTCACTACCTCCCCACCAGCACCTTTTTTTTCGTCTCACCTCATAGTCTCGGCCAGTCATCCATCTCTGTTCCTACTTCTGCCTCCGCCACAAATCACCCCCGACCCCCCCACGTCGTCATCACTGTTCCTGGAAGCAGCACAGCATTACAAAAACAGAAAATATGGGCTTTACTGGACTAGTGTCGAGTTTGTTTTCTTATTACCGTATTTTCCGGACCATGAGGGGCACAAGATTATATTGCAAGCTCAATTTGGAAAAAAAAAAAACAATTTCCCGAAGGAGACCTCCTGAGGGATCAATAAAGTTCTACCTACCTACCTTGATTTTCTAGAACTCCTGTTCTGTTATCAGTTGTATCTTGATCTTTAAAGTATATACTTTATTGAATATGGTTTTGATTGTTTAAATGCTTTGTGACCCTGGTCTGGAAAATCGCTATACAAATAAAAATTACTTACTTACTTACTTACTTACCTACTGGGTGACTTATAGTCTTGACTGATAGTCGCAGTTCAGCTTTGTAGTATCCAGAACTACATACCCTCGCTGTTGGGGGCAGGAGTGGAGTAAAAGTATCTTGATGTTCTGTTCTATGTTAATCTTTGTATCCTTTATCTTTGTTCTTTATCTTTATCTTTAGACTTAGATCGTATCATCTTGTTCTTTCTCTTTATTTCTCTTTGTTCTTGTTCTTATTTTATTTTGATTATTTTTTATGAAAAATTGCTGTATTTGCTGTGGATAATTTGGAAAAGAAAAAACAATTTCCCTCAGGAGACCTCCTGAGGGATCAATAAAGTTCTACCTACCTACCTACCTACCTACTTTGTGACTTATAGTCTTGACTGATAGTAGTTCATTTAATTATTATTTTTTCTCTATTTCTCTATTTTATTTTGATATTTTTTATGAAAAATTGTTATGGAAAGAAAAAAAAAATAATAGGGAATAGTTATTTATTTGTGACTTATAGTCTTGACTGATAGTCGCAGTTCAGCTTTGTAGTATCCAGAACTACATACCCTCGCTGTCTTGCGGAGTTTACTTCAAAGACTGGCAGGGTAATAGTACAGAGCGTGTCAGTGCGGCTTCATGGCTTTCTTATGGCATACTTAAAACATTTTGGCAGATCTTTGAGCGCCGTGTAGCACATAAATAGCTTCAAGGTCAGTCAGTACAACTAGAATTCCTATACATAAAGTGCACCAGAATATAAAGGGCGTTGTCGAATCTTTGAGAAAATTAAAGGATTTTAAGTTGATAAAGAAAGTGTTAAAGGCTTAGCTTTGAAAATACATATTTAACCCATTTTTAGCCAAAAAATATTTTTCTACAATCCGTTATTTCTTGAAGATAATGGTCCAAAAACATACAGAAGAAAGTCGGAAACTTGGAGAAACTGTCCATAGGTATGAGTGTTAATCGTTTTGTTCCTCCTGCAACAGTCTAGTGTCCTGTTCAGGGTGTCCCCCACCTCTCGCCCGAAAGAGACTGTGACCCCCATAAAGGAATTAGTGGCAGAACATGAATGAATTAGTTGATTTTTGTGATTGTTGATGTGGAATCAGATCAGAAGGTTGGAAGGAGTACAAGAAATGAAGACATCTGTTTGTTCATTTGAACATAATTAAAAGCTTATAAGGATATTCATGTGAATTAAAGGATTGCTGAAAATGTGCTTTCACTAAAAATGTTCAGTCACAGTTCTTGACTCATGAAAATTGTTCTCCTGAATTGATTGGGTACCTGCATTTTCATAAATTTGTGTCGTGTGAAAACAGCTCTTTTGCAGAGGTTTGCACCGTCTTAGTGCAACTCATCGATACATCTCTAGCTTCATTTTTCCCTGTAAATTGTCTTTTATTTGGTTTCTTACCATGTTTACACCTTTTCAGCAGGAGCCAACTGCGCATGGCTGAGATAGTGAAGATCTCTCCCCCTTCTTCAGGTGCTTTTCTAGGCCATTTCTAAAGTCTTTGTCTCCTCCTCGCCACCTAGTGGGCATTCCTGCCTCAAAGGTCCAAAAGCTAACCATGTTAGTTCTTGATCTTATTTGGCTGTTTCAAATCAAATGCCCCGTTAAGACAAAATTTGCTGTCGACTTGACCTTTTATGCGAACAGAACATGTGTCGTCTGCCCAAAACCTTCAGCTTCCTCCCCCATTCTCCATCTCCTCTTCATTTCCTGCTGCTGTCTCTCCGACTGAGTCAGATCTAGCTCAGCACTGTGAACTCAGGCTTGCTGGTAAAGGTCATCCTACAGGAACTCATCAATCACCCCCAAAATCTGTCCACCTATTGAACACTACAACGACCCCTCAATCACAAGTGGAAAAACCTGCAGAAAATCTAAGCAATAGAATTATTTATTATAGGGTTAGGGCCTTCGGGTCACCTTGACCCTGAGATAACACAGGGGCTTTAAGGTTGAGCTGTTTTTAAGAGTAGCTGATAAGCCAATTTATACTGAAATTAAAAAAAAGAATCTCTGATCCGGACATTCTTGCTTTCTTATTCAAGTACATCTGTCTTTGTTTCAGGCTCATCTAGTTCGGCAGGTTTGGAATGGAGATACAAACCTGTACTAATGAGCTCTTGAGTTTTTCTAAATGTTTTCTTTTGAGCATGAGGGTGACAATCGCTATTATTTTTGACTTGCCGATGGACAACATTTAACATTTTAACATTTTAACATTAACATTAACATTTTGATTGTATGATATTTCATTTCTCTTATTTGTCACAAATTCATATTAAATACATGGGAGATGTTTGCACTTTTTTGGTGCTTTTGTAGTCGTGACAGTATTTTTTCATTATTTCAAATCCTTTGAAGGATTTTTCCGAATAACTTCAGAATTGTTTTCTTTCTTGTCTGTCTGTGTTGATTCCTGCTTTATAATTTCAGCTTCCAGACTAAAAAGAATATTGGTTTCTTTAAAATGGTTCAACTATTATGACCGCCGCATCCATATCGACCCGCTCAGCTGTTATTAGACTCCTTTATTGTCGTCTTCACAGCAAAAAAGAACCCCCCGAAGATCAGGCGCTGTTGACTCACACGAGGTCTTTAATAATAAATGTCATTGACTCTGGTAATCAACTTCATATTTTAATAATTCGCTACGTTGTCTCAAAAACGACACTGATGAGTTTCATTTAATCATGTTTCCACTCACAGATTTATGACTTTAATCACTTTTCTTCGCTGAAAATGTCAGACTTTATGAGCTCGTCCAATCGCCTTTTTGGGGGGAAAATATATTTTAATCATAAAGTTTAAAATGGTGCTGAAACTTCAAGTCTTTATTAATCATTAATTTGATGCAACGTTTCTGCTGCCAAACTCTTCCTTAATCACTTTTTGGGGTTATTTTAATGGAAAAGGTTGTTTTCTCTGTTTTCTTGTCAAAACATTTTAAGCGGTAAAAAAACCCACAATTAATTATCTAGTAAATTAAAAACCATAAGAAGGTCCTGGGTTTGCCCCGGGACTCCTTCCATTTGACAACTCATTAGCAAGGAGACATCTCCACAGACTCTTCTTTGACAATTTCCTGGATGTCTTACCTTCTTTGTTTCTTTCATCTGCAACTCCATCTCCCCCTCACTTTAGAACAAGATCGCTATATAGAACCACCTATGTGGTATATGTGAGTATCTAAGTCCTTATTTATCCAAATAAAAAATTGTTTTTTTGGTAGCAATCCATCTTTATGCGTGTATGAACATAGTCTTCCTGACCTCACGTGGCAAAAAAGTAAAGCAAACCTTCAATAAAAATCACTTTAATCTTTTATTTTATTCATTAAATCTCTTGCCTCCTCCTTCTACTCACTTTTATCTAACAACCGCTCTCACTTTCAAATCAAGGTCTTGAGGCCAAACGTTGCACATGCTCATAGTTTTCCACGAGCGACGCTCTTCATCAAGAGGAGGCACCAAGGTTATACACGCTTCTACTCTCGGAGCTGAACTTTCATCAACGTCTTTGCTCTGACATCTCTTTCTTCTCACGACTCGACTCCCCCTCCCTCGCCCCGGCTGCCTTCCTGGAGCTACCTTCCGCTCACCTCTCTGAACTTTCCTGGCTCATTCAAAGCGAGTTACTGACAGAAAGTCAAAGATGGGGAAAAGAAATAGAGAGACAGCCGCCTTCTAATCAAGAAGCGCCGAGCGTCACAGCTCCACATGAATTCCTACACACCTTGTAATTGCTGTCGGCCAACCTTCTGACAACTCACTTAATTGCCTGCCATCCAATTTATGGTGCGAGTTGAGGGGGGATTTTTGGGACAAAAAAAGGAAGCAGAGAACGAGGTAACTGAAGCCCCCAAAAATACTTCTGACTGATAACCATATAAATAAAATAACATGCATTCACCCGGGGGGTCAGCCTATAGTAGCCTAGTGTCCACTTTTCAGTGTTGGTAAGTAATAGTAGCAGCAGAATACCACGTGTTGACAGAGATGTAGTGTCTGAGAGAGATAAATCACTTTCTAATGGAGTTAGCAGACGCTTCAGTAAATGAGCTTCTTAAAAAAAAAAAAGAAAGGCAAACGATGCACGCCAGACATCCCACTGTGCACCTATAATGGCTTCTTACAAGAGGTACAAATGTCCGGCACGTTGCGTTTCCTTGTGTTTGCTGATTCGGACAAAAGCGAGTCGCTGTTGGCTGACAGTTATTCCATTAAGACTGCGGGCAACTGCCGACTACAAGCCTGTAAATGTCACGGCTGCACGGATGAAGGAGCGTGTTTGTGTCGCTGTGAGAACATGGTGGAGAAGACAAACAATCATTATCGCTCAAGTGTTAAGCTTGATCTAAAAAACAAAGATACAAATGATGTACAGCGGGATAAGAAAAAATCCATCCATCACTCTCCATCCATCCCTTGGTAAACCCTTCCTCCATCCATCCATTCATGATAGATCCGAAACAGAAACTTCTATCCGCCCATCCGTTGATGATTGATTCCTCGTCCTATCTATTGATACGTCCATATATGGGTTTCATCCCTTGATTGACACATGCATTGATCCAGTCCTGATACATACTGTACTGATACATCCCTCCCTGCCTATTTCCATTCATCCACACATCTATCCTAACATTTTTCAATCTATTCCTCTATCCACCCATCCATACACTGATCCATCCGTCCCTACGTCAATCCCTCAATTCATCAAACAACTAGTGATGGGCAGACGAAGCTTCATGAAACACTGTTATCATTTTCTGAGCTTGGTAGATGGCGCTCTTTGCTTAAAAATGATGGGATGTTTAATTGGAATAGTCGCTCAAAGGCAAAGATTATACAGCAAAGAGTGCCATGTAGTGGACTGTAAAAAGGAGTATGATGCTTCATGAAGCTTCATTGACCCATCGATCCATCCATTGACCCATCGATCTATCCATCTATAACTATAAACTATTAAAATTGAATTGACGTCACATCTTGCTCTGCAAAATGAACTTTAAACTTTGACTGAAGCCTTTAACTTTGAGTAACATTTTTCTGAACTCACTCACCAAAAGGCCACATTTTAGACTTGGTTTTCACGCTTGGCCTGGACATTTCTAATGTGTCTGTACATGATCTGAGTGATCATTCTCTTGTTTTGTTTAACCTGGACTTTGTCCCTGAACCTAAGCCCTTGAAAGTTAGGCTTGAGAGGCGTGTTATCTCAGCAGACAGTTTTTCTGCTATGTTTGAAGCAGTTGGAAGTCCACTAAACTTGAGGTGTACAGACATTACCCCAGGGATCCGATGTCTTCATACAATGAGATGGTGGAAACTGTCAGATCTGATTACATACGGAAACATGAAAAAGTTAATAACAAAAACCCAAAGTGTTATTTGGCATGATAAATTGTCTCGTGTATCCTGCTGCTCCAATCACCCCTGTCTTCTGTGAAGCTGACAGCAATGCATTGTTGAGATTTTTCACTGTCAAAATTAAATTGATCAAAGTGGAAATCCCTCCCCTTTTGTGTGAAACCCCTGCTGCCAGTGAGCCTGTCTCCAGCCTGTGGTCCTGTGGTGACTCTGGCTGATATATCAGCACTGGTGGGCAAAATAAAACCCTCCTCTTGCTCATCCGACGTCCTTCGCTGTAGACTCTTTATCGATTATTCCTGGATCAGAGCGACATCCATGATAAGTTTCAGTCTGCCTGTGGCAAACATCACTCTATGAAGCCTAACAGTTACTGTCCAATAACATCATGATGGCGATTGATTAAGGTAAATACACTTTTCTGGTTCTCTTGGATCTGTCATCAGTCTTTGACACAGTTGATCACCAGATCCTGCTGAGAAGACTTAGGGATGAAGTGGGATTGTCAGGGTCTGTGTTAAAGTGGTTCTCGTCATACCATTTCTGGGAGCAGTTTCAGTGTATCTGCAAACATTTCCTGATGTTTCTTAACACATTTTTGCTGATGACATCCAGCTCTACTGCTCATTTGATCCAAGTGAGCCCCAGAGGCTGAACAGCTTAGTCAATTGTTTGCAAGAAACCAAACAGTGGCTGAGTGAAAACACTCAGCTAAAATGTGGACAAAACTGAAACTCTAGTTTTTGCTCCTAATAAGGTTCCAGGGTTGAGTCAGTACTTGGGTAACTTAGGCAAGTCTGTCAAACTACGCCTGAGAAACTTGGGTGTTGCATTTGACAAAGACATGTCTCTTGTTCAACACTGAAAAAAACTGACCAAAAACAGTTTATTTTAACTGAGGAAAGTCTCTAAACTAAAACTAAAATTATGTCACAACACTTCTCCTTCAAGAAGAGTCTTAAGACTTAACTTTTTATTTTTTGCAGGCTTTTTCCTGTTTTTTTCTGGGAGTCCTGTGTTAGTCTTATGTTTTGGCCTTTTAGAGTTTTTTTTTATTGTTCAAGCGCCTTGAGACCCTGGTCTAGAAAGGGGCTTTACAAGTAACTATTACTTACTTACTTACTTACTAAAAGCTGTTGAACTGCTCTGTGTCTGGACTTAGTTACTAAGGTTTTTCTCTTATTCCCCGCAAATACCAAAATGGCCATTTGCTGTCTATTCCTGTGTTCTAATTGCTACAATGCCTGAATGGACTAATTTTTTTTGGTCTCTGCAGCTCACATATTAAACAAGTTACAGACTTTTAAAAGTCCTCTAATATTTTTGGGACTTCTTTTAGCTCAGCAGTTTCTGCGTCACTTTTCCAAATGGGTTATGATCGACTGAAAAGTTACACAAGTCCACATGTTTAAGGGACAAAAAATGAGTTCAAACAAAATGTAATGGCTTTTACATTTTTTCGTTTAAAATATTTTTTTTGCGGTTTTGTATCTTCCCAAGGCAATGTCAGGTACTTCATCCGATGGATTCACCCATCCATCGATACATCCCTGCATCCATCCATTGATCCATTAATCCACCCATCCATCCACTGATGGATGCCTGGTCCCATCCATTCATTCATGCATCCATCCATTAATATACCCATTGATCCAATTGGCCGATCCATCCATCTATCCATCTACCAAAATAAAGGGCAAATGTTTCCGGAACAGGGAAGTTTAGGATCTACAAGGTCCTGCAACATCGGACCTACAAAAGGTTGTCACCTTCACAAATCATTTTGAAGGTGCAACAAGTCCCTCTCATTCGTCGTTCATAATCAAAGTGGCCTTTATCACATCTCGTTCTCCACCAGAACAGACCGATAGAGTCCTCAAGACTGGAGTCTCCGCTTCCATTCCTGTCTCCTCACATGTATTTCAAAGATCCTTAGAATCCTTTTGAATAACTTTAGCTTCTCGCTCCTGTGCCCTCTGGTGAATGTTTTCTTAGCTCAAACTGTACCATGTTCAACATCTCTCGTCGTGCCACGTCAGGAAGCATAAAGCCGAAGAGTAAACGCAACCAAAACTAAATACACCGTCCCAAAAGATGAGGCTCCAGTCCCTGCGGGCTATGAATATGAGTCTCTCCAAGGCTGCCGACGTCCCACTTGATAAATATTCATGAGGGGGAACGGAGGAGGGATGTTATAGCCGCCGCCGTTATCACATAAGCGATGCAGGATGACATGATACTCTAGGAGAGTATTTTATTTAAGCTTCTGGGTGAGTGTGTATTTTTGGCATCCGGAGGACGAACCTGTGTTTCTGTCCAATTTACTGACAGACAGGATCAGTTTTAGCAGCTCCGTGGCTCCGGCTCTGTCGGGGGCGCTTCAGGTCGTCGCTTTTGAATAAGTCTTACCTCGAATTAAGCTTCGAGATGCAGCTCGCCGGACACTTCAGTTCTTCTTAACGCGGTTTAAAAACATGCAGCAGTTAAACAGGGAAACAAATGTGATGATTGTATCATCAGTATGTGTCTGTTTGTAAAAAACAATTTTCATTGAGATGTTTACATTAGAAAATGATATTTTCTGGACTCTGGATGCTGTGATTGTGTCAAGCATTGAGATCTGTCACCATGTGTCATCAATTCCAGAAGTCCCTGTTTCCATCTTGGGACTTGTTGTATAAACAATGCGAAGTTAAGTGATTTGTCATAATGGACTCCGTTCTCGTAACCTCTCGTTCGCCAAGATTTCAGATGGGGGGAACTTTATAAAGTAATAAGTTGACAAAACTTGGTCATGATGAGAGACTTACTGCATCTTGGAGATGCTATCTCTGAAAATGTGTCTGTTGTTACGTTTCTGGCAGTGAAGGCACACACCAGAGGACTTTAAAAAGATGGTTTACCCCACATTTTAATTTCAACTTTTTAGAGTTACAGGCAAAAGTCCATATGTCCATAAGAAAAGACATCTTAAACAAACATTTCTGTGGAGTTTGTATGTTCTCCTTGTGTTGCGTTGGTTTACTCCGGGCACTCCGGTTTCCTCCTACAGTCCAAAAAACATACAGAGGTTGATTGTGAACATAATTAGGTATAAATGTGTGTGTGAGTGGTTTCATGTCTTTGCATGTCCTGCAACAGACTGGTGTCCGGTCCAGGGTGTCCCCGGCCTCTAGCCGATGAAACTGAGATAGCCCCCCGTGACCCCAATAAAGAATTAAGAGGCATAAAATGAATGGATGAATTCTTGATAAATACTAGGCCGGATTGATAGTTGGTGTTTTTTGCATGGAGCATTTCCAAAATCCAACAGAGGGGAGGTTTCAGAGCAGTGTAAATAGGAGGCTTAGGCACCAGACGAAGATTGTAATCCAACAATTAGAGTCTTGAACTGTATTGGAAACAGAAACGCTGCAGAATCCATAAAGCCGACATCAGCGAAAGGGAACATCTGGGTCTGGATCACCTGAACTCCACGATCAAATACAGCGAATTAGCGAGGTCGATGTCGTGCAAAGAACTCCACTCTCTGCGGGGGTCTCGCGGCCGCGGGGCAGTCCATCGATGGAACGCGTGTCGATAGAGATTGCGGGCAATACCTCTTTGACATTGACTACAGCTGCAGTCGCGTGACATCAACCTGTCACTTTGAATCGCCGCCATCAGAGTGGCAGGAAAATGGGAACTGACAGAGAGTGCTCCAGAGGAAGTGGAAAAAGTACTGATGATCAATGGTAGTCGTTTCCTGTCTAAATTTAAAATGTTCCTTCTTTTTATTATAAAGTGTTTTCATTAAGCTTAAACCATTGCTAATTGTTATTACCTTAAGTAATAAAGTTTCTGTTTTATGACTGTTGTCAAAGTTAACAAAATATTATGAAAAATAAATAAAAAAATCTGTTTATGAAAGATAACTTTTATTGTTCCAAATTCGTATATTAAATGAGTATCTCAATAGTAATACAACAATAATTCATTTAATTAAATATTGAGATTTTTGAAAAATGTCATAAATGTATAATATATTTATCAATAATTTGTCTTGGTGTTCATTGATCAACATCATGATCATCACCAATAACATGAATACCAATAAGGAATTTAATTATGTAGACTTAATGGATTAATAAAAATGAGAATGTTTCAAAGTAAGTTTATACGTTTGTTGTCCGTAAATCATAGATTTTAATGAAAATGAAAAAAAGTTAAGCAAGTATAAGAGCACTCAGAAATAAATGTATATAAACTAATAAAATATATATGTTTTTTTATTAAGAGAAAACCATATTATTATTTTTTTCATTGTTAATTAATACATATGAAAAAAACAAACAATTAATTCTTGCGTGCTAGGTTAAATTTGACATAAAACAATATTAAAATGTGTTTAAAAAACCTTTTTAAAGACAGGTTTATTTTTATTATGTTTTTCACTTTGTTAAAATAATTTTAAATTAAAATAACATAAAACTGTTTAAAATATAATTAAGAATCAGTTCAATTTTGAATGAAGAAATATTATAGAAACATTTGGAAATAATTTATAATAAAGTGTTAATCTATAAAAAAAAACACTAAAAATGCAAATTGAAAAATGTCATATATGTATAATGTATTTATCAAATCTTTTTGGGGGTGTTCATTGAACATCATCATGATCATCACCAATAACATGAATAGAAATTGGAATTTAATTTTGTAGACTTAATGGATTTTTTAAATAATTTTATATTTTTTATATATATACATACGTTTGTTTTTCTTAAAACATTGAAAATGTTAATATTTCCGTCAAAATTGTTTTTTTTGTGTATTCTTTTTGTGGAGTATTTGCTTTGTTTCTGTTAAACTATCAGACTTTCTGTTTTAAACCGAGGCTATAGTTTTAAATTGAGTATTTCCAGTGAGGTTAATAAAGGAGGCATTGATTCACCTCTAGTGGAGCCGACCATTATTGCACATGTATTCCTTTTCTCTGGTCTTTGCGTGGTCGTGTCAAGGCTCCATCAGTGACTGGTCTGGGGTCGCAGAGATACTGTGACCTCATATGACTTCTCTCCACCTTAAACCAGAATGACCTCGAGGATGTGACCAAGGCTACCTCAGATATTTATGGCTGTGCTCATGAATTTAGATGCAAGTCCGGGAGGGGGGAGGAGGAGGGAGGGTTTTCAATTTCCCATAGAAAATGTTTCGTGACAGGAAATATCCTGTTTGGTAGCGGAAGGTCAGGGGTTTATCTCTTCGGCGGCGAGTGCAGGATTGTTTATGTGACATTGTAAGTATCTTTTTGCTTCAAAAACTTTTCAAGCAGCAAAGTTTCTTTTCAGCATAAATATATTCTATTACAGGCGATGAATGTATTTTGTTTTTGCTCTTTCCTTCAGTTAAAACACACATTTGTAACATAATTAAAGTTACATTACTTCTATTTTTATCAATGGTTGATTCATGTTTTGTCATTAAAGTCTTCTTTAAAATGATAATTATTCTTAAAAATGTAGAGAACCAGAACACCTACTAGATGCCAGTGGTATTTATTGTTATAAATATCATGTTTTTATGATAGTTCACCCAAAATTCTAATGTCACTCATTTTCTACTCATCCAATATTCATAATAATCCATGTCATTTTAGTGAGTTATTGACAATATGTATGTACATTTCAATGTAGTGACTGGAACTCAGTCGTCTTCGTCCAAAAAGACACTTAAAAACATCCAAATATACTGCTTGTCTGTAACGTCGTGTAAGATTCAACAAGAGAAAAAAAAGAAAGGATAATCCTGAAAATAATCCCAACCCATAGTCGACATGTGGTGAGTAAAAGGTTTCAATTTTGGGTGAACTATCGCTTTAAGTTAAGGATAAATAGTCCATAGAAGTTCTTACTGTTCTCACAATTTACAAAAAAAACAGGTTTTACTTTAAAAAGTATGAGCAAGTATAACATTTTTAAAACATTTTCATGTAATTATCCATTTGAAAAAATATATATAAAGAAATGAATGTAAATTACTACTTAATTGTGTATGAAAAAACGTGTAAAGACAATTGAATGTTTTGGTATTTTTCACTGTGTTAAAATCAATTAAAAATAAGAGTGATAAAAATTATTCACAAGAATCAATACAATTTTGATTGTAGAAATGTTACATGAAAACTGAATATATATATATATATATATATATATATATATATATATATGTATGTGTGTATTTATACATAATTAATATACATGTAGAATGAGTTAATTTGCAGTCACTACAAATCAACATGTAAAATCAATAAACCACTTGATTTTTTTTTTCCATGTCGGTTTTGTCGCTTTCAGTCAAGATCGACGGCGTGCGAGCGATTGTTGTCGAACATCCGACTCCCGTGTCGCGCACGTGTCAATATGTGAGCATTATTTTTTAATCTCATCCGTTGGATTAACTTTGCTTGTACAGCAAGTCCCCCCCCACATCGATCGGCTCGTTGTTCCTCCTCACGGATCAGACTCGCATAATTGCAATCGAACTTTCCATCGGCAGCGGTTTGGCGCCCCGGGCCGGTCCACTGTTTGACTGCAGCAGCAGCTGCTATGTCACATTGGAAACATGCTGGCGGTGGGACTGCGCCGGTGTTTTGTCGACGTGCTGACAGGAAGTGGACGACTGGAGGAGGAGGAGGAGGAGGCTGCTGCTGCTACTGGACCTTGAATCTCAGCGAGCAGGAGACCGTATGGCAGTGTTTCTCAATAGGGGGGCGCGGAGCGATGCCAGGGGGGGCGCGAGTGACCCTGGGGAACATGCTTTTTTTTTTACGTGTCGTATAAGAATAAAGTGTAATTGCGCATCCACTAAGGTAGGTGGCAGTGGCGCTCTCGTTGTCAGTGTACGCAGGGAGTGGGTCTTTTTGCACCGAAGAAGAGCCCGTAGCACAGAGCAGAGCAGGAGTGTGTGGAGTAAACGAACCGTGGAAGTGCAGTGAATAGCATGGATTAGAAGTATCTAACGGGGAGGAAAAGAGTAGCGGACAAAGACTGTTGCTGCACTGAAGACCAAGTACAGGTCCCAGCTAAACATTGAGCACGAGCTGAGAGTTGCAGTGTCATGCTTCAAACCCCGCTTCGAAAAGCTGTGCTCTGCAAAACGTGCTCATTGTAGCCATTAAGCTTCCTCACTTCCTCATTTTGATAAAAGAAACAAATCAGCACACATTGTCTTATTCATTTTCGGTTTTTAAGAGTTTAATATTTTATGCTCCTGAGTTGATGTTGCTGATCAATTACAATGTATAAGTATTCAGTATCATAGTGTTTTATATATTGCTGGTTCAAATAGTTTTATATATTGTGCTCCTGAGTTAATGTTGCTGGTCAATTTCATTTAATTATTATTTATTGATAAGTTTTCTTTCAGTATCCAATGCTCAGAAAATGTTTGCACTAAATTTATGCTCTTTAAGTTTTTTCTACTGTGTTAATAAAGTAATTATTTGTTAAATTGATCCATATTTCTTTATTTAGTCTTCTTTAATGTTAATAAGAATATAATGTTATGCAGAGGTGCAATTTTATTGACAAATGATATTATTTCCGGTGGCAGCGTATATTTGGGGGGGCGCGAAATTTTTACTTCTTCTTAGGGGGGGCCTAACAGCAAATAATTGAGAAGCACTGCCGTATGGCAAGATGGCAAAATAAACAGCGGCGCTGAGAAATCAATTCGCCCGGCGCTGTCAGAGGACTGTCAAACTCCCTTCCATTTGCCGCCCGGCGCGGGAGCGGTAAGGAAGTGAACCGTGTAGGGCCCCGGCAGAGTAATGCACAGACAATATGAAGAGGGAGCACCTCGGTATCTGCTGCAGAGGGAATGAGGTTCCTCAGGGTCATGTTGCGTCTCAACATGTGGATGTCATTCTACTAAACACCAGTCACTGAACAGCTTTATGTCATATTTAAAAATAAATCAACGTTGTATAAATGACAATATAAAACAATTTAGCGTATCTAGCTTGATTTTATTATTTAGCTTTATTTTTGCTTGATGAACAAAAACAGTCTGGAAGGATTTCTCTCCTCTGGTCCGGAAGCGTGTTGAGGAACTATCAGTAGATTCTGATCCACAGACCTCAGAGCCCCGAGCTGGGGTGTAAGGCTGGATCAGATCACTGATGTAAGGAGGAGTCTGACCATGAATAGCTCTGAAAGTAAGAACCAGAATTTTAAAGTTGATCCTGAAAGAAACTGGCAGCCAGTGAAGAGATTTAAGGATCGGAGAAATGTGAGTTCTTCTACTAGAGCGGCTCAGAATTCTCGCTGCAGAGTTCTGTATGAACTGCAGGCGAGACAGATCCTTCTTCTTTAGACACACAAATAAACTGTTACAATAGTCTAAACCAGAAGAAACAAACACAGTTATAAGCTCCAGATCGTGTTGTGACAACATTTTCCCCAAGTTTAGAGATTTTCCACAGTTAAAGAAAACAGTTTCTGGTCAGTTTATTTTTCAGTGTTGCATTATTCCTGCTAAAAATTCCCCGCAGTGATATCATATAAACAAACATTTGTGTTCTCGTATCATAAAAAACTTGTTGTCCTCAAGGCCATGGATCTTCTTTACATAATTATATTTTATTCATCTTAGTTTACAGCTATTCCAGGGTTGAACAAAGTGTTCTTTATGTTCACACTTAGTGTGGCTTCATCGCCGTCTGCAGATTCAACGGGAAGGACGACGGGAGTTTGTATTTTTGGTGGATGCGAAGTTCGTCCTCTAGTGTCCTCACGTCCCTATTGCCTTCTCAGCAGCCGCCGCGTTCACGCTCCATTGCTCTGGTCTGAGAGTTCGACTTGCGAGCCAGGGGGGGGGGCGTCTGGCCTCCTGCGGCACCAGACGGTAAATCCAGCCGGGCCTGATGGCTATTGATTCCGCATTTACATTCACCCCCCCCCGCACTCCGGAGGAAGCTGCTCGTGCCTCCTTCCTTCTCTTATCATCACACATCCACGCCGTCACAGCTATACGACATACATTTGAAGCCTCTTATCCGCGGATTTTCGATAAAACATCTCCGTCCTTGTTGGTCTGCCAATATGGTGCCGCGGTCTCCTGCACTTCCTTTAATCTCCTCCTCCACATGTCGACTCATTTCCTCTCCGTCACTCTCGCCCGGTTTCTCCCGGCAACAGAGCGCCTTCGTTCTCGTCTCCCGTGTCATCCTTGATCATGATAATGTATGGAGATGTGAAATGACTCCGAAAAAAAAACCTCCCGGTGCAAGCCCTAAATTTAGCTGACCAAGCGTTCACCTCAACAGCTCGTTGACACCGGTTGCTAAATCGCTGACTCTGACGGTTTCCTCACTTCAAACGCTCCACCGAACTGTTTTTTTTTACTCGTGGCCGTGATTTGATTTGAGAAGCAGGGAATCGGGGACAGCATGGCAAGTGTCTGTTTAGCCTTTGACGCTAGCATGCGTCTTTGGTTGTTGTTCAAAACTAGACAAACAACTTGCAACTTTAATCTGAATCGTGTGAATTTTTGTAACTGCAAACATATTTCCTTGAGACGATCTTTCAGTTCGAAAACAAAAGTGCCGCCAGCATGGAATCTAAACAATAAACTATGCAATAATAAAGATTTTTTTTCCCATTTTTTTCATTCAAAAATATGTCTGTTTGTTAACCTCTCACTGTTTTCCTAAAACAACTCCACTGGCAATTTTGCTAGTGATTTTTGTTCAACTGAAATTCCGTCCAAAAAGTTTGCAGGCTCTGAGAAGCTAAAAAACCTTCTGTTGCCATACAAAGCTAAAGGCTTTAAGAAAAATAAAATCCTTTCCTTTCTTCAGCCTATTACCCTAAACCAAACCCTAACCCTAACTGGCTTGTTAGCCACGATTTAAAGGGCAACTAATGTGAAAACTCTCCTGATTTACTCTCATGTTAATCCTCTCCAAGATGCAGTAAGACCCTCATCATGACCATGTTTTGAACTTATTACTTTATAAATCTGAGCAAACGAAAGGTTACAAGAGCAGAGTCCATCATGACAAAATAGAACTCCCTGCTTCTTTGTTTAGTTTACTTTGGTGACTTAGGTCAGTCTGTCAAACTGAGCCTGAGAAACCTGGGTGTTGTTGATAAAAAGCCAAAAACAGAAAAAAAGCCGAAAACGTTACTTCAGAAAAAATCTCTAAAATCAGGAAAATGGTGTCACAACACGATCTTGAGCTTATAATCCATGCGTTTCTTCATATTTGGACAATTTTCACAGTTTATTTTGGTGTCTTAACAAGAAGGATCTGTCTCGCCTGCAGTTCATACAAAACTCTGCAGCAAGAATTCTGACCCGCTCTAGTAGAAGAACTCACATTTCTCTGATCCTTAAAACTCTTCACTGGCTGCCAGTTTCTTTCAGGATAAATTTTAAAATTCTGGTTCTTACTTTCAGATCTATTCATGATCAGACTCCACCTTACATCAGTGAAAGAAATCCTTATAGGCTTTTGCTCCTAAGCTTTGGAACATATCTTCCTCTCTGCGTTTGATGGAGTCTACTGACTCCTTTAGGAAGCATCTTAAGACCTTTTTATTTGAGCTTTTTCTTAATTATCTTTGGGCTGCTGGGTTTGTCACTTTGTTGTCTTGACCTACTATTAAATCTCATTAACTTCTTTATAATAAATAATAAATAACTTTCAAAGATTTTTAAATGTTTCATGTATTTTTAACTGTGTATTGGCCATGGTCTGAGAAAGGCACTTTACTTATAAATAAATAACTTACTTCCTCCCAAGAAGACTAGTTAAACTGTTTTCTTAGCTTAAACAACCACAACAGCTATGGCTAGCTAACGTTAGCATGATTAAACTTGCCACCTATGCTTTCGTAAGTAAATATTAATGTGCTATTTTTCCGATGCTATTGGAGGGGTCTCCTTGCAGTGCGTGTGGGAGTTTTGTTTATCGAGGAGAGAGGTTTTCGGGGGGTCTGTGTGTGTGTGTGTGTGTTCTGCGGATGATCCATGGACTCCCTGAGCTTGGAGGGCGGCCCAACAGCCCCAGCTAACCTCTCTTCTTTTGATTAATTTTAAAGTCTGTTTTGTTTTTCGGCTTTTTCATAAATAGCAGATCAACTCGCCATCGAGCCTGTTTGCTCTGTTCTCTCTCGCCTGCAGGCTGTTTACTCTGACATTTCCTCCACCAGAACTGCTTTGCACTGCCTGGAAAATCACTTCTTTTTTTTTTGCATCTACATAACACAGGCAAGACGCTGGAAAACGGCAGCTCAGCAAAGTATAAAACTCCAATAACGGCTGGTAGACTATTCCATTTTAATAAATCTAATGTTCGTGGAGGACCCATACGCTTTGACTTTTCATTCTTGCTACACTCATCTGAATAAAGGACACCATCGACTACTGTGGGTATCATCACAAATATCTCTCAAAAATACCTTTTACATTTTTCTTTCTGCGTCGAACAGGAAGTAAGTGAGTCTTTCTTGAATGCAATGCAGGTGTAGATGTTGACGGCACATTTTACTGAACCCCATCAATACCAACAAAGTCAAACTTGAGTAGCTAGACAGGAAGTGGGTGATGCTACGATGACCAAAGTCAATGTCCATAGATCTACGTGCACTTTGTTCTTTTTCTTTGGTCGTTGTTTATTTGGTTTATTTTGTTTCTTTTGTCTGCTGCTATGTAGTGACTGGAATCCTAATCTAAATTATTATCGTCAAAAAGGCTCCATGTGACTCTGGTTTCTGGACAGGAAGTTATTTTCAAATCATGTAATCTGTGAACTGCAGACATTCAAGTAATCTGTAAATAGATTTGTTTGAGGGGTTGGGGGTAGTAGTAGTAGTGTGGTTTAGGTAGTTTTTGTTTATTCGGGCATGTCATGAAGCAATGTCATTATTTTTCAGAGTCCACTAGATGGTGGTCTCTGCGCTTTTTTTTTTTTTTACTTTGTTTTGAACAACTGTTCCAAAGAAATATCACATCAGTTTTAAAACTGATGGCGCCACCTATTGACCTCTACACAACATGACACTGTTTCATGAAGCTTCATCAGACCATCACTATACTGGGGGAGCCCAGATTAAGATAAGACTGTTTGAAACGGGCTGAAATTTTTTGCACAGACCTTGAGTTATTCAGTGATCTGTAAACACAGCTTACAACTATACTTTTACACAGATCATAATTGTCACACATTCATATAAGTGATCAACAGCTTTATATTGTCAATGAATAGATTTATATTGTCAATGAAAGTGAAAAGGGTCACTTCACCTCCGCCTTTTCTACCGTAAAAACGAACAAGGTTATATCTATCCAGGAAAAAAAATCTTTGCCTTTGTCTTCTTTAATCCATGTTCCCGAAACCGCAATGATATTGAAGGGTCTTTTGAAGTGATTAAGGTATTCATTCACTCATTGCGTGACAGGAAGTGGTTCTCAATCTATGTCTCTTAATTGGGTTTTATTTTATTAACCCCTTTTCATTTCATTCTTATTATGACTATTTTTATATTTTGTAGACACAACAACAAATTCATTGGTGTGTTGACAACACTGGCAATAAAAGTTCTGATTTAAGAGAGACTCTATTGTTGAATCTTTACCTCGAGAGTCGAGTCATCGTTTCAAAAGTCGTATTAACGTGTAAGCACCCTCGATCTCAGGTTCTCCTGGTCACCAATGGTGTGTCCGACATCGCGCATGTCTACACTTACACTTAATATTTTGAGTACACAAGTGTGTTCACACTGATGTAGTGCACTGTGCACCAAAAATGGCCAGAAAATTGAGTGTGGATCGATGGACACTTTGCACCTTATACGCGTCTCTAATCTTACTGGTAGTAGATGACAACACTACAATTGAGGTCAAGTGTTGATGTGGTCCAAGGCGGCGTTTAAAGCGTAGAAGTAAGCTGTTGAGCCGAGAGAGTTTGATTTGAGACAGTACAAGCAGTGCACTTCGAAAGGTGCGCGATTTGAGACACAGCACAATATTTCAGTCTCACACATATTCAAGTGAACAGGCTATCTATCTATCAAAACCAAAATCAGTTTTACACTTATTGTTAGTCATTCTTGTCAAAAAATCTCTAATCTTTTCTTAACAACTATAATCTTCATAAGTCCTGATATTAACATCTAGATTGTTCCTTTGACAAGCATCCGACAGGCCACATGAAATGTATTGGAGGGCCAGATTTGGATGCCGATGGAAAAATCTATTCAACATTTAAAATTGAGTCATAACAGAAAAATGAATTTGAATATGTGGAATCAAGTAAAAGTTTGATTGCTCAGAAATACAGTGAATCGACAGTGTGACGACGACCGTTCTGATGAAGACTGATCCTCCGGCCGGCCAAATATCGGCATCCTCAAACCTGGATTCATCTGACCTTGTTTAAAGACGCTGGAGCGTCGACATGAAGCCACAGGAGCTGCATTGATTCAGGAGATTGAACACCTTGAGCGAACACAAAACATGGTGACGAGAAGAGCCCATTTCTGCAATGATTCCCTCTCTTACATGGTTCATGTCTCACCTTCTCTTTGTCCGGAGTTCAATGTGTTTCTCTGCGTGTCCAGGGAGTAGCTGAGGTATTTAAACGTGCATAAATAAAGCTATTGAAGACGCTGTTTACCAACAGACCTTGAATACCAGGGTTAACAAAGCTGGAGCTGTACAGCTCACCAGGGGGCGAGAGCCGAACATAACTACTTCATGATCATGAATGTTAAATCATCGCGGTCTACTCTAGACAGTTAAGAAGCTTCTTGCTCCTGAAGATGACCGAGGTTGAGATTGTGGAAAGGTCTGCCTCCTTATGTGTTGTTGGTCAGCTGGAATGACAGGTCAAGAGAAATATATATATATATATATATATATATATACTGTCAGAGTTCTGATCCCAGATTCAGTAAAGTTTTAACATTTTCAGTAATTTACTTTTGTACTGTTCTGATTTTTTCTTTCAGATTTTTATTATTACTTTTCTTAAGTAACGGTCAAATAACATTTTCAAGTTTATTTACTTTTTCCCCACAAAATATATAAATTATATACAGTTTGACAAACAACAGATGATAATATTTTGGGGGGGAAAAATTTCCCCCTTGGGTCCCAACATATTTTGAAGATGTATCACTATCAAAGCAAAGCTACAGTGCTTGGTCAGTTGTATACTGATACTAGAGACATGTTACCAGATGTAGAGTCACGATCCACTTCTGTTTTGTTTTATTTTGTCAAAGTACTTCCTGCTTCGCCATTTTATTTTTCTTTGACAGTTGACGGGTGCGGTTCATGACAGTGGTTTGCAAAGTCACACAGCTGCTGGTGATCTATCAATCAGCCCTGACAGATTTAAGGCGCTGATCTCCAGCCAGCAGTTGTCAGCTCGTTTCCAGTCCCACCTGCTACATTTCTGACTCTGCTACATTCTACCTGCTTGCTGTTCCAACTTTGTTCCTCGGACATTGTTGTCCCTGACATTTTCCTAGTCAGCGTTTTTTGGGACGTTTTGATTTGACGTTTAATCTTTCCTCCTCGGTGGATTGTGCGTCTTGCTGTTTTCCTTGAACTGTTTTATTGACACTTTGGACTTTTTGGAAAAAATACTGTTTTGGACCTTGTTGCCATCCTGTGGACATTCTGGTTTTATTGTGTTTATTAAATTGTTAATTCCGCAAATTTTCTCCTTTCTACCGTTAATTGCCTTCCGCTTGTGGGTCGCCTTGTTAAGTGATTAATGAGATGTCGTTAAGTTACTGTAAAATTTATGAAATTTGCTTTACAGTTGATGTTTCTTCTGGTATCAAATAATACATTTTCTACTTAATGGTTTCATTTTATGTGACCCTGGATTTTTAAATTACCCCTGCAATTTTGTGCAAAATTGTTTTTTTTCCTCTTATCTCCAGCAGTCAATTTCTACTCTCTTCTCCTCTACTTCCTTTCTCTCAGTAATGCACTCTTCTATGAGGATGATTGTCTCAGTGTGATCCTTTGTGGAACCTGTCATTTGCAACTCATGGTTTACTGTCTTTTAATGGCAGATCTTTATAAATGTAACGTTTCAAGGTTTCAGACTCTGAAGTCAAATGTGATTCTTAATTTCCTTCTTAATTCCTAATTGAAAGGATCCGTCCGTCTCTTGATCGGGGCCCTCCTCTAATTGTTTCCTCTGGAGGGCCACTGAGAGCTCGACGTCGGTAACCTTGCTCCGGGACGAGCTGCCAGCAGAATCATAATAATTGTGGAAGGAAAATTGAGGACAGGACTCTTGAATGTATCATTTCATGAAGCCTAAATTAAATCTTGGCATAGTGGAGCCTCGGAGGACTTGGTTTCCGTGGAGCGGGATCCGCGGCGGGTCGTGTTGACTGTCGGCGAGAGATGGATTTGGAGGAGAAGCAGTCGAGTGAGCCTGTGAGGATGAATTGGAGGATTAAGAGGAAGGAAGGAAGTTTAAAAAAGGGGAAGATGAAGCCATGCAGAAAGAAAGGAATGCGTGGAGACAAAGAGGGAGCGTTTGAGACTATTGCTTTTTTCCAATAAAGCCGGGCCGGCTCAAATCAGAGTTTTTGGGGAAAAAAGAAAAAGAAGCTTCTGAGTGGAGTCCGGGGAGCGAGCGGTGTGGCCGAGCATTTCCTTCGGGGTCGAGAGTGTGGCTGGTCAGAAACAGACCCGGAGATAGTTTTGATAGAACTTCAGTCTGTGACGAACCTCACCTCCAGTCTTTTGAAAGACTTCCATTTCCCTCACACCGTAGGTGTTTGGTCTCACTCCCGTCTTTCCCGCACACTTCAGTCATTCCATTGCCAGAGTTTGTCCATCTGTCAATATATTGATTATATATAATTGGACGAACAACAGATAGTTCTGTTTTAGTGGTAATCAAATTTACCATTCGTTCAATTTAATCATTGAAATGTGGCGCGAGTGATTTAAATAAACCAAAGATAATAAAAAGGAAATGTATAGTGTCAAATGTCAATAAAAATATAAATAATAATATTTGGGGGGTTTGGGGCTTGGTTGAAAAAAAAGAAGAAAACTAAAATAAAAAGTGTTTTTTAAATGTCATGAGACCAGTAATCGTCTAAAATGTCCATATCTACTTTAACAATTTACTGCTCAGAATTGACAAAACAGGATGTTGTCGCACGCTGACATTTTATTCCCACTAATATAAGTACATTTACATCTTTATCGACACGACACGATAACAGGTGTTAAGTTCGTGTGACCGGACTTCTACTAGTATTAAAGGAGACCAATGGGCCACCTTCGTTTTTTAAAACGTCCACCCGTTGAGTGAGTGCGTGGATCGACCAGCTGTCACTTAATGTAGCTATTGTTTCATTTCAAAGATTGCAGGTTCGAAGATCTGGACTGAACCGAACTATACTGGTCTAAACTAAACTGTACTACATTTTACTACTTGATAATAAATCAGTGTGTACTTGACCATTAAATATCATATGAAACAACACTGCAATACATTAAACTGTCTGTACCACAATGTGCTGTACTTGGAGTATACTAGACTTTACCAAACAAAATTACTGTACTTACCATCCTGTAGACAGTTAACCACTACCAAATTGTACTTTACCATGTAGTACTATGCTCACACTATTACAAACAGATGATATATTTGAGCAGCAAATATAATTCAATCCAGGGACGTCCGTTCAGGGAAGGCAGGTGGGGCAGTGCCTCACCTCTCAATGTGCAATCCATCACAAAATGCTCACAGATACGTTCATTTGCCTAGATTCTCCAGAGTCTGGTTGTTTAATGTTTGTATGGGTCTTATTTAGTTTTGCTGATCAGAAATAAAATCACAGTAAAAAAAAGCAAAGTTGACAACAAGTGTTCGAGTCATCGTAACCTAACATTTTAATATAAATACCTTAATGCGCTGAAATGATAATACTGTCAAGCTAACTATCGCTGGTTCTCACTCAACTCAACTTTATGGTAAATTCTCCTCATTATGAGGAAATAAACGTTCTTCCTTGTAATCCTTTATTATCAAGGTCATACTCTATACTACGTAAATCCACGTTTGCTAATCCTTTTCTAAACTATTTATTCGTTAATTCATTAGATTAGATCTGATTTTTTTCTATATCTATTGATGTATTCCCCTCATATGTACTGTACATACTGTATACTATAAAGGCAATCACACAAAAATAAGGGTAAACTCACAATACAGTTTCAGCCTCTGAATTGATGCTTGAAGAATCACTGTGGATGGTTTGAAAATATGTGAATGCGTCTCTGCACGACTTCACCAAGGCAAAAGGAAAGACACTTGAAGTACCAACGTATACCAGCTTTAAATATCCTTCTATCGATGTCTTTGTTCTCAGACGTTTTAAAAGCTTGCGAGCTATAAAACGATCTCAAACACACTGTTGTCATCATGAATCAACATTAAAGTCTTTATGTTGCAACTACATTTGCAATATAGCTTGAGTTTTAAAACTATACATGTTCTGATGCTGCACTTGACTTTACTACACAACTCATAGTGATACTGCCTCACACTGTCAGTGAGTAGTGTGTGTTCTGCACAAGTTTTACCTTCAGAAGTTAAGCTTTGTTCGTGTGAGTCATCGACCCTGTTACTCATTTAATGGAAGAACTCAAAGGTTGAGGCGTCATTATCGCACCAAGACAGCGAGCAGTCGAACAGACATCCATCTGTCGCTCTCGCTCAGTGTGTGTGTGAGACAGGTCTGTGCTTTACTATGAGTTATTTCACACACCTCTGAAGGTCTCTGAAGGGCGAACATCAGCTCATTACATTTTTTTGATTTTTGTTTCACGTCTCACTTTTTTCTTTATTTTCCTGAATTTATTTTTCATGTTCTTCCTTTTGCAAATGATTTGATAACATTAACGATAATGATAATAATAATACAAGTTTATACTTTTGATTAAATATTAAATTTGATTATTAAATACTAATGCTTAAAGATTATATTTGTATTAGTTATAGTAATGTTCATATGTATAACTTTCATGAAAATAGTTATTATAAGGTAAGGTAAAACTTTACTGATTGTTTTTTTCCAATAGCCAATACATAAAGCAATTTTTTTTATAAAAAATAAAAAAATAAATCAAAATATAATAAGAACAAGGACATAAAGAGAAAGAACAAGATGACACAATCTAAGTCTAAAGATAAAGATAAAAAACATAGGTCAAAGAAAAACAACAAAGACAAAGGATACAAAGACTAACATAGAACAGAACATCATGATACTTTCACTCCACTCCTGCCCCCGAACTCAGAATTGTACAATTTAATAGCCCGAGGAATGAATGAGTCCCTGAGTCTATTTGTTTTGCACCTGGGTAGGAGCATTCGTGCACTCATTCTGCTTCTCTGCTCACTGATGACAGTGCTCAGAGGATGACTGTCATCATCCATGATGGACAGTAGTTTGTTCAATGATCTCCTCTCAGCAACTGTCACCAGTGAGTCCAGCTTCATTCCAACCACAGAGCCAGCCCTCCTGATCAACCTGTCCAACCTGTTGACACTCCTCTTGGACACATTTCCACCCCAACACACCACAGCATAGAACATGACACTGGCCACCACAGACTGGTAGAACATGCAGAGGAGCTTCTTGCAGATGTTAAATGATCGAAGCCTCCTCAGAAAGTACTACTCTGAACTTTTTTATATACATGGTCTGTGTTGCAGGACCAGTTTACTGTCCATCCACACACCGAGGTACTTATAGTCGTCAACTATCTCCACCTCGTCGCCTCTGATGGACACTGGACGTGGCTTTGTCCTTGACCTCCCGAAGTCTAAGGCCCCCCCCGGGGGGGGGGAAGGGGCCGGGGGGGGGGGGGCCCCCCCCCCCCCCCCCCAACACACAACCCCCAATCCCCGTCCCGCCCCCCTTCCCCCCCCGCCCCCAAACCAAAAGGGGGGGGGGGCCACCCCTTTTGCGGGGGGGGCCCGGCTCTGAGTTGTAGCAGAAGTCTGAAGTGTAGATGGTGTGTTATGATGACAACGATAATAATAATATTAAAAATAGTTATTTTGATTTAATATTACATTTTATTATTAAATACTCTAATTCTACTAATACTAACAATAATTGTTATTGTTGTTATTATAACTATACACTAAAAACAATATTTAATTATATAACAGCTTTCAGACATACTGTAATTACAAAGTTCTTCAGATTATTTGTATTTGTATTAGTTATAGTAATGTTCATATTTATAACTATAATCAATAAAATACTAATCATAATGATAATGACAATATTAATACAATTATTATTATGTTTTTTATTAATACATACATATGACATTAAATTATTAAATACTATTACTATTGCTACTACTACTATCTTGTTTTTTTATTAATATATATTCTATTGAGTTTTGTTTTGATTGTTTAAGCGCTTTGGGACCCTGGTCTGGAAAAGTTCTCTAAAAATCTAAATTACTAACTTACTAACTTAATAATAATAATTATTATTATTTAAATAGCACCCTTCAGACATACTGTGGTCACAAAGTCCTTTATTTTCCAGATATTTGTAGCAGTTATATTTGGAGCAGGCCACTGCAATACATATAAATCAATAAAGATGTTTTTTTTTTAAGTTGAAACACATTTTTTTATATCTGATTAGCAGCTAGTAGCAGTTAGTCAGCAACCGCTTCCATTTTAGTTTATAAGAAATAAAGATTTTAGTTGAAATTTGAGCAACAACTGTGTTCATTTGCTACTATTTTCCCTGAAACACTTTAGTCCTGACCTGTCTCACTCTCCCCTGCTGAGGCACAAATGAGAGACGTCGCTGTGTTGACTCCTCTTCAGCACATTCTGTAATGGCTTCCTGACAGACTCGTCCTCCATCATCTGAACCTGACACGGCAGCGAGAGAAGATGCTTCAGCATGTTCTTTTTAACAGGATGGTTAGTTGAGAACGGGTGGGCAGGTGAAGCTGAGGGGTATTTTCCTTTTGTACATTTTTACGTCTGATTCAGTTAAGACAATTATATATATATATATCAAAACTGCCAAGTCATAACTCAACAGCATTCTTCACATACAAATGCACACACGGTTTAAATAAGATGTTTTAAAAAATATTATTTAATTATAAAATTGAATAGTTGTGATAGTTTGTGGGATATAAGTCTACATCCTCTAGATCTATGGCATCGATTGTGGATAAATATTGATTCATAGCTTCATTTGACAATGACATTAGAGTCATAGCTGAAATATTATGTTTTAATCATCAATTTATTAAAAATTCCATATTCAAAATCTTGAACCTATCATATTACACAGGTATCTTAGACTTTTCGATTGTCTGAAAATCTAAATTTGTTTTAAACAATCAATATATAAAGAAAAAATGATTTGAAAGATGATTTTGATGAAGTATTAGCAAACGTGGATTTTACACAGGAAAGAGTATGACCGTGACATTTAAGGATTACAATGAAGAGGCAGCAGATTCCATGCTCTTAATTTGAAAGCCAAACTTTTTTTTTCCCCCCCCGGGGGGGGGGGGGGTGAAGTGTGGAGAGAACTCTCCAGATTGACAGCGACATTCAAAGATACGGCAACTGGCGCGCGTCAATTGCATGTATCAACGCAGTTTTTGATGGATTGCGTATCGAGAGGTGAGGCACTGCCTCACCTGCCTGCCCTGACCGCACGTCCCTGGTTATTACTCTCTAAATCAATACTTCAGTGACGATCAAAGAGAAGCTGCTTTATGTATTCCGTGATAAAAAACGTTAAATGATCTTCTCCTGTTTTTCTATTGCGCTGTTGATTAGACGAGGACATTTATGCCTCTCAAAAGAACCCTGACCTTTATCTCATTAAAAAAATATTGAGTTCATGGACTCTCATTTGGAGAAGAATTGTAATGGGAGTGCGAGTGGAGCAGCGTCTGAATTTGTTGTTGTTGTTGTTGTTACTCTTTCAAACCGAGGGTTTTCGTTGATCGATCGCATCCCGATGTCAGTACTTTAATTTAATTCATTGTTAGCTTCTGTACGATCGATCACTTCTGAATGTCTGAAGCTGTTAAGTTGAATATTGGGTTTCAATTAGTGATACGACGTCAGGAACGACTGGTGGGTGCACAGTAGATGTGTTAGTATCCAGGTGAATTACTGTAAAGGTCATAGAAATAATCATTCATTCTGATTTAATACATGTGATATATTTAATAACAAATTAATTTTCATCCCGAGGGTCATCAACTCACAGCAAAATGTGTCATTTCTTCTCTTGAGGTGTTAAAACATGACTATTTTTACAGGAGCTACTGAGGAATTTCACACCTACTATCCTTAAATGAACTGCAATGAGGTGGTTGAAGTAAAAAAACACAATCAAACAGATAAATAAGAATACCTTATAAATAAGTAAAACACCAAATCTCTCATATACTAATTAATTCTGTAAAAATGAATCATTATTATCCATAGTAAAAATACTGTTTTATTCAAATGTTTTTCTTGGTAACAAAGAGTGAAAAAAAAATAAAATATATAAAAAAGCCAAAAACTGGTAATTAAATAAGAAAAAAAAAGTCCCCTTTCAACATGACAAATAAGGTTTGCTGGAACTGGTGCACCATGGGTAGTGAGCGTCCACCGAAAAGGTGGAGGTGTCGAGAGAGAAAAATCGCATCCAGAGTTGAGGATCACATCCTTGATGAATGACGGTATCAGACGTGTTTGAGTTTTCACAAATATATCTTCAATAAAGACGGGGTCTGAGGTTAGCTAGTTATGCTAACTAGCCTAAGTGGAGAATCGAAAAGATAGTCAGGTCACCTTGTAACAAAAGAACATGTCATGTCTTGTGATTTCATTTTGACACACTTCCTGTTTTGTCCTACCTTGTTTGAGTTTGTTTAGAACCTCGGCGCCTGTTGCTGCAACAGCTGAAGAGTATAAATCCATGCCTTCCCCAGCAGCAGGCGCCAGATTATAATTCCTCGCTACATGGTATGTTACTTTTGCTTTCTCCTTGTGTTCGACTGCTGTTCTTACTTCAGCTAGTGCCTGAGCCTGCTTTTTGTCGTGTTTATTAGTATGTGTGGTTTTTCCCTGACCTTTCTTTGTTTTCCAGTCTTCCTTAGTTTGTTCCTCAACCGGGTTTGTGGTTCACTTTAAATTGTACTGTGATATAGACACTGTTGGTTTTTGGACAATTCTTCCATGGAACTCTTATTTACGTTGTTTTAGTTGTTCTCTGAATAAACCTGTGTTTGTTTATTGACTGGTGATTCCACTCCGCATTTGGGTCCGCCTCAATTCTGGACCTCATAGAACACACGGTTTAATGGACGGATGGTCTTACTAATCTGGACTGAAACTCTAATTTGGTCTCATTATTCAAGAGCCACTAGTCACCTCAACAGACTCATCTTCTATCAAGCTCAGCTCATGGTCACCAAAGAAGATTCCATTTTCTCACAGAGATGACAACAACGTATCCACTTACCTACAGTTACTCATAGTTCTTAGTAGCATTGTTAGCTGTTAATACTTTGTAAAATCATCTTGAGCTAACAGCCAGAAATACCTTCTACGCTCGATCTGGATAAGCAAAGATTGAAGAATTCCAAACTTCACCTGTAGTTGAAGATATATAAGTAAGTAAAATGTGTAGAGTGCTTTTCCAGACCAGGGTCACAAAGAGCTTAAACAATCAAAACAATACCCAATAAAATATATTCTTAAAAGTTATATAATTACGATAGTCTGGGTTCACAGACAGAATCAAGACTTTGTCGTTAGAAATGTATGTCTTCCAAAATCCATAAGAATACATTTAATTTTTGTACCTCACATTTAGAATCTTCAAATCCAACATTTATGTGTACATTTCTACCTTTCCGTGTTGATGTCATAGTGACAAGAAACGTTGCTGCCGTCTAGCGTTTGTTACACAGTAGTGCATCCCTTTGTTATACAAACAATATGTTTCTTGTTTCTTTTCTGTAAGAAAGTAGGTAATAGTTATTTCTAAAGCGCCTTTCTAGACCAGGTGAAAATATTATGGGCTCGTTTTTAAGATGCATTCCATTAAAGTAAGTAAGTAAGTAATTTGTATTTATATAGCACTTTTCCAGACCAGGGTCACAAAGCGCTTAAACAATCAAAACAACACTCAAAAAAAAACTTTAAAGATCAAGATAACCAGAACAAAAGTTAAAAATCTTAAAATTTAAACAAACAAAACAATGAACCATCGTTTTTAGGGGAATCATTTTCAAAAGCTATTAAACATCTATAAAACTATTTGTAAGTGACGTCATTGTTTGAATCTTATTTTAAATGTAAAGATATGTTTTCATGCACGTGAGATAAGCCCCAAGAGGATTGTTTGATTTTACAGAATTGTGATAATTTTAATTGTATTTATTTATTTTCATAATCTCTTTTTATTTATAAAATAAAACCATTTGAGACAGGATTTATTTAAGATGTTAAGACATATACTTGTGAAGTTCATTATTCTCAACAACGTTGTAATAAAAGTGGAAATTGTTTTGGATTAAAAAAAAACGGAATTATTTGCGCCAGATTTATCAAACTGGCCTTGAAATGCATTTTATTTTTTTTTATTTTTTCAAAATTCTAGATGGGTAGTTTGAGTTGATTAAATTACTCATGGGAGAAAAGAAACGACTGTCAATATAAAACGCATTGTAAGCTTTAAAGGTTTAAAATATAGATAAAAAGCAATAATACGCTTGTCTCACTCAGTAATAATTCAATAGTAAAAGAAAAAGTCAATAAAAACCAGCAGAAACTAGCTTCTTAAATTCATAATAAGCCCATTATTTAATTCAAGAAACGCCCGATAACATCATTAAAAGGATTATTTATTTTTTAATGACGGATTCTTCCAGTTTGCGTCTCTCTGATCGATTGATCAGGTTTGATCTGCATCTTCAAAAGGTCAGCGGTGATCGATCGGTTGGTAGAACCTGGTGAAGAAGCTCTTCATGTTTAAGGACCAGAGATGGTCTGAAGAAGATGACATGTTTGACCACATGATAGCGCTGTTGTACCAGCGGTGAGGCGGGAGTTGTTGCGTAACAGGTGCGTTGAACTCGTGAAGGATATTTAAGAATAATAACAGAATCAGGTTTAGGTGTTGTCTGTCATCACCATGGCAACGGGAAGAGACTGAGAGCTGCTAACATATATTTGTACCGTATTTTTTTTTTCATGTTAAGTGTTTTGTTGGTGAACTATTATAACTGACATTCTCTGAGACTTTCTGCTGCTCACTGACGCTGATGTTGGACTCAAGCGTCAGTCACTTCACGTCATGAAATGTACCAAAGTGTGTTGGAAGGATCTTCCTCTCCCTCTGTGTTTGATGGATCTACTGACTCCTTCAAGAAACATCTTAAGACCGTTTTATTTGTGAAGGCTTTTTCTTCTGGGACTCCTGTGTCACACACACACACACACACACACACACACACACACACACACACACACACACACACACACACACACACACACACGCACACATTTGCGTTGTGTTCACTCGTTTATGACTTGTGAACACGTGATGTGCACTGGGCTGTGACGTTCTTCTGGGACTCCTGTGTCACACACACACACGCGTTGTGTTCACTCGTTTATGACTTGTGAACACGTGATGTGCACTGGGCTGTGACGTTCTTCTGGGACTCCTGTGTCACACACACACACGCGTTGTGTTCACTCGTTTATGACTTGTGAACTGACATTCTCTGAGACTTTCTTCTGCTCACTGACGCTGATGTTGGACTCAAGCGTCAGTCACTTCACGTCATGAAATGTACCAAAGTGTGTTGGAAGGATCTTCCTCTCCCTCTGTGTTTGATGGATCTACTGACTCCTTCAAGAAACATCTTAAGACGTTTTTATTTGTTCAGGCTTTTTCTTCTGGGACTCCTGTGTCACACACACACACACACACACACACACGATGTGCACTGGGCTGTGACGTTCAGCTGCAGGTTGACTCTCAGAAGGTTTTCTACAATTTATATTTATACGATTACTACTTCTACTATTACTAAAGTATTATCATACTACTACCACGTCATGACATCTACCAAAGTGTCCACACACACTACTACTACAACTAGTATTAAACTTCTATCTAAATATATATATATATTTCCTGAAGGAGATCTCCAGAGGGATCAATAAAGTTTATCCATCTATCTACTACTCCTGCTACTATGTATACTACTGCTACTATTACTACTACTGCTGCTACTATTTATATGACGACTACTACTACTAGTATGGCCACTATTTTTGCTACTGCTCCTATTACTGCTACTGCTAATATTTATACCACTACTACTACTAGTATTGCTACTATTTTTACTACTACTTCTATTAGTACTACTGTTACGGGTCCCAAGTTTGGGCACCATAGTAACAATTTGAATAGATTCTGCAAAATACAGATAGTGATGAGCAGCACGAAAAAAGGACGAGGCACTTCTTGTATATCCCGGCATGGTCTGATTTATTACAAAGAATTACAAAATAGCATCCGAGTTGCTGTTTTAAGTGCATCCTATTTCCATCATCAATATTCATCTCCGTGTATTACATACACACGCGCACACCTATAGAAAGGTGGATCATGGCCACTATAACAATATACAACTCACGCACCCCGTGGTGACGAAGGTTAGCATGCGTTAGCACTAGCGACGGCTAACGCTAACTTGCCAACCACGATGTTTCGCGGGAAAATAACTAAACATGTGAAGGCTTAAACGTCCTCCTTACCCTCGCGCTTAATACCCGACGCGACCTGACTAACATTTGGGATGTCTGTTATTGGTACTGACCTGCAAAATACAGATAGTGATGAGCAGCACGAAAAAAGGACGAGGCACTTCTCGTATATCCCGGCATGGTCTGAGGCGGATGCGGAAGGGTCCGCCCTCAAATACCTTCCCAGGTGCACCTGTCAAAGGTTCCGCCCGAGTGCTGCTCACTGTTGCCAATGTAAACATTGTAAATAATTAAATATGTAAAATGAAAAACATGACCAAATTATAAACGTTGGTAGTGCTCCTTTTTGGGGTGGACCACACTACTGCTACTATTTATCTGACTACTACTACTAGTATTGCTACTGTTTTTACTACTGCTGCTATTAGTACTACTGCTACTATTTATACGACTACTACTACTAGTATTGCTACTATTTTTACTACTGCTCCTATGACTACTGCTACTATTTATACAACTACTACTACTAGTATTGCTACTATTTTTACTACTGCTCCTATTACTACTACTGCTACTTCTACTACTACTGCTAATATTTATACTACTACTACTACTAGTATTGCTACTATTTTTACTACTGCTCCTATTACTACTACTGCTACTATTTATACGACTACTACTACTACTAGTATTGCTACTATTTTTACTACTACTCCTATTAGTACTACTGCTACTATTTATACGATTACTACTAGTAGTATTGCTACTATTTTTACTACTGCTCCTATTACTACTACTGCTACTACTACTGCTACTGCTAATATTTATACCACTACTACTACTACTACTACTACTACTACTACTATAATACTACTGTTTATACCAATACTATTATTTCTACTGCTAGTATTTATACGACTACTAAGAAGAGGAAGGAGGTGGCTGTCAAGATCAGGGACAGAGACAACATGAGGTCAGCTGCCATCCTTCACCTCCTGCATCGGACCTACTCCCACCTGGATAAAGGAAACGGTTCAGTGAGGATCCTGTTCCTGGACTTTTCTAGTGCATTCAACACCATCCAGCCCACTCTGCTGCAGGACAAACTGACACGGATGCATGTGGACCCTGGTCTGGTCTCCTAGATTGCGGAATACCTCAATGAGAGTACAGGAGAACCTCAGGGGACGGTGCTGGCCCCTCTCCTCTTCACCATTTACACTTCAGACTTCTGCTACAACTCCAAAGTGAGTCTCGTCCAGAAGTATGTTGACGAGACTGCATCATGGATGATGACAGTCATCCTCTGAACACTGTCATCAGAGAACAGAGAAGCAGATGGAGCACGAATGCTCCTCCCATGATGCAACACTAATGGACTCAGGGACTTTTGATCTTTGTTCTTTATACTTGTACTGATTTGCTCTTTGTTCTGGTTCTTGTTCTTATGATTTCTGCCATTATGGCTGCCCTTCTACTACTGCTACTACTGTATAACAATTTCTGTTACTATTATGTTTTGTCTCCATTACTACCACTACTATTACAGCTACTAATACTTTTAATACTAAAATGTATAGAATTCCATACTGCAACTACTTTAATTGCTACTGCTATTATTCTAGTACTAAAAAAGTCGCTCTACAAATAACTGACTTACTTAATTACTTACTAACTATGACTACTGCTACTACAACTATATTCAGTGGTACTACTTAGACTTCTACTAGACTTATACTACTAGTGCTAGTACTAACTATGCTCATACTACTACTTTACTGCTACTACTATATATACAACCATGGCTACTATTGCTATTCATAACTATTCTACTACTATTGCTATAACAACTAGTATTTATACTACTACTCTTTAGACTTGTACTACTAAAGCTTCTACTACTGACATTACGGATGCTTGTACTGCTACTAATAATACTAATGCTGCTGCTAATACTACTACTATTTATACTACTAATGCTACAATTGCTATATCATTATAGCACTAATACCACTACTATTTCTACTACTATCACTACTACTACTACCACTTCTACTAGTACTACTATTTTAACCACTACTATTCTATATGCCATTACTACAACTGGTATTACTAGTACACCTACTATTTATACTACTAATATTACTACTACTACTTAGACTGATAATACCAGTTCTACTAATACTACTGATGCTATGGCTGGTAATACTACTACAATTATTAATACTACTACTACTACTACTGCTATTCATATCACTACAACCACTATTGCTACCTTTTATACAATTCCTACTACAAGTACTTAGATAACTACTTTACAAATATGTATTATTTATTTACTTACTTATATTCATATAAGTTTTACATTATTTTACTTCAAGCTCTACAATAACTTATTCTACTGCGGTCACTTCTATTTATACCAGTAGTAATACAGCTACTTAAATATCTGCTACTAGTACTGATACTACTTCTATTCCATTAAAAACTACTACTACAACTTCTAACCCACGTTGTGCAAACAACCACACAATATAATCTGGTATTCCAAGGTACACTACTTCCATAATAATACTGCTGTGATAGTAGAATTGACTTCTCAGAAGCAGCAGCAACAACAAGTCTGTGCAGAATGAAAGGGCAGATGCTGTGTGTGGTAGTTCATGATGTCATTCATTGTACTTGACAATGGAGTCTCTACACAGTTTCATTTGTATGCAGCCATGTTTACTTCTTGTACACGTCAGGAGAATGTTCGGGTTTATGGCGATTGTAAAACTGCAGCTCTCGCACCGTTTACCTCGTCCTTTGACCCCACTGCCGACAGACCATGAGAAACAATTCAATTCAATTCAATTCAATTTTATTTAAAGTGTCTTATCATAACAAAGCTATCTCAAGACACTATACAGTTGAAAAAAGACTATAGTTGATTAAGGAAAAATAGATCCCAGCAATTCAACAAAGAGCAAGAAACAAAACACTGTACAGTGAGCTGTACAGTGAGCTATGGCGAGGAAAAACTTCCTTTTAGAAGGCAGGAACCTCGAGCGGAACCAGACTCATTGTTGACGGCCTGCCGCTTTGACCGGCTGGGAGGAAGGATGGGGGGGGTAGACAGATGGATAAGGAGAGGAGTGAGGGAAATTATAGTGAGAAAAAAAAAAAGAAAAAAGAGGAGAGTGTAGGAGAGTCCATGGAGGTGCTGGAGAGAACTCGGGATCTGATGACGTGGTGAAGATCCTGGATCAGCAGCAGCTCTGGAGGTGGAGCCCTGGGGCTCCGGGAGAGAAATAAAAAGGTGTGGGTTTAAACTGCACAGGTGATGAATGTAATGCAGAAAAGAAGGATATACAGAGCTCGGTGTCTAAAACTCCTCCAGCATTCTCAGCCTATAGCAGCTAAGATAAACAGTTTTGTTAGTTATAGCAGCTAAAGATAAACAGTTAAGTTAGTTATAGGCTTTATCGAAAAGTAAGGTTTTAAGATTGTTTTTAAACATAGAGAGGGTGTCTGCCCTCCGGACTGAAGCCGGTAGTTTGTTCCACAGCAGAGGGGCTTGAAAACTGAAGGCCCTGGCTCCGAATCTACATTTAGAGATTTGTGGTATAACTAATAGATCAGAGTTTAAGGATCGTAAGGTCCTTGAGGGTTGGTAAGTTTGGATTAAATCTTTAATGTATGTTGGTGCTAGACCATGTAAGGCTTTATAGGTTAGGAGAAGGATTTTAAATTGTATTCTAAATTCTACAGGAAGCCAATGTAGGGAAGACAGTACAGGGGAAATGTGTTCGCGCCTCTTAGTCTTAGTCAGGACACGAGCTGCAGAGTTCTGAATGAGCTGAAGAGTTCTGAGAGACTTTTTAGAACATCCTGACAGAAGAGAGTTACAATAGTCCAGCCTGGAGGTAACAAAAGCATGGATGAGCTTCTCAGCAGCATCTAAAGGAAGGAAGTGCCTGATTTTTGAAATGTTACGAAGGTGGAAGTAAGCAGTCCGTGAGATTTGTTTTATGTGTGAGTTAAATGATAAGTCCTCGTCAAAGCATACACCCAGATTCTTTACAGTGGTGCTAGTAGCAGGAGCAAGTCCATTTTGTAAAGCTAGATCATTAGTTAATGATTGTCTGAGATGTTGCGGACCAACTAGTAAAACCTCAGTCTTTTCCGAGTTCAGTAGGAGGAAGTTTTTGGTCATCCAGGACTTGATATCTGTAATACAGGACTGTAGTTGTGTTAGCTGATTTCTTTCATCTGGCTTCATGGACAAGTAAAGTTGGGTGTCATCAGCATAACAGTGAAAGTTTATAGAGTGTCTTCTGATCAAGTCCCCTAGTGGGAGCATATAGATTGTGAATAGTATTGGACCAAGAACAGAACCTTGTGGGACACCATAGCTGACCTTAGTGTGTGTCGATGAGAGGTGGTTGACATGTACATAGTGCGTTCTATCCGACAGGTAAGATTTAAACCAGTTAAGAGCAGTTCCACGAATGCCTATATGGTTTTCTAGCCTCTGTAGAAGGATTTGGTGGTCAACAGTGTCAAATGCAGCACTGAGATCTAGAAGAACAAGAACTGAAACATGGCCCTGATCAGAGGCCATCAGTAGGTCGTTACTTACTTTTACCAGGGCGGTCTCTGTGCTGTGGTGTTCCCTAAAACCAGACTGAAACACCTCAAATTGATCATTGTCCTGGAGATAATCACAGAGCTGACTTGTTACCACTTTCTCCAGAAGTTTTGAAATGAAGACAAGATTAGAGATAGGCCTGTAGTTAGTGAGGACCTCTGGATCAAGAGTGGGTTTTTTAAGCAGAGGTTTAATTACTGCAACTTTAAAAATCTGAGGCACATAGCCTGATGTTATTGACAAGTTAATAATGTCAAGTATGAAAGTGCTAAGTAAGGGGAACAGTTCTTTAAGTAGCCATGTGGGAATAGGATCGAGAAGACATGTTGTGGACTTTGAGGAGGAAACAACCTGGGACAGCTGTCGAGGACTCACTGGTAGAAAGGAGTCAAAGTATGTATCAGTCATAGTGTCTGTGACCGGTGAGGCTGCACTGGTTGTATTAGAAGAATCTAGGAGGTCTTGAATCTTTCCTCTGATAGTTACAATTTTTTCATTAAAAAAGTTCATAAAGTCACTGCTACTGAGATGAGGAGGGATGGACTGCTCAATGGACTGATGGCTCCGTGTCAGCCTGGCTACAGTACTGAATAAGAACTTGGGGTTATTCTTATTTGCTTCTATAAGTGATGAGTAGTAGCTGGCTCTGGCTTTCCGAAGAGATGCCTTGTATATTTTTAACTTATCCTGCCAGTCCTGGTAGAATTCATTATGTTTTGATGAACGCCATTTCTTCTCTTGTCGTCTGGAAACCTGTTTTAATTTACGTGTTTCCTGAGTATACCAGGGAGCAAGACTACTTCTGTTAACAGTCTTTTTAGTTAGTGGTGCGATTAAGTCAAGCGTATTGTGCAACGAGTCTGTAAAACTGCCCACAAAGTTATCAATGTCTGGGTGACTATGGGTAGAGTTTCTTGACACACTGAGGCTAGGCATTTTACTGAGCACTGACTGAGAGAATTATTTCCATAAACTTGGTAACGACACTTTCAGACAGACATCTTTTGAGAGTGCTCCTGCTCTGTAGACTTGGCTCATTTAAAATGAAGTCAAAGGTTATTAATTGATGGTCAGAAAGAACTGAATTCTGAGGAGAGACAATAACATTTTTAATTTCAAGTCCGTATGCTAGGACAAGATCTAATGTGTGCTTAAAACAGTGAGTCGGTTCATGTACATACTGAGAGAAACCAAATGACTCCAGGATAGAGTTAAACCTGTTAGCTAAGCTATCATGGACCATATCAACATGGATGTTAAAGTCACCAACAATAATCACTTTATCTGATTTAAGCACCAGGCTGGTCAAGAACTCAGGGAACTCAGACAAGAATTCAGAATAAGGTCCAGGGGGACGATAGACTCCAACAAAGAGAAGTGACTGACCTGATCTCAAGGTTGTATTAGATATGCTAAGTATAATACTTTCAAAAGAGTTGAAATCACATTGTGGTCTAGTAAAGGTTGACAGACATGAGTTGATGATGGCTGCGACTCCACCTCCTCGACCAGAGCGTCGAGGGGCGTTAAAGTTAGTGTGGCTGGGTGGTGTTGATTCATTTAAAGATACGTAATCATATAGACAGCCAGGTTTCAGTTAAGAATAATAAGTCAATGGTTTTATCTGATATAAGTTCATTAATTAGTGCAGCTTTTGAGGACAGGGATCGGATATTCAACAATCCACACTTAATTCTCCTGTCCTCTACAATGGTAGTATTTATTTGATTTAGATTTATTTGAATTCGATTTTCTTTAATAGCTCTTCTACTGACATTTTTACTTGGTTTTATTAAGCGGGTCAGATTCACCCTCTCTATGTGGTTAGAGGTGGGTGGCTGTTGTGGGAGAAGGGCAGAAGAGTGTGGAAGACTGCAGTTCTGCCTTCTGATCTGTGCTCTGAGTCACGTTACACTAAAACTGTCAACACTGCTAGACAAGAGAGATGCTCCTTCCAACGTGGGATGGATGCAGTCTCTCCTAAGCAGACCAGGTTTTCCCCAGAAGGTTTTCCAGTTGTTAACAAAGCCAACCCCATTTGCGGGGCACCACTCCGACAACCAGCGATTAAATGATGAATAGCGAGTAAACATATCATCATTGGCCATATTGGGAAGGGGTCCAGAGAACACTACGGAGTCCGACATTGTTCGTGCAAATGCACACACCGACTGAACGTTCACCTTGGTGACCTCCGAGCGACGTAATCGGATGTCGTTGCTGCCGACATGAATAATTATCTTACTGTATTTATGTTTAGCTTTAGCCAGCAGCTTCAAATTTGATTCAATGTCGCCCGCTCTGGCCCCAGGAATGCAGACTACTCTCGCTGGCTTCGCTAGTTTAACGTTCCGAAGAATGGAATCGCCTATGAACAGAGCAGGTTCCTCGACCGGTGACTTGTCGAGTGGAGAAAATCTGTTCGAAACGCCAAGGGGTTGGTGGTGCTCCGTTGACTTTGGCCGGGAACTATTCCTCCCACGAACAGTCACCCACCGACCCTGGTTTCCCGGCTGCTCGGGAATTGCTGGAGGACTACCTGCTAGGCTATGTGGCTGCGCACTGTCTACCTGACACTGGCTAGCTAGCGGTTTAGCTTCGACAGCGCACAGCCGGCTCTCTAGTTCAACGAGCTTCAGCTCCAGTCTAGCTAACAGGCTACACTTTACACAACTAATGCTATCTCTAAAGGAGGTCGAAGCGTAACTGAACATCTGACACACCAAGCAGGAAAGAACAGAGGAGGGAGAGGGAGAGGGAGGAGACATAGTGAGAGGAAAGTTTGACGAATGCGCTCACCGGGAAGTTTTTCAAACTTGTCCTCGGCCCGATTCGACTTCGGAGGATGTTGGTCCAAAAATAAATGTAGATGTTCACGGATGCTCCAGGAATAAGGCGAACAAAAAGAGAAAAGATTGTTCTGTTGGAGCGAGAGAACGCGGCCCGGGGGCGCCCCCCCAACACCCCCCCCCCGCCCCCCCCCGCCCCCCCACCGCTCTCGGATCCTCTTTAACGACCACATACCAGCAACCAACACAAACACGACGCCGACCCAAACCAGCATTTAACTGCAGCGCTTCATCGGACCGGCACCAAAGTGTCACCTTCGGAATCCTGACGTTGTTGTGAGGACAGAATCTGGGGAAACTGTGGGATTTTCTTTTTATTTACTCCGCACTGTTTCATAATCTCCAAAGGATTATCGAGTGTACGTTCAGATTAACATATAGACAAAAGGAAAATCCCACTGTGTTTGTATTGATTTTCGGCTTTTAAAGTTTTTCTTTTATACATTTTACAAACATTTTTAAGAATACATAAATAATCTTTCGTCCAATAAAATATATTTTTAATTTTTTGTTTGTTACATTCTCAATACGACAACTGTCTTGTTTGCCACCGCCACAAAAAGAAAAGAAAAAAAAACTTTTTTTTTTTATCTGTGTATCTGTTTTTTTTATCTTTTCTTTTGTCTCTAATTTATTTTAAATGTATGGTTATTGTCATTTTTCTGCCATTTAGGAGATTGAAGTTTAATTTTAAATAATACTATATATTTTATTGATTATTTAAGTGCTTTGTGACCCTGGTCTAGAAAAGCGCTCTACAAATATTACTTACTTACTTACTTACTAATAATATTAATAATACTGTTGTGTTATCAGTTTTATCTTTCCCTTTAAAATATATACTTTATTGAATATTGTTTTGATTGTTTAAGTGCTTTGTGACCCTGGTCTGGAAAAGCGCTATAAAAATAAAAATTACTTACTTACTAACTTAAAAACTGTTATTATTTAAAAATAAAATTCCAAATAACTTGCATTACCAAAACTATATATTGTGTATTACTTAAGTATGTCCTCACTTAAAATACACAAATTGCTTAGATTATAGGTTATAGGGGAAAATAATAAATAAATGTTGTTGTTTTTTTAACGATTTCTTGTCACACGTTGATACACGTGTTATCGCCTTTATGAACTAAAAACTATCATCTGTCTTTGATAAAAAATAAAGTAAAAAAATAATAATAATTTCCCCGTCTTTACATCTGTCGAGCTGACGCAGCACTTTCTCATCGTTGCGGGGTCAGTCGTGGGGGGAGTCCACTCGAGATTGTGGGGCAGAGGGAGCTGCTGCAGTGTTTGTGGGTGAGGCTTCCCTCTGGTCAGTGAGTCAGTGGAGCAGCCAGACTGCAGTACAGCAGCCGGACACTTGTCAGCGCTCTGCAGCTTCACTCTTACACCCCATTAAAAGAAAAGGAGAACTGAGAGGAGACCGGAAATGGCGGGGAATCGCCTTCAAAATAAAGGTAGGATTAGTCTTCGAATGTTTTTTAGTTTTAGTGTAAAGTACTTGGATAATATAATGTTTATACTCATCTAAGTTTTTTCACATATATTCAAATATTATTATTTTTTAAACTATATTTATCGGTATAACATTTATTTTTTGCTTGTTATTTATTTTTATTTATTTGTATTTCTGCTCAAGGGAATGTGGCTGATTGGGAAGTAAAAAAAAAAGTTTTTCCTGATAAACCAATGTGCACTTTGTTATTGATTTTGTACTTCATTTCCTTCTTCTGTTGGCTGCTGTGTACTGACTGGAATCCTAATTGTAAAATCAAATAATTCCCAAGGGATCAATAAAGTTCCATTAATCCACGCCCGCTTCGTGTCCATCCATCCATCCATCCATCCATCCATCCATCCATCCATCCATCCATCCATCCATATTTATGAATTCATCTCATGGCTGGAAAGTCAAAAAAAATGTTCAAAGATTCCAACCTGAGCTCAATATTTCATCATGGACTATGGTCTTCATTTAAAAATGGGTGAAACGTCTCGTCCAGGTGGGGGAGGTTATCTTGAGATCTGGTTCGCGAGTGAGGGAAGATGGCCGGATAGAGAGAACTATGGTGTGGCGACCATTGACTGTAAATATAAAGATATGTGTCTGCAGGTAGAGACACGCATGTGCTTCAAGATCACATTTACTCGATGAAAATTATTAACATTAACATACAAAGTTTTAGTTTGTATAAAACTAAAATGTTGTGTTCACATATGTCGGGGGACACCCTGGACAGGAGGCCAGTCTGTCGCACAAAGACATACAACCATTCATACAGACTTATAAGTTCCCAATCAACCTCTGTTTGTTGTTTTTGGACTGTGGGAGGATACTGGAGTACCTAGAGTAAACCCACACAACACGGGGAGAAAAAATAAATCCACACAGAAAGTTGCCTCCTCCCGGCCTGGAAGTAAACCTGCAACTCAACACACTTATGTTTTATGATGATGACATTACATGATAAAATTAGATAAAAAAGATTAACAAATTACAATAAAGTCACAGACAAATGAGTTTCCACTGCAGGTGTTCGGATCTACCTGTCGAGACTCCAATGTGGAAGCTGTGGATGCTTCATAATCATTAGTTCCATGGGTGAAAGAACACATCACATAATCCAACTGAAATATAGTTGTTTTACTTTGAAGGGAAAAGAACAGATAAAAATACAAATCTTTATAAATTCATGTATTTGATTTTCTTTTGCCTCTTATTTAATTTATTATGTATGGTAATTGTCTTTTTTCTACCATAATTAAAAATAACACTTAATAATAGTAACAATACAAACTATTATTATGAAATTAATTTTCAAAACTATAATTTTCTTAAATATATTACTGAAATGTGGCCCGGCCCCAATAACAATACCAGCGACACACTTTGATTTTCTATTTTTTTTTTACAATGCGTGACAAAAATATAGGACCACCCATTTGGATTTTGATTGTTTTGTAGTTTTTTGCTTTGTAACCCTGGTCTGGAAAAGTGCTATACAAATGAAAATGACTTACTTACTTACTAAATAAAAATAAAAAAACATTTTTGAAGTAGTACTATTTTAAAAGATGTCAAAATTCTAGGGCCTAACATTTTGATATATTTTGGGAGAGCGTTATTTGGAAGTGTTACTATATATTTCCTGTCTTATGTGGCCCTCACAAGAAACAAGTTTGGGGACCCCTTGTATAAGAGAAAATAATACATCAATGGTTAATCATTTTACAAAAAAAAAGAAGAAGAAAAATCCCCCAAATTGGACAGTGGAAGTCTTAAAAACATTTGCTCCACGAGTGAAAGAAGAAACAATCAAAACTAAATTATAACGTTTTACTTTGAAGGGCGTCGCCGGAAGTATGTCCTCCTCCCGCAAACCGCCAGCTTGTCACCGGTCACCAGCAGCTCCACCGCGCGGACTCCTCACAGCAGCTCCTCCAGCTCCTTCTCTCTCTCTCTGTTCCCGGACTCCCAGGGTCCCCCCACCACGTGGACAGGGTCGCACCTCGCTCGGACGTCGTCGCCACGGTAGGTGGAGCAAGAACCGCCTTTTTGTAGCGGGTCTCTCTCCCGCTACATCCCCGGCCTGTTGACTGCGTCGCTGCCGGCTTGACTGCTCGAGATAGCGGGGAAGGAGGAGGAGGAACCGTCTGGTCCCCCGTTTACGGCGCTGGACGTTGTTGTTGTGGTGCGTTTTTTTTTTTGTTGTTGTCGTCTTGACGTCTTCACGGCGTTGGTGGTGCGTTCAGGGTCCAGGCGACCAGGACGGAAGGTGGACGTTTGTTTGACCATCCAGCGGGGGAAGTAGCGCCGAGCTAAATACAAATGTGTAGCATCAAGCTAGCGGTTCATTGTGGAAGTGTTTGACCTTCCACCTCCAGGAGACTCATGACCGTGTGTGTGTGTGTGTGTGTGTGTGTGTGTGTGTGTGGTGTGTGTGTGTGTGTGTGTGTGTGTGTGTGTGTGTGCTGGTGAAACCGTAGTGTGTCGGGAGCTTGTTGTGGCGTGTGATGGATGGATGAGATCCAGAGGAGGAGAGAAGAAGAAGAAGAAGCTCCTGCGTCATCACTGGAGGAGCATCCTTCCTTCCTTCACCTGCTCCCAGACTCCTCTGGATCATCCATGTTTGACAACAAGTGAAGGCCTTGGTGAACCTTCACAGCTGCTCGTATCATCACACACCAGAGAACACGTTGTTGTGTTGAATCATCTGCTCACAGCAGCGTCACGAGCTAACAAACCCAGGCTAGCTTTTTTACAACTAAGTCTCAAGATTTTAGGTAGGTTTTCTCAAGATACAACATGGATGTTAGGTTAGAATCTCTACGGTGTCGTGTATGATGTTCTCCTCACCCTCGTGTCGTCTAACGGATGGGATATCAGAGTAATTTCTTCCCTTAAAACTATAATTCCATTTTAATGTAGCGCCTGTTGCGCGGGTTTCTTCCACCCAAAGAGCCCCTCCCCCCCTCCGGGCGCGTCCGTAATCCCTTGTTTGTAGCTTCGGCGGAGGAATCCAAATAGACTTTTGACAAAGCTTAAAAGGAACTAAAATCCATTTTAATTACGCCTCCACGTCGACCTTCTCCTCGGTGCTCCCCGTAACATCCTTCTTGTATTGAAGCCTCGACGTGAGGAATCTTTCCGTATTTTAGTCAATATTTTTAAGATTATTTGTAGCAAAAGCTTAAAAGGCAAAAACTATAAATCCATTTTAATGTAGCGCCTGTTGCTACGTTTTTTTCGTCCAAATAGACACTTAAAAAACATCCAAACGCCTCCACGGTGCTCGTCCGTAACATCCATCTTGTATTGAAGCCTCGACGTGAGGAATCCTTCCGTATTTTAGTCAATATTTTTAGATTGTTTGTAGCAAAAGCTCGAAGGCCAACATCCCACGCAGACAGGAAGTACTCCGGGTAAATATCGGGAGTGGACAAGACGCACACGTGGACGAACATATTTGTCTATAACTCTAAAAAGTAACAGATTACTCTGAAAATAATTCCAACCCTTAGTCGACATTAGGGTGAGTAAAAACTGGGTGAAGTTAGAATTTGGGTGAACTGTCACTTTAAACATATACTGTATGTCTACATTGTCGTACGCAGAGACAATAGTTACATTGTTTTGAAAGCAAATACACAACTCAGTGCAGTGACTTGTGTGAATTCATTCTTTGTGGTTGAAAGAACAGCTTCACTAGCTAATGTAACCATTTTAAAGAATTTGAACGTCTCGAAAAGAAACTGCTAGGAAGGAAGTTAGCATCGGTTGCTATCATAAAAAAAACATGAATCCTGTTTCACTAGAAAGTCTACTGCTCTTGTTAGATGCACTTGAGAGTGTATGCTAGCTGATAGTCATTAGTGTATGTAGTGAAATCGTAAAGGAGGTTTCACTGAATAATTAAACTTCTAGGACGTTCTGATTTGGTTTTCTAACAAGTCTTGGCGACTTTGAGGTCTTCTACTTGTAGATGAACTCTTGGCTGTTTGTTTGCTAACAGTTAGCATTGCTGGTAACCGCGAGAAAGATTGATGTCCGCACGTCACGGACCTCCGATCTGATCTGCTTTTATTCACACAGCTGCTGATACAGTTTTCTTCTCTTTCTTGCTTGTTCTCTCATTTATTTAAGATGTTGACAACATTTTAGGTTAAATATTTACAAAATTGTTTAGGCTGAAGTAGTGGAGCTTGTACTGTATCATGCTAGCTTTCGTCTAAACATGAGCTTTGGTTGCTAGGACACGTGAATTTATTTATTTTTAGTTTGTTATTAGAGTGCTAACACTATAGATCAACAAGGGATCTTGGTCATCTGAAAGAAAGACATTGACTGTAAACAAAAAAAAGAAGAGCTAAAACAGTTGTTTGCTGACAGTTAGCATCACTCTATGTTGTAAGAAACCAAAACTGCCAACAGCAAACACTGCATTGAGTGTAAAGACTCTCGTTTTGTACTTGTCGAAGACAGTTCCAGTTAAATAACTCCATACAGTAAAATATCTTAAAATCATGCTAACTCTACATATCCGTCTAAACTGAAGCTTAACTTGCTGTTAATGTTTTAATACTATGTTTTTATTAGTAAACAGATGGTCACTATCAGTTGGCGTCACTCAATATTGTAAGAAAAGTTGTGTTTATACACATAAATGTTGGTTGTTGTGACTCTATTTAGTTTTTTATGGTGGCTAACAAATAGCTAATTATATTGATCAAGAAGGAATCTTGTCCATCTGAAAGAAAGATATTGACATGTTTATTTATAACAGTTAGTATTACTTATACTTTCTGTAAGAAACCCAAACTGCCAACAACAAACACTGTTTGCTGCAATTTTTGCTGTTTATTTTCAAGAAACTACATTAACCCTTAATAATGATTGTTTATTATTCAAACATTTTCATTCTTGCAGTGTATTGTATGATATACAATAACATTTACATAACAGACTTGGTTAAATATTTCTATCAACGTTGACGCTCGAGTAGTTGAGCTTGAATCATGGTAGCTCTTCGTCTAAAATCAACTTAACATGGTTGCTGGGACTTATGTGAATTTTGTGTTTCACTTGTTAACAAGTAGCTCACATTTTTGATCAAAACGGAATCTAAAAGACAGATGTTCTCTTCACTGAAAAAAAAGAAATGTTTTGTTGCTAACGCACCTCATTGCTTAAAGGACCAAAAACTATGGTTAAAAATATATATTTGGTATAATAGCTTGTTGTTTTTTAACTAAACTTTACTTGTGAGGTTCCCATTCGTTCGTTGGGTATCACTATGGTGTGTTGGGGATGGGAGTGTAAATAAAAACTGAAGGGCAGCTGTTTTAAAGTGAAAGTTAAACTAGTTCCCGACATATTCCGAGTGATGCCGTTTCCAAAACGACCTCTTGTAATAAAATCAACATAATGGATGAAGTGAAGTGTTTATCTCTTGATTGTTGTTACGACAACATTTACTAAATTAGTAACTGTTGTCGCGCACGATCACAACCCCTCGGCTCATATGTTGGTCACGTTGATGAATCCTACGATGTTTTCCCGTATCTTATCTCTTTTAAAGGACGAGTGTTATTTTTACGACTTGTCTTCAACGGCTAAATGTCGGGCTATAACTTGCATATCAGGGCCACAATATCACCCTTCGGTCAAGCTCTCATTTGAGCCGGAGATCTGCTGATGGTGAGCAAACACTTTCAGACAAGTTGTGAATCATTGATGTTGTCTAATAAAGTCCGGCCCGGGTAACTGGAAGCGGATTGATCCGGTTCTGGAATTCGTTCATGAATAAGTAAACGGCGTATATGTTGCAGCGAAGCCATCGGAGCCACCAGTTGCCTTGGATTCCTGACACGCTGCCATCTCTAACTTCTTCTAAATGTCTGCCTGACATTGTGTAACGTAAAGCAAAGTGACTCACACTGAAAGTGGGCGCACACTGGATTTTGTGGAATTTACAGGCAGAGCCACGGCTGGATGTATTAATATTGGCAAAGTGCAAATGGTTGCATCTGAGTGGTTCATTCAAGCCCGGATAAATTATGATGAAACACTTTCTGTAGAACCCAAAATCTGCTTTTAAACGTTTGGCTCCAGACGCGGTTGTTTTTTCTTTTTCTTTTATTATGTTGATTCGCTGCCTCGTTTAGAGACTTTTAATGAGAACAAAAATCCACCATTATTAATATTTTATCGAAGACATTTCTAAGGATTCAAACACATGTTTAAATATGTCTCATGATTCTTTTTTTTTTACTGTTTTTTACAAAGATTCAAGTTTTTATTTCTATTATAGTTTAAACTGAAGGAGTAAAGAAACAAATTTGTTGCCTAAATAAAAATCAAGTTGGATTAATGGATTCCCGTGAGGCTTGGATAACACAAGTTGCAATTTACTAGAAAGGTTAACCATTTCAGTAGCTGTTGCCTGACAGATTGTGACATTAATAGAAATAAAATAAATGGATATACAGTGATCTCTCCCCGAGTCGCAGTACATTTTCTGCAATCTGTTCCGCAATTTTAGTTTCATACAGTACTTCATACGGTTAAATTTAACGTCTATAATTCTGTCTGAGCTCCATTGTATAAATCGCTCTCTGTGTTTTCTAACCTTAGTGGGTCAGTGAACATGAAAGCGCTTTGTTCTGTTTCCTGATTGGCCAAAGGACGCCGGTATACAAAAATTAAATTTCTGTGTAACGCAACATTTCAGACGAGCTTTAATACTGTATGTTGTAGCGCTCAGACCGACGAGGCCATGGGGACGGTCTGTAGTTTTTATAACTTTATTTAAAAACTGATGCACACGCTGCTGTAAACAATTAAACAACCAAAACATAACCCCGAAAACCAACTTGCACTTCAAGTCAGTCTCATGACGCCTTCCCTGACCTCTGTAAAATCCTGAGCTTAAAACTAAACCACACCGCTTATATATTTCACGGTGTAAGCAGTCGTCAAAAAACATCTCAAGACATTTTTATTTCTGCAGGCTTTTCCTAGATTTTCTGGAACTCCTGTGTTGTTCTCGGTGTTATCTTGAATATAACTTTTAAGTATATATTTTTTTGAGTATTATTTTGATTCTTTAAGCGCTTTGTGACCCTGGTCTGGAAAAGCGCTCTATAAATATTACTTACTAACTTATTAACTCCATGTTGTTAAAATGATGTATTTCTGAGAGTGTATAAACTGTTGGAGAAAAGGTTAAAATAAAGCGTACAAGGCCTTAACATGTATTTGATCAGTGAAAAATTAAGAGGTCAACAGGTTTTGTGGACTTCGTTTAGTGCAGGTTTTTTTTCGAAACGTAACCCCCTAAAATAAACGAAATAGTGACTGTTTCATTTTTCAAGGGATAAACCAGGGACCACTTTATATCGTGAAATGGTTTAAAGAGATTTCAATAAGTTTTGAAAAATTAATTGACCAATAGCTGAAAATGTTGATATTTGTTTAATAGTGACATTCTTTTTTTTTTTTCCACTGCTGTCGTTTCGCATCATCAGGTCTCTGTTGCACCTGCTGCCATGTTGTGAGTGTAACACATGATCCTCATGTATAATGGAAGAGTATGTGCTTCCTCTTCTTTCCTCCTCCTCCTCCTCCCTCACCTCTGCTACTGTCTGTCTTCATTTCTGACTAATGACTTCATTAAACATATTAGTGTTGCTCTGCCGGAGAGGTGAGGCCTGCAGCAGGCGAGCTCAGGAGGCGGCGACTTTCTTCGTACTTTTATCTGCATTTATCTCATTTAGTCATCGGGTCATAAATCATTGGCCGCAGCAGTTTGACGGGAAGGTTACGTCACAGTCTTAGGATGACTTTCTTCGCATTCGGCTCTTCGTGCCTGCGAGGATGGAATCGATATTCCTCATCGTCCTCTTCAGATTATTTTATTGAGAGAATATTTTTTATTCATTTTCATGTTTTGTTATTTTGATGGTCTCATTTGCTAGCTTAACAATGTAATTTTTTATTTTTAGTTATTATTTTTAGTTATATTTCTTCTCCTAATTATTATTTATTTATATATATATATATATATATATATACACAGTGGTAGAAATACTTTTTTCAGTGTCAAAAATTTGTCCTGCAATTTGAATATATATATATATATATATATATATATATATATATACAGTGCCTTGCGAAAGTATTCGGCCCCCTTGAACCTTTCAACATTTCGCCACATTTCAGGCTTCAAACATAAAGTTATACAATTTTAATTTTTTGTCATGAATCAACAACAAGTGGGACACAATCGTGAAGTGGAACGAAATTTATTGGATAATTTAAACTTTTTTAACAAATAAAAAACTGAAAAGTGGGGCGTGCAATATTATTCGGCCCCTTTACTTTCAGTGCAGCAAACTCACTCCAGAAGTTCAGTGAGGATCTTTGAATGATCCAATGTTGTCCTAAATGACTGATGATGATAAATAGAATGCACCTGTGTGTAATCAAGTCTCCGTATAAATGCACCTGCTCTTTCATAGTCTCAGGGTTCTGTTTAAAGAGCAGAGAGAACCATGAAGACAAAGGAACACACCAGGCAGGTCCGAGATACTGTTGTGGAGAAGTTTAAAGCCGGATTTGGATACAAAAAGATTTCCCAAGCTTTAAACATCTCAAGGAGCACTGTGCAAGCAATTATATTGAAATGGAAGGAGTATCAGACCACTGCAAATCTACCAAGACCCGGCCGTCCCTCCAAACTTTCATCTCAAACAAGGAGAAGACTGATCAGAGATGCAGCCAAGAGGCCCATCATCACTCTGGATGAACTGCAGATAACTACAGCTGAGGTGGGAGAGTCTGTCCATAGGACAACAATCAGTCGTGCACTGCACAAATCTGGCCTTTATGGAAGAGTGGCAAGAAGAAAGCCATTTCTCAAAGATATCCATAAAAAGTCTCGTTTAAAGTTTGCCACAAGCCACCTGGGAGACACACCAAACATGTGGAAGAAGGTGCTCTGGTCAGATGAAACCAAAATCGAACTTTTTGGCCACAATGCAAAACGATATGTTTGGCGTAAAAGCAACACAGCTCATCACCCTGAACACACCATCATCCCCACTGTCAAACATGGTGGTGGCAGCATCATGGTTTGGGCCTGCTTTTCTTCAGCAGGGACAGGGAAGATGGCTAAAATTGATGGGAAGATGGATGGAGCCAAATACAGGACCATTCTGGAAGAAAACCTGTTGGAGTCTGCAAAAGACCTGAGACTGGGACGGAGATTTATCTTCCAACAGGACAATGATCCAAAACATAAAGCCAAATCTACAATGGAAGGGTTCACAAATAGACGTATCCAGGTTTTAGAATGGCCAAGTCAAAGTCCAGACCTGAATCCAATCGAGAATCTGTGGAAAGAGCTGAAGACTGCTGTTCACAAACGCTCTCCATCCAACCTCACTGAGCTCGAGCTGTTTTGCAAGGAAGAATGGGCAAGAATTCCAGTCTCTCGATGTGCAAAACTGATAGAGACATACCCCAAGCGACTTGCAGCTGTAATTGCAGCAAAAGGTGGCGCTACAAAGTATTAGCGCAAGGGGGCCGAATAATATTGCACGCCCCACTTTTCAGTTTTTTATTTGTTAAAGTTTAAATTATCCAATAAATTTCGTTCCACTTCACGATTGTGTCCCACTTGTTGTTGATTCTTGACAAAAAATTAAAATTTTATATCTTTATGTTTGAAGCCTGAAATGTGGCGAAATGTTGAAAGGTTCAAGGGGGCCGAATACTTTCGCAAGGCACTGTACATATATAGCTTTTAACTCATAACCTTACTGTAAGTCTTACTAACTCTTACTATTCTCTCACTCTACTTTCAATTTTAGTGTTTACAGATCCTCCTCTGCATGAAGTTTCCCCCCCCCCCCCCCCCGGTTTTTCTCCCCCCCCCCCCCCATGTGTACCAACAACTAGAAGTATATCAACCCATTTATAAATGTACAAGTCATCACACCAACACATCATCCTTTCACGCAACATACTAATAAAGGTTTCACCACAATAATAACATATAGAATTACAAAGTTTGTATTTATTCAAATGCATAGTTTGATGTTTATCAGCATTTTGAGAACAAAGAATAAATGAGAGAAAGATAGAGAAAGAAAAGTTAAATTGTAGACTTTGTTTCCCTATAACCTGGAAAAAAAAGAGTGACAATGTGGAATAAAGTGCAAACAACCTGCAAGTGTCAAAGAATATTAAAGGTTCACAAAAAGTCCAGAACTAAATAATAATTCATATATTAATTCATTTTTGTTATTACACTTAGAATAAACAAGACAAATAAAAGTATTCTTAGAGTCTTCCCTGCTTTAAAATTAATATGGTTTTGAGAAGAAGCACACTCAGTATAATCATATATTAGAACAACACAAATTATGTAAACAAATCTTATAAACTAGTCTGAATCTGATTCACAAAAGGTGTGCATGCATACAAGAACCTTAGAGCACAGAGGTCTGGATGACTCTTGTTCAAGATTGCGGTTTTAAACACAATTTTAATACAAGAAACGCTCAACAATCACCGTTGTGATCAAAATTACTTAAAAGTTAGTCAAGCGTTTGTTATTATTTGACTTTCATGCATCGACTGAAAGTTTATCTCGTCTCTACAGAACAGCAGAGTTAACTGCTCTGTTTTGCTTCGTCTGTCGTTTTTCTCCGTTAATATTTTTGTCGGCATGCTTTTCTAGACGCTTAATAAAGTTGGTGGTGTTAAATCTTGTGAAGCGATTTTATCTCCACAAACATCCGCCCACGTCTTCTCTGCAGCAGAGACACTGCTCTGCTGTTAGCTCAGCTGTTAGCTGCAGCGCCGCGCAACGTAAATATAGTTATGAAACTGCTTGGATCGGATGTGTACTCGATCCGACTTTTAGACTTCTGCAAAATTGCATGTTGTCTAATTTTTATTCTGCAATCTTGAAAATCGAAATTGCAGACTGGGTATTTTGAAAAATGTATATATATATATATATACATTTTTCAAAATCTGATCTGTATATATTTCTGTCTTGTTTCCAAAAATGAGGGATGTATCTGGATGCATTATATATATATATATATATATATATATATATATTTATATATAAACTTGCAATGCAAATAGGATAATTGTATTTTACAATAACACTAGTTCCTTAATTTCTTTTCATTGTCAACCCTCTTTAGTTGCTGTTGCCTTTCGTTATCAATTTTTTCCAAAGTAGGGTTGTAACCATAACACATGTAACTAGTTACACACAGTTAGGCTGAATAACTGTTGAGGGTTCTGTCTTCATTTAAACTCCTCCTAATCCCATTACAACACCCGTAGTACCAACAGAAATTTTTATTAAAATATGGAAAAATAAATTTTAAAACTTTTGGAGTAATACAAGACCACACTGCCAGTACTGTAGTATACTCATTCTAGTTATTCAAAGTTGTAGTCTTACGAACATTCCAAACCTTGTTTAAGACCAATAAGTGGAACGGAGTTCCAGCGAACAAGCTGACAAAAGTGTTGTTGCACCGGCGAAGCAAACGTGTTGTTTGTTGGGATTTTTGTTTTTCCTCATTTTAACTAAGCGTGTGAAGCCCGTCACCTGCACAGCGAGTCTCTGCGTTTGCATGAAAAACCATTCTAATTTCAGGCATCAGAGCATCCTGGCTCTCCGTGTGTACACATTGTGTGTACACGTTGTGTGTGTAGCGCCTGATACTGGCCTGGTTGTGCGCATCCCCTTCTGCTCCTTGCTTGTCCCAGATACATCCCTCAATTTTTGGAACACGTAAGACAGATGAACCATGGCTTCTGGATCGAGTTTCAAAGAGAAAACAACAACACATTTTTAAGACATGTCGACGGCTTGGCCTCCTTTAAGCACAAAGAGCACAGCGATGACGAAGCTGTGTAAGACGCAGAAATCCCTGCAGCAAGTTGTGGTAACAATAAACTAAATCAGGAAGACTTATCCATGAGTATTGTTGCTTTGTAGTCGTTCTCGTCTGTTCACTTGGTTTCAAATTCACTGAGGTATACTTAATTAGTTAATGTTGGGATGACGGCCTCGTTCTTTACTTTTAAGATGGACAAATAGTTTGAAAAACCCCCCAAATTCTTTTCTTGACTTTAAATGTTGTTGGGTGATGTCTAAGGTATATTCACACGGTCTTAGATTACGTCTGTGGGCAATTGTTTTCAGCAGTAAAGGGAGATTGCGACTGTAAAAAAAACGCAGTAATATTGGACTAATTTTTCTTCCGTGTGGTGTGAATTAATTTTTTTAATTAATTTTTGCCTGATTTAATTTCCCCTCTACAATTATTATTATTATTCTGACACCAAATTTGTGGACCAATTGAGCCACATAGGGTTTTATACAGTATTGAATCAAATGTTCTCTTCTCTCAAAAAAAATTTCAAATAAAAGTGACAAATTGGCTTGTATAAGTAATTCCCAGCTTGAGGTTTTCCTGAAAATATTGAAGGGCAACCAATGTGAAAACTCTCCTGACTCCTCGTGATGTCGGCTGATTCGGGTAAATACACTGAGAAGACTGAGGGATGAAGTGGGACTGTCTGGGTCTGCAGTTTTAGTGTATCTGCCAATCAAATGAGGTCTGAATCGGCGGATCTGTTGTGTGGAGTCCCTTAAGGTTCTGTTCTGGGTCCTTTATTGTTTTTGCTGTACTTGATTCCGCCTTGATTATCTGGAACTCCTGTGTTGTTCTCAGTATTATCTTGACCTTTAAAGTATATATTTCATTGAGTGTTGTTTGGTTTGTTTAAGTGCTTTGTGACCCTGGTTTGGAAAAGCCCTATATAAATAGAAATTACTTACTTACTTACTCACGTGTATGTTTCAAATGTTGAAGTCTTCCTCTCCAAGATGCAGTAAGTCCCTCATCATGACCATGTTTTGAACTTATTACTAAATAAAGTTCTTCCCCGTCTCAAAATCTTGGCGAACAAGAGGTTACAATAGCGGAGTCCATTATGACATAATAATGGCTTCACTCCTCCTCCAGCCTGCTGTAATTACGCCCCGCTTTGTTTATACAACAGTCCCTTGGAGGTGGAAACTTCTTGGATTGATGACGCGTGGTGACACACCTTGATGTTTGACCAATCTCAACGGAGTAGACGTGGTCATGATAAACGAGATTTATTCACCAAAAATAAGCGTTTTCAGTGGGCGGGGCTTGAGCACATCTAATGTTAATATTTCAATGAAAATAGAGGCACATACTGACGAGTACAATAGATGTCTAAGGTCAATTTAAGAGACACTTAAACACATTAGTTGAGCGTAAATGCTTCAACTAGACGGATGGATATCATCAAAACGTCTGAAAAACCTATTCCCGGCAGCTGAACTGTAGGCGTTCTCTGTCTATAATGGCCGCAATCAGACCGCGAGTGTGAGGCAGGTTTCCACGGAAGGGAGGGGGGGTCGCCGTAAATTTGCTGGTCTGACTTAAGCCGATAGAATTCTCTGCGGCAGTGAAAAGGGAAAAAAAAACCCCAGCCACAACAGACCTCCCCCCACTGTTCACCTCTCCACATGGCTCATTGCATATCATCCTGTCATACTGGGCAATGGTGTCCTAAAGAGGGACCTGTTCAAACAATCCCACCTGATAGCCATGTAGCATCGCACTCCATGTTGACTTTGCTCTCAAAGGTGACGGTGCGCTGTCAAGAGATACCACCTCCCAACCCCCTCCTTGTGTAAAGACGCGCAGGCCTAGCGGGGAGTACAGCATTCCTGCAGCATCCTTTTGAACACTGACTTGTTATCCATATGTGGGATGTTGCTTTTTACCCTTTTTTTGCTGCAGCAGTCACATTGGTTTTGGGCTAACTAGAGCATCATAGAACAACAGTTACTTTTTGAACCAGTTTAACACATTGCAGGCCCCAGACAAATATGTCTTCTGTCTTTAATTCCTAGAAAAAAACAACTTTTATTGGCAGTTAAGTGTCTTATATTCACCCGTCCATCCATTTTATACATACTTTCTTTGGGCGAGAGGCAGGGGACACTCTGAACAGGACGCCAGTCTGTTGCATGGCACATACAACCAATCGCACAGAAACTCATAGCTACAGATAATATCCCAAAGTTCCCAGTCTAATTAGTATTTTTTCCTCTGGCCTAAGACTGTTGAATGAAATATAACTTGAGCTATGCAATATTTAAAATATAATTTATTTATTCTGTTTATATTATATTGCACTATTTTTTACTTATTAATATTTATACTTTTATATACATTAATTCTATGCACTATTTAAAACGTTATTTATTTATTATGTTTATACTATATTGCACTATTTTTAACTTATTCATATTTATACTTTTATATATATTAATCCTATGCAATATTTAAATCGTTATTTAGTTATTCTGTTTATACTATATTGCACTATTTTCAACATATTAATATTTATACTTTTATATACATTAATTCTATGCACCATTTTAAACGTTATTTATTTTTTCTGTTTATACTATATTGCACTATTTTTAACTTATTCATATTTATACTTTTATATACATTAATTCTATGCAATATTTAAAACGGTATTTATTTATTCTGTTTATACTATATTGCACTATTTTTAACTTATTAATATTTATACTTTTATATACATTAATTCTATGCACTATTTTAAACTATATGTATTTATTCTGTAATTGAAATCTTAGTTTAGTTATCTAATAATATGCATTTATTTCATCTTACAGATATAATCACGAGCACATTACATAGAACAAAACAGCGAGGACTCTCTAACCAACATTTTCTTCATGGCTGAAATTGGGACCAGGCAGCGTTTGGAGTTCAAAATGAGAAACATTTGGTCACCATAACTAAAGTTTTATTTTAATTTTCAGTTTGGTGGATTCTCAGGTTGTTTGTGAATTTAATTTCAAATGGTATATAAAAAGCCTCTATTGTAATTTGCCTTAGCTTAGACCTGAATAGTGGTTTCAGACTTTTTAAGGCATTTTAGTATCCAAAGCCCTTCTGAGATCTAAGCCCTGTCCAAAAAAAAAAGACGGCGAGTACTTGAGAAACCCTGCTAAAACTTGCCAACATAATGCATCTCAAATTTGGACTCTTTCCAGCCCAGGATTCTCTTGAAATCAGAGAGTCTATCTGGTGGCATTGATGGGAGTTTGGGGGGGATGGATGATGGTACACAGATTTGGAAGTGCAAGAAGAGCCAGATGGGTACAGGAGGGGAAATTAGGAGAGAAAAGAGAGATAGTAATTGGGACAGCTGCACAGCTTGAGGCACAATCAGATGGATCGCCCACCTCCCTCTCACCCCGCTGCCGCTGCCCACCAGAAAGAAAGAAATAAAACAACAAAAAAAACCCAGCCATAGAGCCAGATGCAGGTCATTAGAATCGTCGTCACACAAGCACAGATTCGGTCGGTAACCGGGGCCGCACCGGGCCACCAGGGCTCGGACGTATCGGCGGACGGGGGCTGGATTTTAAGCTGGTGTGACAGATTTGGTTCATTTCTCACACACTGGTGGACGAGTCGTGTAGCGGCCACGAGGCAGTTTGTTTTTACAGGAAAACACGCAGAAACGAACGAGCAGCCCTTTTTTTTTTTTTTTTGTGGCAAAGTTTCTTGGCTTGCATAGAGTGCCCCGGTTGGAGGGTTCAGCTCCGGGTCTTCGGACAGTTGGACCTGAATGAAAGGCCGTCATTATCTTCCTCATAAGCAGAGTTTTTTTTTCTCATGTCAGCAGGCCCAGACTGGCTCTTGAAGGGTTTGTTTTCCAGCGGTTAAGAGAGTGTTCGGGAATTTTCTTCGCCGCGTTATTGATCCCCCATGGCAATCGACATGCGTTTAGTCGCTAGGACTGTGTTTGGAAGGTCACCAGAGGTGGGCTCTCAAATCAACTTGCGTTTTGTTCTTGGGCTTCAACTGGTTTATAGAACAGTGACAGATATGTCAGAGTGTCTAAAAGATGTGGTCTGGTGCGATTACATATTAGCGATTAAAGTCAATTTAGATTTAGACCAGTAACAATGGTGTTGTCTCCTACTGTACTGATAACCATTTGATGATACAATGTTAAAGCAAGCTAAGATGTACATGTATAGCACATCCTAAATATTAAACCTGCGAACATTAAAAAGGTTAGTTCACCCAAAAATCAAGTTTAACTCGACTCACCCTTGTGATGACTTAAGGTTGGGATTATTTTCAATCTGTTTTTTTTTAGAGTTCCAAGCAGAAGTGTATGTTCATTTTAATTAAGCGACTGATGCACAGTTGTCTTCGTCCAAAATGACTCACTTAAAACCTCCAAATACCCCCATACTGAAAAGAGGAGTGGTTAAAAAAAAATTGTAGCAAAATCTCAAAGGCTGACATGCTATAGCGAGCACTTTAAGAAAATATTTTATATTATGAACTACTGCCATCAAAGCAAAAGCAAATTCCCAGATTTGTACAAAAAAATGATGGATATTAATAACTGATTGGGAAAATGTGGCTTCACATAATGTTTTAAGAAAAAGAAGGTTAGGCCTAAAAAAAGAAAAGTACTTCAAGAGAGAAAACCCAGATCCTTCCTTAAACATTTAGATAGTTGAAGCTCTAAACACTCCAATACATAAGCACTATACCTTGAGACTGGAAGCTTTTGATAAGGGATGAATTTTAAAAAGGATGATTATTCAAAAAAAAGCTTCACATTCAAATTTATTTTAACTATACAAGTCTAAGCGGTAAACAGTTGATCATGTAAAAAAAAAAAGTCAACAAAAAACAATGATTCTTAAAGAAAGGAAGAAGTCAAATCTTAAAAGTTAAATACATTTTTAAAAAATGGATCAGGAAAAAAGGGTAAAACCTCACTCTTTTAATGCTATTCAAAAACATAACAAGTTTAATGTAAAAATGTGTAATGTAAAATGCGAGGTCAAACATTTACTCCAGGAAAAAAGGTATTTTTTCAACCAAAGAATAAAACTCTTGAATGTCATAACAAAAATAGATTTTAAAACTGGTCTTAATAAGGCCAGCATGAAAAAATAGTTTTAATGGTTTTACGCTTTCTATGAATTCAGTTGACTATTTCTGAAATGTTCTTATGAGAAAGAGTTTGACAAGGCTGTACACAACAGCTCAATAAGACCTATAGTGTTCCATTGATGGTTGCTGAATGGAACTGTGGGTAGGTATAGGAAATCACTTACTCGCCATTGGAAAAGGAACACGGAATGGGTGCATTCATGGGCGAATCATGACAATCTGAGAATAAATGTGAGAAAGCATTGTTCACTGCCTCATTAGTTTCGACAGTGTTGCGCTAGTTGTGTGTGGTTGTTCCCGCACGAATGGCCGTCTGTGCCGTGGCATATTCTCTGAAAACATCAGTTGTTTGGATCAAGTGTGGCTTCGACATCTGTACACATGCTGTTATCAACAAATGCATCACTTTAAAGAAACACTTTGTGCATGAATCACTGCGGGGGCAACTTGATTGACAAACAGTGCTGTTTCTAAAACTAAAAGTCTTGAGGACTGTGTGGAAAGTTCCACTAAAAAAAAAACATTTATTGAAACACTATTAGTTGGACGACTGCTGACATCACTGGCTTGAGGAGAGCCTGTGACCTAAATGATAGCTACGATGATGTCAGCGAATATGCTGAGGTCAGCGTCCATGATGATGTCTGCTGCTGTCAACCGCTCTGACGCTAACTTGAGCTAATGACACGACTGATTGCTGGGAATCCATGGGGCACGTCGATGCCAGGGACCACCATGTCAACAGATGCAAAGCTTTCAGGGCGCTAAGACAAGATCCACTTTCATGGCAACTCTTAAAGTCCAACTGACATTGGTGACTGACTATGATGGCGTCAACTATTTTCACTGATGTTAGTTACCTTGGTGGTGTCAAGTGTTGATGATGGTTTCCCAGCTACCATGTGGTCCCCAGATTGAAAAATTGACCCCAATAGCCACAACATGCTTGTTGCTACCTTATAGCATGAATGGTACAATAAAAACTGTGGAAAGAACCAATATGAAACTTGACACAAGTTGAATGGCTAGCATGTAGGAGGCTGGCAATGGGACATCTTTAGTAAGATGATGCACAATAAAGTATCAATAGACCTGATGCTAGCAACACAATAGTCACTTGGCCTAACCCTCTGGAGCTACATTGTCTTCACCTCTAACTTACAGTAATTTATGTTTTTGGTAGCCATGGAACACGATGACGTAATGCTCACTAGGTAGAAACTATGACTATGAAAAGGGAAGTTGTTAAAGAATCACTGTACCGATTTTTTTTTTTTTAAGTGTAAGATCAAATTTCAAGCCACAAGATAGAAGCAGTCAATACGTCCTCTGCAGCTAAAACAACAATGCAATCCGGCAAGATCCAAATGATGACTGAGGACGAGAGGATACAGTTGACTCCAGACTTATAAAAAACATATGAAAGTCAATAGTCATGCAATCTGTAAATTCTGCAACAACAAAGTCAAGGACTCGGACAATACTTTAAATATATGCTTGTTTCTAAAGTATCCCAATATATAACAATATATCCAATCGTTGCCGCTGTATTGTGATTCATATCATATCACCAGATTCTTGCCAATATCACACGATGATTCCACTTTGAAGTCTACTTTCGATCCTAGTTTTCCTGCCACTGATGGTTTAACAAGCCATGTTTTCAACTTAAAGGATGGTATATGGAGGGTTGTAATGAACTTGAATTCTTCGTACAGCTCCTATTGTACCACAGTTTTCGACTATTCCTTGCTTAATGTATCTCTCGTAAACATCTCATATTATCTGCAGTTGGAATTGATCTCCTGGTACGCATGCTTTTAGGGGTGATTTGGAAAAACAAACAACCATCTAGAAGCTTCCAAAATATTTGAACTAGATTGATTTCCTGGAGCCTTTTATTAAAAATATAAATAAATAAAAAAAAGAACTCCCCAAAGACCTTAGTAATCGTTTCCCCTCCGCCTAATGTAGTTTCCGGGTATTAAGTCTTGCTGTGTGCCTGACAAGTATCTTTCCAATCCTTTGCCCATTGATTGTGCCGTAAAAACATATTTACGATGCTCATACTGTTATTCTTCCTACAGAGATATTACATTTTATTACCCTGCAATATCAATACACATTTACTTGCCTTGCAGACCTGATGTTTATAGATTTCAGTGGCAGTCCCTAATGAAAATGTGTACGGCTGTGAAAAGTGACATGTGCGACTCTCGACACAAACCTCATTTGCCACCAGATGGTTCCAGTCAACCACGAACAATAGATTTTTCTCCTTCTCGCTGTTTTTGAAGAAAGCGGGTCGATTGGCGGGTTATCCATTACGGTGTCAGAATTGAGCGCCCGGACTCATCCTCCCGTGTTCTGCCAGTCGCTGCCATCTTTCATTTCATGTCATGCCTCGGAAGACAATTACCTGTCTCACTGGTCAAATTTACATTCTTTTAATGCAGCATATTTCCTAATATACGACGTCGCATTTGCATAATTGAATCAAAGGAACAACAAGTGTCAGACGGTGTCGTGAGAGATGGTGTCATGTAAACCTCACGTTGGTTTTAGATTCATCGTGGTGAACCGATGTTGAGATGATACGTAGCATTTTTTTCACCATTCAAACAGTTCCTTATTTCACGGCGTCCCGTTATGATAATCTTTTGGATTCTGTAAACATGTAGCAAAACACGAATATGCCATCACTGGGAAAGTGGCCTTACAACAAGTACTTACTTTACTACTTTTAAATAAAGAGAATCATTTTAACTCATACCAAAACTCTGACTATAAATCAGATCATTGATGAAAACTACTGTAGGCATAAGACTGCCATTGAGAACTTATAATTATTCAGTGTAACACATTATTGTTACACTGAATACAGAGCAGTCTAGGAAGGTCTTGTTGGCCAATGATACCAACATTTGTAACCACTGACGATAAGTATGAATCTCATGAAAGGAAGAGGGCAACTGTTGCTATGTATGATAGTAATGGGTACTGAATTTGAAGTACTTTTTTGGTACCAATGAAATCATATTGGTACAACCGAGTACCAATCCAAGTTAATTCAAACTTGACCTTTTTTCGGTACTTGAACGCATCATTGCGATTGTGTGAAGAGTAGGTTATTTTCCATGACAGACTTTAGACTTTAACACAACATAATATTCTTTTACAGTTCCGACGGACCAGTTGTCAACCTGTCCAAAAGTTAAAAAAAAAAAAAAAAAAAAAAAAAAAAAAAAAAAAAAAAAAAAAAAAAAAAAAAAAAAAAAAAAAAAAAAAAAAAAAAAAAAAAAAAAAAAAAAAAAAAAAAAAAAAAAAAAAAAAAAAAAAAAAAAAAAAAAAGAACAAACAAAACAAACAAAATTGGTACCTTTGATTTGAATGCTTTATTCCGAACATGTGTATGTCCATAAGAAAAAAAAAAAAAAATGTCAGACAATAAAACAAAACGAATGAGATTAGAGAAACAAAGATAGTCAAACAATAATGATATGAACCCATATGTCCGAAAAGGAGTAGGCTGAAGCATAAGCTTATTCGGACCTACCCCTTCTCCACAACGGCAAACTGTTATTACTTTTTTTTTTTTTACATATTTGCGTTATACATATTTATAACATTGGCATTAAGTAGGGCTGCACCATTAATGTGAAAGGTACCCATTCCTAATTTTGGACAACAAACACATCCTAACATTAATAATATATATTTACCATTCAATGGTTTAAACCAGTGATTTTGAACAGGTCTGACTTTTGGCCCATTATACCAAAAAAAAACCCTCATAAGACTAAATTTAACATTCATCATAATTTAACAAAATTAGAAACAACTTATGTTTTTGCCCAGGAAAGGTCCACGACCACCTCAAAGCAGTTTCGCCAATCACTAGTGTGAACCAGTAAGTAAGCAACTGGTAGTGATGGACGATGATGCTGATGGCTCCACATGAACTTTAATGACGACAAAAGGGAAAATGAATAGAGGACATGGAAGCACAGAATAAAGGGTGTTGGCGGAGGGGGGGGTTTCAGTAGCACGACTACATGAGTAGCCACAACCCTTTGGCAATAAATACTTCTAACTACAAAGAGGACTTTGGAACGGTGGCTTCAGCAATAACGGCTGTAGTTTGGACAGTCACGACCATTTAGATAACAAAGGTGACAAAAAGGACAACTATATTATAGATATAAAGATAGATACACTTTATTAATCCTTTTTATTATGGACAAGCCAAAACCATGGGAATCAAATCATGAAACTGGGAAAAAAGATTTGATACTTATAATTCAACTGTCTGTTAGAAGGTTCAATTGGATTCATTGGAGGCGAAATTTTAAATTTTGGGGTTGGAACCAGCTCAGACGTTCTCGCGGAGAGATTAAAAAAAAAAATAGCTTGCTACAAACTCATTCTGTTGTGCTCCTGTCAGCTTGTCGATGGTCCTTATTCCTCATTCAGCATTTTTCAAAGTGGCAGCGCTGGCATTCACCTCTCGCGAAGCCTTTGGCGAACCAGCGTGGAAGCATTGGCATCTGACATTCCCATCATGTAGCCTCGGGGACGCCGTTACACATGTTGTCACCTCCTCCTCTTACTCTCCCACCGTTGTGTAGTTGCATCGCCCTCCGTCACCTCCAACATCGCAACACAACCCTTTTCAAATGGCATGCTTGGCAAGTGCCATCTCCCTCGCTCTGTGTCGGGGAGAGAAATAAACAGCATGCTATCCAGATGCCTGGAATAGTGATGACGGGGCAGCGGACGTGCTGTCAGTTTCTACTCCATGTCTAAGATGGCCTGACCTGGACGCTTTATTATTCAGTGTCCCTACATTTAATTTAGTCAATGTAAAAAAGTATACTCCTCATTTAGTAAGGGTTTGGGAAAAATGTAATATGTATAATTTTTGTATTTGTCTGGGAGAGGGGGCTTTCTTTTTTTTAAATACCGTATTTTCCACACTATTAGGCGCACCGGAATATAAGGTGCACCTTCAATGAATGGCCTATTTTTAGAATTTTTTCATAAATAGGGCGCAGCGGATTATAAGGCGCATAGAATAAAAGATACAGTCAAACGTTTGACTGGGGTTGTGTTATGCATCCACTGTTCCCTTTAGCTGTGCTAAAGGGAATGACAACAAAACAGTCGGATAAAGTCAAACTTTATTAAGGGTTCTGACAACTCCGTTCACTCCCATGGTAGCGATGTTCAAATGATGTTTAAAAGGCTTCAAGCAGCAGCGCGTGAGAAAGACAAATGTTGTGGGCGCAGCAGAGAAGTTGAGCGCATGTATGACAGCTAGAGCGCTTGTGTATGACATGTTGAACGCACGTGTATGACTGGTTGGGCGCGCAGCAACAGAGTGTACAACAACCAAGACACACTCGCTCAAACTGGTGGCAGTAATATCACTCCATAGACGTGCGCCATAGTTTTCCTGCCACTGATGGTTTAACAAGCCATGTTTTCATCTTAAAGGATGGTATATGGAGGGTTGTTATAAGCTTTAATTCTTCGTACAGCTCCTATTGTACTACAGTTTTCATCTATTCCTTGCTTAATGTATCTCTTGTAAACATCTCATGAAAGTCATTAAAGTGTTTGTAAACAAGTCACCCACCAGGTAATGTTCATATATAAGGCACTCCGAATTATAAGTTTTTTGAGAAAATTAAAGGCTTTTAAGTGCACCTTATAGTGCGGAAATACGGTATATATAAACAATTAATAGGCAAATATTTTGTTCTTCCGACCGCTAGATGGCAGCAGTCATTACATCCTCCACAGCCAAAGGAACATTGAGATCCTGGCGATGACTGAGAACAAGAGGATACAGTCGAATTGGCTTGAGGTTCTTCTGTTTCAAACAAAAGGCGGTTAAATAATCACAAGATATCACTTAAATTCATTACATACATTGCGTCAAATCGTATTAAGAGATGAATTTAGCTAATCGTATCATTTGATTAGTGTATTGCTGAAGCCCTAATGTAATGGAGTGTGTATTGGCAGGAATCCAGCAATACAATTTGCAACATGATAGCGGGGCAACAATATGATATATTGTTATACTGTAGGAATATAGAAGAATATAGTTGTAGTATTGTCTAGTACTTGACTCTGGTGTTGCAGAATTTACCGACCACATGACTTTGAAAAAAGTCGTAACTGCTTTTATTTGTTTTGAAGCCAAAATATTCAAAATATTCCATTCGTTTTCCCTTTACTCTTGTTCCGTAAGATGTATTCAGTGCTGCCGCCTAGCGGCCGGAGGTTTAATTGCAACAGATGAAGGAACAAACGCCGTCAATATTTTCAATTATATATCGAAATATCTGGATTTCTTCCATTCTTCGGCTCCTCCAAAGCTTTTATTCGGACTGAGGGAAGTGAACTTCAAAGCTGGAAGCTAAAAACATGCAGCCATGTTGACTCTCGCTCCATGTGCGTTTGAACACATCGTTTCCACCGATCATCTGTGGTTAGTCTCAGCAGTGTACAACATGGTAACCCGTCACGAAGTGTGAAAAATGCCTCCTGGCTGTGTTGAGGGAAAAACCTCACCAGCGGCTACATGGCTACAAGAACAAAAACAACCACTGTGTGTTTAAATTAAAGTGTATTTTTCTGTGCACGGAAATTATTTCTAAGCCCCACGAAAGTCACGCCTTCAGTCTGATCTCATCCTCAGTTTCCATGAAGCCTTTCGCTCGCCCCTGCAAGCAGGATGTTCTTTTCCCGTCCGTGGCCCCCGAAGCCACTTCTGATAAAGACGGCAAAGAGACTTACGTGATGTCATCTGCTCCAGCAGGTTATCAAATATGCATCTGTATATCTGCGTGACAAGCTGCTCCAGAAACAGCAAACAGCCTCCTGCAGCCTGGATTTTGACTTCCCTTTGATCCGGTGACAACGGAGAAGAATTGAAGTCGGCACAATTCAGCAAAGCTTTTCAACGCCAGACGAGGGTGTTTGCCTTTCGCGCTTTGATTCATGGAGTAAATTAAGGATTGTTGCAAATGAGGTACGTGTTGTGTATGTCCTCCAACTCTTGATATTCAAACAAACAGCGAAATCCATCCGAATCATTAGGCTGTCACATAAGAAAAGAAATAAGGTGCGTTCCTGCTTTGCATTCTCGTTATCATTCCTCACTCGCTGCTCCGCTTCTTTTCGTCGAGTCGTAATTGTTCCGAATCCTCGTTGAGGAATAATTAACCCTGTCAGCGTCTGGGAGTTAATTGCTGCTGAAATGTTGATCTTGGGAGGAGGAAGGTCTTAAAGTCAAGTCTGGCCGCGGTCAACTCACTCATCTGGCTCGGAAAATTAAGATTGGAGATTCCGTGTCTTTGAATTTGAAGCAAAGGATGTTTGTTACATTAAATACGGCAATTTATTTCTCCAATATTGTTGAGATTTTTCCTTTTCCTTCCTTTAAAAAGAATATTCTTTTAAATGATACGTAATACTTACTTAATACTCACCAATCATTTCTTAAAATTTGAATGCAATTTCATTTAAATGTTGTACAAGGATTGTATTACTACTCCAAATATATATATATATTTTTAAATGTCTGGGTTTTTTTAGTCACACATTTCAATATTTTACTTGATACTTTATTTCCCATCTTTCTAATCATTTCTAAGATTAATTTTGTTGTATAAATTTTTTAACATACATTTCACGTTTGATTTCAATATTGTACACACACACATGTAAACACAAGTACACACATGCATGCACATATATATACAAAAATGTACACAGTCATGTTCTCACACATCTACTCACATGTACAAACACGTATACACACACAAATGTACACACTCATGTACACACACACATATATACACACAAATGTACACACTCATGTACACACACATGTACACGCAAACACATGTACACACACGTACACACATGCATGCACATATATACACACAAATGTACACAGTCATGTACTCGCACATCTACACACACACTTACTTACACATGTTCACACAAATGTACACACACGTACATACACATATATACACAAATGTACCCAGCCATGTACACACACGTACACATAAATGTACACACTCATGTACACACATGTATACGCAAACACATGTACAAACACGGACACGCACATATATGCACATATATGCACACAAATGCACACAGTCATGTACTCGCACACATCTACACACACCTACACACAAATGTACACACAAATGAACACACTCACGTAGACACACAAGTGTGTATTACTACTCCTAATGGATCTTCTTTTTTAAATAATTTGAAAGATTTACTTGTTTTTTAGTCACACAGTTCAATATTGTTTAATAAATATGTATAATTTACATTTAATTTTAATTGATATCACATTTTTATTTCAGCTCAACTTTACTTTCTTTTTCAGCTCACTTGTCTTTTCGTTCAGATTTAGCATTTAGTATCCATTGTTTTTTATTATTTTTTCATCATGAGAAATAAGGATATTTGATTGCCTCAGTATTGTGCTTATAATGTCTAAAACCATTTTGACAAATGACAAAGACATTGTCATTTAATGATATCATCATTTATGTATCTATAGTTATAGAATACTTTTGTCAAAGATGATTTAGAGATGACTTTATAATCACTTAACCATTTTAATCAAAGCTATTATTTGTGTGTCGGCGATTCACAAAGAGAAATTCACTTACAGGTGAACGTGGGATGATTCTCCCGACTCCCCCTCACCTCTCCTCCCTCCATCGCAGGCCTAATTGCTGCCGTGTTTATCGCCGTAGCAACGTGGCTCTGCAGATAATCATTGTCTTTTGGATTAGCATAACAAGAGGAGAGCTTTGCCGGCTAATTCCACTAACGCTGGACCGAGCTCCTCTTTGTCGGCTCGTCTCCCGGTCTCGTCTTAACCGGGATTAGAAGTGAGAGTCTTGAGCTGCGGCGAGACCTCAACGCCGCTCTCATCCCCGACTCTAACGCTCGCTCTGAAGTTAGCTTCTTGTCGCGTCGATATCCTTGAATTAAAGACGTTTAACTGAAGTCACCATGTGACTATAACTTTGTCAGAGACTTGGGGAAATATATCGACAAAATCAATTTAGTTAAGTTTAAAAAATAAATAAATATGCATATCGATTTTTATTATTATATTATTCTATATTATTGTAATTTTCTTTTCTTTTTTCACTTCTGTTGCCGAATAGTAAACTTTGCTACTTTTTGATGGGATAGAAAAACTTTATAAGAATATCCTATTTTGATTTGATTTTCCATTTGTATTTATTGATATCTCAAAATATATGAAACAAGAAATTGTAAAAAAAAATTGTGAAATCTGGGAATTTATTTTATATCACACAGCACTGCTTTTTTATAAATAAAGTTTATTTTTTATTATAAAATCTCTTTCTCTATATATATATGTTGCATTATCAAAAGTGATTGACAGCATTATGGAAGCTGTTCACGTCAACCTTGAAGTTCAAATAAATGTTGTTAAATCACACATTGTCCACCTTGTCCAAATTATAAAAAAAAATAACTTTGTTAAAATTATGTAGGTTATTGAGAGTGTGTGTGAGAATGTGGGAAATGTGTGTGTGGCTGGGGGTGGGGAGTTCTATTAAGTCGGACAAATAATGTCCAATAAAAACTTCGATAACAACATGCTCTAGTAGAAGAACTCACATTTCTCCGATCCTTAAAACTCTTCACTGGCTTCCAGTTTCGTTCAGGATCATTTTTTAAGTTCTGGTTCTTACTTTCATATTTATTCATGGTCCTCCTTTATCTGTGATCTGATCCAGACTTGCACCCCAGCTCGGGCTCTAAAGGTCTGTGGATCTGAATCTACTGACGCTTCCGGACCAGAGGAGAGAAAATTCCTTCCTCGCTCTTGAACCACGTTAGCAGTCGAGTGTTGTTTTGTGAAGCTTGTTTGGAACGGGAGGACGCGAGAGTGGACTGTAGTAGCCGCTTGGCTGCGTTCAGGAGGTCCCAGTTGGCAGCATGTGGGTTGGGTTGGCACCATGTGTCGGCAGAGAAGGCAGGCGTGTGGCAGCAGAGGGTCACGCTGTCCTGTTCCGATCCACAGGGGCCGCACACCAGGGCCTCAACACTTGTCTTTTTCCACTAGCAGATGGGCGAGGGGGGTCGGGGGGAAAGTAGCGGTGGTCGTGGTGGGGGGTCGGCTGACTCTGACCCCATGAGCACGCTCGCCCTAGAGGCATAATAAAAAGGCTTTTTTTCGCTAGAGCGTTGCTAACACGCGCTAAATTGAAGAGGTTGTAATGGAAACGGCGTGGATGTGTGGGTGAATGAGAGCGACAGATTCGGGACCACATCTTCACACTTGATTTTTTTTTGTGGTTTCCAAAGCAAATAAGTGGCAGAGCGTGCCGAAGAAAATTTCAAGCTTCCCCACAAAAAAAAGATTATTGCGACTGATTAACTTGTTTTATGATGGTCTTGGTAATTTGTTTTTTTTAACTTCTGCCGATGTTTTCCGAGTAGAGAAGCAGCAGGAAACGGTGGTTACTATAATTTATCAATAATCTTCATTTATTTTGGCTGAAGGGGAAAAAGCTGCTTTTGTTTTTAGCAAACACAATATCACAGTTGGAAATCTTTGATAACCAGGAAATGTGACATACTTTAATAATGTATATAAATGTTTAGGGGTGAACCAAATACTTAAATTACTCAAATATCGCTTTTAAATAATAATAATACATTTTTTTTGTTTACCCGTCTTTAGCAATTTTTTTCAATAATAATTGTGAAAGTTGGCTTGTCATATTTTTTTCACCGGAAAACTTATTGTAACACTAAGGCACAAAATAAAACATTGTTAAATAGAAGGAAATATTTACCTTTTTTTCTTAATTGTTTCCTTATGGTAATAAGTATTGTCTTGGAAAAATACTACTGCACAAAGGGAAGCAAACTGGAGTCTCAGTAGGGGTATGAGGAAAAAAAACACAATGTATATGAATAATTCTTTATGATACTGTACTAATATCCAATCAGGAATGTATCCATTCTTTTATTTAAAAAAAAAACTTTCTTTTTTGGGGGGCTTTCAAATTATATTTTGTCATATTTATTGTATGGTTCATGGTTCATACTAAACTTTAGGCCGCTAGATGGAAGGAAGCAGTCATTATGTCCTTTCCACCTAAACAGCTGAAAGAACAATGAAATACTGCAAAATCCCAGCGATGGCTGAGGACGAGAGGATACACTCTGTTCCAGCTGCATTTAAGGCTGATGTTTGTAAATATTTTGGATATTAGTTCTATGACTTCAACCAAAAGAAAGTCGAACAATCGCATGACGCCACTAAAATGAAGTGTCCGTTTTAAATCGTTCAGAAAAACTACTTCTTCCAAAACTTATAGAAGCGTATCATAATGTATATTTTATCGAATTGTATTGTGAGCTGAATAGATCGTATCAAATTGTAACCCTACGAGTACTAGGGTTTCACTACAGAACTACAGTTTGTTTTGTGTCAATCTGGTGTTTAACGGTAGCTTGATTTTAAACAGTTTTTTTTATAAGCTCCTACGCCGCGGGCGTAAAACCGTACATTACAGAACTGTAAATTATTTGGCACTTTCCACTTATAGATGTACCAAAAATTATTAATTCTAAAAATAACATTTTAACGATTTGACACAAAATGTTTTTACTTTCATAGCTCGTGAACGCAGGATCGGAAAGTATCTCACTTAAATCTCCTTTTTAATACTTTTCTTGGTATATTTTATTCATTGAAGTTTCTCGCCACAACAGTTGAAATTGGCTCCAGTACCTCTCTGAGTGATACAAATAAGCACTAGGGTGGTTTTTCTCTGCCTATATCGGTAAACCAAAAACTGGCCCCAAGATATTTGAAAAAGCCAAGTGAAGCCACTATAAAATAATCTTATTTATTTGCCGATAAGTCCATTAATGGTTGCGGTAATTGATTTTGCTCCCTGTAATCCTGGGTTGAGGCTCTAATTACATCCTTGATTAAGACGACTGTTACATTGTTTCAAACCGTGTCTGCCTTTCCTTCGCTTGCCAACTCATTTTCAGCCTCTTTTGCTGCGTTCAAGGGCCCCGGGAAAATGCAGCCAGCGGGCCTGAATCCACTTTGCTCACAATGTCAGTCCCTGGCAAGATCATAACATCGCCACCAGCTCCGTGCACCATCTCTCTGGTGAACCCTGATGTGAGCTCTGTGACCCGTGTTTGAATCCCACTACCCTGGAACACAGCGATACAACAGCAGTGAAACTGCGACGCCGTAGGGATACGCCGCTGCTTGTGTCTGGCTGGTTACAAGTGGCACGAAAAGGGAAAAGTGGTTTGAGGCGTGCTGCTGGAGCAGGTGACCCAGCACACAAGGGCGGACAGTACCGAACTCTTGAGGCCGTGGGCACTCATCTGTGGCTCTGTGACCTGCAGGACTAGACTAAGCTAACTAAGTCAACCCTTTACAAACACAGTAACTACTGAACAAGGAAAATAGGTTGGCGATACTTTAACCTTGGGCATGACTTGATATGCATATTCAAGGTTTTGAGCGTTCATCCTGAATAACACCCCGATTCATTATTTTGTTATTTACATTTTCTCTTTTTTTTTTCATTTGGACCTTTATTACATTCGCAGTTATGTTGGATAACTGAAGAAACTGTCATTGTAATGTAAAAACAGGCACACCCGCTCTAGTAGAAGAACTCACATTTCTCCGCTCCTTAAAACTCTTCACTGGCTGCCAGTTTCTTTCAGGATCAACTTTAAAATTCTAGTTCTTACTTTCAGATCATTCATGGTCAGGCTCCTCCTTACATCAGTGATCTGATCCAACCTTACACCCCAGCCCGGGCTCTGAGGTCTGTGAACACGGTTCAGGACCAGAGGAGAGAAATCCTTCCAGGCTGTTGCTCCTAAACTTTGGAACGATCTTCCTCTTCCTCTGTGTTATCTTGATCTTTTAAGTATATATTTTATTGAGTTTTGTTTTGATTGTTTAAGCGCTTTGTGACCCTGGTCTGGCGCTCTACAAATATAATTTACTTACTTACTTACTATACTATATACTGTGCAGAATTGCAGTGATAAAAGGGTTAAACTCATGGTTCTGTTTAAGTAGAGGTTTGGTGAACTTGGGTACGACCTGATCCCTGATTAGCCGGAGAAGATGGATTAGTAAACCGGAATAGTATCGAGTCGCGGCTTCTAGCGAGGTCACTTGATTAGTATGAGCAGTAGATGTCAGACTTTTTTATGCTAGCGGATAAAAAAAAAAAAACAAGCAAAAATGTGCATTCAATTTGTTCTCAATGTACACAAGATATATCTTGAACATTTCCATACACCTAATTAAATGACACAAATTATAGTTTAATTTTAAGCTGCTTATTTCCTTATGTTGATAAATGATCTTGTAGAATTAAGGTGGCTCCCTGTCATGACTTTTTTTTGGTATCTATATATTTTTTTTACTCAAAATTTATTTTTACAACGCTCTTTCCCTCCAAATCCCCGCGGGGAGTTCGACTCCCCCGATGAAGCAGATTCTCCTCTGATGTAGTTTACCACTCTCTCTGCAGTCAGTTTATTTTTGACTTCCTGACATTTTTTTGCAACTAAACTTCCTGGTGCGCCGAAGATTTTGCAGAAATCTATCAAATTCTATTACATTTTAAAGTACAGAGACATTTAGTCATGAGCGCTATGAATTAAACTAACAGCAAGAGCCAAGGTTTGGGGGTCGATGGCCAAGAGGCGCTGGTATATAAACTTTTCTGGCTCAGGATTTTGTTCTGACCTACAACAGGGCAGCGCTAGGAGAGTCATTTGGGCCAAAAGTGGAAGGAACCTGCTCTAATCTTGCTTCAGGCACTTCTGCAACAGTAAACTGGCCTCATATACATTGAAGATGTGCCTTGCTAGCACAAGTTTTCTTAACCAAAATATTCTAGAGCTGCAGCCGTAATGGCATGTCGTAGATCAAGACTATAAACAAGAAAGCTCTTACGCATCAAAACAATTTGGGAAAAGCTCTGTGACTGGTCTTCTTTTATTCATGTTAGGAACTGCTAATGGTAACTTCAGACTCTGGAGTGCAACGCAACTCTCGCAATGCAATGTGATATTTAGAGCGAAAAAAAGTCCTACTCTAGAGGTCCTTTTCATCATCAAACGTCCTCCAGGAATTCCAAGGGTAATACCGAGGTGTTGTCCAGTAGACCCAGGCCTATGCTCAATTGGCCAAAACGGCTTACTTGGACTCAAAAGAGCTACATCAAAGGGCTAATCTTAACCCTACCTTTGACTATTTTCTGCACCTAATGGATCAAAACTTGGCGGTGTAGAACCATGGTGTGTTTAAGCCGACATTGCTTGACTGTACCATAGAGAGACGCACTTTTCCCAAAACCAACTTTCAACCATGAGCCTCCTTTTATCGTTGGGGAAACATTACAAGTGTGTTAACTGACTAGAATTTGTGACGCTGGCTACTTTTGTTTTAATTAACAGCCTCATTATCAGGCGGCTAATGACTTCGTACATATAATGACTCATTAACGCAGCAGCAAGACCAATTATCTGATTGTTATTTTGTGAAGTCGGTAACGCCGTCACGTAATGGTGTGCGTTTCAAAAGGACATGCTGGTGTGTGCGAGGTGAAGGCTTTGGGTAGAGAGGCAATGAATCCAAATCATATCTTGAACACAAACAGATGTTAATGGTGTCAATAAGCCAATAACACTGGTTAACTGTATTCCTACTGGTTACTTTGATATTTGTTTTTTTTGGGTTATTAACAGCCTGGTAAGAGAACAAAGCAGTTGGTTCTTTGGTTCAACTGGTAGCTTGCAATAAGTCAAACCTTGTTACCAACAACAAAAATCTATCAACTGTGCCCTGGATCTCCTTTGACAGAAGTGTTTAAAGAAGTCATTGTAGATCCGCTCGCCTCACCGTGGATCAAGTTCGCCGTGTGCTCTGAGGAAAGCCAAACTTTAAGTTGTGCTAAATTTAATACAGTCACAGCGATAATAGAGGCGGACGTCACTATCATTCGATACTATTGTTGGTTTTTCTCTCTCCGGTATCGTTCATTTATTCTTGCCACTATTCCAGAAATAGAATAGGATGTGTCCCAGCGCCAGTTGGTTCGCCCGAGGGTCTGTTATGGAGCTGGCACTTACATTGTCCCACAGGTGCACATTTTTAATGTACCTTGCATCAGGTTATGATGAAGTTGGACAAGAAGTATTTGTCTCTGATCTGATAATGTTGTGATCGTGTTAACTCAGGCATGTGTAATCAATCCTCTTGGTTTCGTATGAAACAATCTGTACCTGCAGATAGTATGATGCCATTGATATGAATCCAAAAGATTACACTTTTACAACAAATTCTTTATGATCTTATGTTGCTGTAAATTTTTTCATTCAATAATTTAGTTTAAAATAAGATATGTTTGATTAGCCTGAATATATTTCATTATTCTTTTGATATGTTTTAAAACCTATTTATTAATTTTAAGACTGTAAAATCATAAATCTCTTTATTTTTTTTTTTCAACATTCTATATGTTATGAAATATTTTACTTTTAGGTTACACTGAGGAGTTTCAATAGTATCATCAGTACTTTTGGACTAAATTCATGTTTACATAGTTTTTTATATATTTGATTAAAAACAAAGAAGTAGATTTTAACACTGGTGTTTAAATTTGTATTTTCTGATATTATTGAATGTAGACAATTTTTTATATTAATTTTTCACTGTAAATGTGTAACATCATGCTTTAAAGGCTTAGTGCTATATTCTTGAATTTATTTTTGAACTTGAAGATTTAAAGTCATTTCAAAAAGGTTCTGTGAAACCTGATTTTCTCTTAAAGAATAAAATAATTATACAACATACTGTAACTGCAGAGACTGTAACAAGCTGTAGAACATATTAAGACCAGGTTAATTAATTTGCTAAAAAGTATTACTGTATCCATTGTGCTACAACAATTAAAACACAACTTCAATTTATTTTAATTAACAACTTATTAGCATAACACACTCAAGTTGAATTGGAACGCGGGCAACAAATTGAAGGGTTTAACCAGGTTTTGTGGTGATGGAGAGGGAAGATTTCTTGACTTACTTTAAGACCCTCTCGAGCAGATTGACCTACTTTGAGAGACAGCTGGGAAGTTCTCTGGGTAGCAAGCGTAACGTATCGCCAAAATCGTGTTTGGTCTGATCTCACATTAACAAAGCTTTAGTATCAGTTGAAGATGTTAAGTTGAACCATCAGAAACAATAAGCTCTGTATAACTGTTATATATAAGAAATCCATAGGGTTTTTTGAATAAAACAAACATAATTAACCGTATCCATATTTCTTTACACCCCTAACCTTAACATCCATGGCTGAGTTAAGAGATTTGCTAGCTTCAATCGCAACCACACAAACGGATCAGTGGTATGACACCTTGACTCCTTCGTGGTGCAGGAGTGCCAGGAACATGGATGATGGGTTAGGAGGTTGAGTTGGGGTGTGGCGTCGACACCAGGGCCATCTGGAGGGCCGGTTAGGGGTCGAGCACCAAGCAGAGATACCAGGATGTCACCTCATCTACAACAGGACTCATGCTGGTGTGTGTTCATATGTGTGTGTACATGTGGGTTCAACCCTCCGCCCATTATTTGGTATTCCATCCGTCCTTCCTCGTCAAATTGCGACAGCAGGAGTCATGCTGACATCCCCACAGCGCCTCAGGCTCTGATGTCTGTGACGCCAGAGTCTACTGGGGCCTACCACAATCAAAGCTGTGACACCATCAATTCAGCATTTTCATTGAAATGCACCAAGATGAGAGATAAAAGGCTATTATACTTGTAATTGATCTACCTGGTATAGGGAAGCAGTTGCTAGTAAAAAGAGGTGTCTACTTCTGGTCATGATTATTCATATTGGCTTGCCTCCTAACCTAGAGACTTCTGACGTTCCCATTAAAAGGATCAAACACGGCGTCACTTCAGTCGATCAAAGACAACTTCACTTCCGTCCCGAGTCTTATACTTCGATTTGTGGAGAAAGATCAACAATCCAGAGTACCAACAGGTCGCTTTATTTGCCACTTCAAGTCAAAGAATAACGATCGGACCGGGCCCCTTCTTCTGGCGACTTCACAGATTGACAGAATGGTCCGAGCTGTAGAATGCTCGCTGTATTTAAGTCAAATTTCCCGCCCAGGAGGTTGTCCTTTCCGGCCAAATTGTTCTTTCAAGTTCCCTGTGTCACCAGTCCCCCACCGAGAGAGTTCCTAAATTGTCTAATTATTCAAATGTTCTCTGGCGGAGGTCACATGTTGTGGGCGTTGTTTTCCTGTTCTCTGCTTCCCCCACTGGGGTCTCGAGTTAAGCTCAAAAATTGTTAATTGCCTCCTTGTGCAGCCCTTTAAACTTCACGATAAGTACAACTACTGCACTATCCTTTACCTAGAGTTTAGCACATTTTGCTGCCATTCCCATATCCCAGCAAAACTAAGTTGAAGCCCCACCCTTGTTGCATGAGCTAACGCCACAAGAACACAGCCTACCTTTTCCCGACAAATCAGATGCGTTCGCTCCACAGAATAGAGCCACCGAGCAGTTCCTCTTCATCAACTGGTAATAATTTGGTAATCTTATTCCCGCCGCACTCTTTGCCAGTTTAATTTCATGGAAAATGTGTCAGAGGTGGAATCAACTGGGCTTAAAGATGCCTCCATTAAGCTGCTGACCCCCGGCAGGCGAAGCGGTCCGGCGGGCGCTAAAAGTAATAGAGAGCCCATTTCGCTTAGGTCGCACTGTTCCGTTGGCTCACAATGACGTTAGATGGATCTGTGAAGAGAACTGTGACTGCGACAAGTAGTGTTCATTAACGCTCCTTTCTGTAGTGGAGTCCAATCAAGGGTCCTCACACAAAAGCCCACTTAAAAGGCCTTCACACAGTCGCTCACCGCTCCACGGAGAGAGACTGGGCAAATGACGCGTGGGCCAGCGATGGCCTCGCCGCTGCCGTTGATGGCGGCGCCGAGGGGAAGGAAAGTGCACGGCCGCGGGGTCCTGGGCGATCGAGGGGCAGGCACTGCCGCATCGACGACTCTCTGATCGCTTAAGCTTAGCGGCACTTATGCTCCACATGCACTGCCACCGCATTAACCCACATGCTGCCCAGCTGCTTCCATTACGCTTCCTGAAAATCTCTTTAGCGGCGACCAGATAGAACCCACGATAATTGCCCGCCACAATTGGCACAAGAGCGGCTGGTGCGAAGTTTGTCGCCATTTTACAGAAATCAGCCCCTCACCCTGTGTGAGGCGTAAGATCCCAGTGTTTGAGAGGAATAAAGTGAAACTAGTTTGAGAGAGTCGAAAAAAGAACCAGTGCATTCTGTCGGTTGGTCTCCTGGTTAGGTCCCAAAGAAGTAGTTCCTGGGGCCAACCCACTTGACAGGTCCTAGTTTAACTTATTTAATTGGTATTTGCCAAAGAGTTGGAGAAGTTTCCTGGAATGTTGCTGCCCCTATGACACAAGACTATTGATAAGTTTAAAAAAATAACATTCGATTTTTAATGATTCAGGACTGTTAGAAATTGACTAAAATAGAGGTAATAAAGGTTTTGAAAGTTTTGTAATTCACTTAAGTGGCTTCTCCCTGCTGAAAATGACGAACTATTATACATCTTAGAAATTAAGTTACCAGGAAATAGGCTGATAATAATAATACATTATTGGCTCTAACAGTATAACTACACTACTAATAGCATCCGTTTATAACACCGATAATATTTACTTTCCTCCCACATTACAAATTAGTATTGATTTCCAGTTTACGTTTGGATAATGGGAGCAGCAGAAGCCACAAAAGTGAATTACAAAAAGCTCTATTTTAGTCAATTTCTAACCAGTATTGAACAATCATGGCAAAAACATGCTAGACATTTAAAGATAATCAAGACTCAAAGTTTCATTTTTTTCCACAAATAGATTAAAAAAGCAACAAAAGAATAGTAATTATAATTGATGTATTTAATGTTTAATGAATTCACAAAGTTTTCTTTGCAATTATTGTCATAAAATAAAAACTAAAATAATTAAACGTTTGTACCAACTGAGCTTGTAATTGCAGCCGATCACAGATTGTTTTTATTTTCCTCTCTATAAATATATTAATGACGGTCATGGAAAAAAAAAATCTCTTGAATAGAGCGTCCCCAAAGTCCTCGGAGTGGTCGACCAGCGTCATCTTGGGCAGTTGTGTGGAAGATGGATTAGAGGTGAGCCGCCTCAGATTTTCCCCCTTCAGCCAAGTAAAAAACGCCGACGGCCACTCCCCCCGTGTTTGTCCGGCGTTGTGTCAATTGCGCCGGAACACCAGGACGACAATCAATATTGATGATTACATTTCGGACGGTCATTCAGGAGGTAAACACCCAGACTGCAGTGTAAACAATGGAGAGGTTTAGCGTTGCCAAGTCAAACACCACGACCACCGTCTATTTTCATATCTGAGAGCAACTATGCAGAGATTAACTCCGCCGCGGTCAAACATTTCTATAGCTCCGGCAGCTTTAGGAGTTTTAGAAAGATGGCGAGTACGGCGGTGTTTTCCTGGTTATGGGTCAATGCAGTTGTATAAAGAGCTTTTTGCAGATGATATGGTTCTGTTTTTTTTCAATGGCCCCCGTGATGGTGTTGCATGATCCCAGTGCAACCATAGACACTTCAACCTTCTCTTTAGAGTATTTTGGAAGTCCCTGTTACCCTCAGAAACAAGCATTTAGGAAAGTTGTTGATGGCATTGTGGCGCTTATATCAAGGTAGATTATGTTTCTTGCAAAGTTTAAGGTCAGGATATCTCGTCACAACCTACCTACCTTCTCCCTCCTCTCGTGGTCTATCTGTATTCTCTTCTTTCTTTCATACATGCATGATTTCTTTACTCTTTGGATGTTCAGTCAGTTGAAACCTCAACCCTGATCTTCTTCCTTCACAGGGTGGCGAGAGCTGACGAACTGATCCACATGTTGTGGAACTGCCTTGACTGTCCTGATGTAACTAGGCTTGGATAGGTTTTCCTCTTCCTTCCGACTCCCTGGTAAGTTCATTTTAACTTGTTGTTTTTTTAATTCACGTTCTCTTTAGATTCCAGGATTGGTTGTATAATTGTCATCATGTGGCCTGGGGATCATTATACCAACAGTTCTACTCTAAATGTTTACAAGCAATTTATGGCTTATTGTTTTTGGGGGGTAATGGGCTTTCAGATTGTCCGGGTCGCCATGAGTCATGAAATGTATTGGTCATCTGGCTAATGAAGTCACGACTTGTATGTGCTGGGTAATGTGTAGTCCTTCTGAACATGCTTGTTTTAGTCAAATAATTACTTTAAGTTGATCTCCTTCTTGGATATTTTGGCCCTAATTTTGGCCATATTTAAGCATTTCTTTTTATAAATTATATGTGATTTCTTTTAATGACAGGTGGCTGTAACTTCACCGGCCACAAACATAACAAGTCTTTTAAAAGATCTGATTCTTTTCAATGGATGTTTAAATTAATTTCAAAAGATCACACACATTTCATGGTTCAAAATGAAGGCCTTGGGGACAAACTTTCTTCCGCCAAGCCATTAAATGTCGCCCAAAGGTCTTTATATATCTATATCTTGTGTACCATAAATTAATGTTCGGTCTCTGCTGGACCAGATGAAAATCTCAGCCCCTGACCATCTTAATCTCTAAACCAATGTATATGTGGTATGTGGCAATGGCGCTTGAGGGTAGAGGACATTTCTATTACACTGTTCGGACAAGTAGTGGGAGCCAGAAGCTAATATAAAAAACAGTATTACTTCTTTAGGGTCTAGAGTTGATGAGAACACTTGTGTTGAGGTATGTGATACAGTTTTGTTGAGGTCCGTGTTTGGCTATTGACAGATCAACAAGATCCAACTGATCCAAAGAACACATGGTTAGTACAGTGTGCGACTCCTGACTAATATGTTTCAACCCACATTATTAAGTCCGTACACGGTGTCATTCTATAATAATCCCACATTTCCCAACTAAGTTTGGCAGAACAAAAGAGTTATTACTTTGTTGCCAGGGCGGGTCTGTAGATAACCACCTTGTTTCAGAGTGCAGGACAGCGAAGCAGAACCACGGAAAAATGATACCTCCCTCCAGCCTTATCTCGCCTCTCAGATGTTTTCTAATTTGCACATTAATGTAAAACATGAGCTGAGTCAAAATTAGTAAGTTCATGACAGTTTTCAAAAATAGTTTTCTGTTGTTTTCAAACAGGAAGTTCACATTGTCGCTCAAATGATGCGACTTTTTTAACTTTTTTTTTTTTTTTTTTTTCCGGCAACTGTGCAGGTCCCCAGAGAGCGCTTTGATTTTAAAATCGTTTATAATCCGAGTCAGTTTTTCTGCCAGAAGAAACGCTGTCATATAAAAAAAAAAGAATAATTGAATCTCCTTGGTGACAAGAACAATGTGTGTTTGCTCAGAACTGTCACACATTCTCTATTAAGCGTCCAGTCTCTGATTTCCATGGATTCCGCTTTTATTCTTCACATGCGATCACATGAGACAGTGACCAGTCTCCCTTCAGTATTTGGTCCTGTTGAACTGTAGGGAATGAAAAGGGATCAGGTCGTGCTCTGTCAGAAACGTGGCAGGGAGCGGGGTAATGAATGCCGAGAGGCTGAGCATGCTAACAAGTTCATTATTTCAGCTCGGTTTAGGGGTAATTACCGTTTTTTTCGCATCCCGAGTCTTTCAAGACTGGGCTGTCGACTGATGCCAAGTGCGGATCCGGATAAGTATAACAAACAAGGGAGTGATCTTTCGGATCTCTGCACTCGAGGACGCTGCATGAAATCAAACTTAAATTCTATAATTCTATCATGGGACCCTTGATGTTGGTTGTGAGGATGCGATTAAACATTAAACCAATGAATAATGTAAGGACAGAAGAACCTCAACACCCGAGGATTTTAAATCTGTCTACAAAGATTCATTTGGTGATGGGGATGCTTCACATAAGGATAAATAATGTAGAAAGTAGTGGGGAGAATGAGAAGAAGGATGTGTGAGCTGGAGGGAAGAGGAATGTAAATCAATAGAAGTTGGATATTAGTTATAATAATAAATAGTTGATATAGTTATAGTTTGGTAAAGAATAGAATGCAGGCAGGGTGGAGTGGATGAAAACCACCGCAATATTTAATGTAAACCTTATAGGGCCCGTCGAATAATTCTCGGCAATGAGTAGAAACGCTCTTTTACATGGTCATTTTTGTTGTTTTTAGAATAGTAACTACACATTTTGTGAAATGTATAATGGTATAGTAATAATAATAATAAACATCAAATATTTAGGGATTTTTTTTTTTTGGACTCACAAAGACGCTTTACATTAATAATAAACATACACACAATTTTTAACGGGTAAGAGGAGTGATTTGAAAATATACTATAGCAGTAATGAACTTTAATACAATTGTAAAATATATTTGGGTTTATATTTATAATTCAACTATTGATCAATACAAACCAATCAACACACCAAGTAAAAAAAACTAAAGGGGATCCAAAAAATTACATTATCACTAAAAAAAATCTAAATAATCATTGATCATTATGGACAAAAAAACACAATATTGTTAAAGAGTATATATTAACATGTATATCACTTCTGAAGACATTCAAACAGTGGGGTTCAATTTGTTTAAGAGACTTTAAGAAGCTACATTTTGGAGAAAAACTTGTGGAGAGTTAGAGCTAGAGTGGCGGACAAGAACAACAAGATCTAAAAAGTAGGAAATGCTTAATTGAAAATAAAATAATTATTGATCTGAGGTACAGAATATAAGATAGAATTTCAAAGTTTGTTGCGATAGTTTGATGATAAAGATCAATTGATGTATGAGTCAAAGATTTTCAAACATGATGGAGCATGGGAAATATCTTGAACTACACTTGGCCCTACATTCACAGAATTATCTGTAACTCTGAGCTATGATTCCTCGATTCCTCTCGGATTAAAAGAAAATCAGGAAGAACTTTTGAATGTGTTTGCTCTCCTTTCTCTTGTCTCTCCATTCTCACATCCACAGGGATCGTCATTAATTTGTTGTTTACCAGTCCATGTTTCCGCTTCTTTGATTTCTAGCTCTGTTCTAATTCATATCACTCCCCGAAAACAACCCCTCCAACCACCACCTCTCTCCAGCCTCCTTTAATTATCACAGGGATTTGTAAACTTTAAATCGCAAACCGTCCTTCTTTTCCTGACACAAATGCAGAAACTTTGATTGGGGTTGTTGACAGTTTCAGTGGATGCGCGGTCACTTGGCAACACGCTTGTTGGCATTTGTGGAAGAGAGTGGCTGATGTGTGGAGGGGCTGCTGAGAAGCATGAGGGCAGCGCGGCAGCTGCACCGACCGCGGTAACTATTGTACTTGAGGTGGCTTTTGTTTTAGCAAAGTGGGCCACGTGTAGGAATCATGGATAATTTAGGTGCAGTTCACCCAAAATTCAAATTGTATTCTCATTTTATACTCAAGAGTTGGGATTTTTTTCACAGTAATCTGGGACAAAGACAAACATATATGTTCATTTTAATGAAGTGGTGTTTTTTAAGCCGTCCTTAAACCATCCAAATATTAAATCCTTTTTTAGTCTGTATAATTGAATTAAGCTTGTGTATAGCTGAAGCTACAAGTGTCTTCACAGTCACATGTCAACACATTGAGTTGTACATGTACATGTACAAATGCTAAAAACCAGCTTAAAATACATTTATTTTTATTTTTTTAAATGTGTTTAATGTTAAATGTCAAAGCTTCAATACAAGAGACAAGCAGTACGGAGGTATTTGGACATTTTTTGGAGCAAGACGAAGACAACTGAGCTCCAGTCGCTACATTAAATGAACAAACATTTTTGTCTATGACTCTAAAAAGGAAGAGATTACTCTGAAAATAATCCCAACCCTGATGATTGACAATGTATAGGAGTTAAATTTAAGTGCTTTCTTAAACAGATGTGTTCAAAATCAACACCAACACTTTATTTTTTGGCTACATTTGAATTGGTTCCATCATGTTATGTATCTTGGTTCTGGGAGAACAAAAAAAATCCTTGCCAGATATCTCACTTAATCTTTATAGTGTTCATGTATTTATGGTTCAATTCACCGTGGCAACCTTGTGATCTGCATAGCAACAGAGCATGCAACTCGATGACAGTCATCCTCTCAACACTGTCATCAGTGAGCAGAGAGCAGAATGAGGGCACGAATCTCCTCCAGGTGCAAAACAAATGACTCAGGGAGCATTCATTCCTCGGGCTATTAAATTGTACAATTCTGGTTCGGGGGGGTGGGTGGAGTTTGGTTTTTTTGTTATTTGTTTTGTTTTCTTTGTTTTTTTTTTTTTGATTGATTGTGTATCGTGTTTTTCTTGTTCTTATTTTATTTTGTTGTTTAATTTTGATTTTTTATAAAAAAAAATTGCTGTATGTATTGGCTGAAAAAAACAATTTCCCAAAGGAGACCTCCTGAGGGATCAATAAAGTTTTACCTTACCTTTAACCTTACCTTACCTTACCTTAACTCTGATTTAGCTCGCTTAGCAGAAAACTTTTTTTTTTTTTCTCTTTGTTAACTTAGGTTTTCTGGTTGTGTTTTTCTCACGTTGTGCACGTACGCTCACGTGTTGACATGACTGTAGAGAACGGGTCGACCACTTCCTGTTTCGGAGCTCGCGCCGCAGACGACACCAGATACTGTAAAGCCGCTCTCACGTTCTCCCGCCCGAAGGGGAACCACAACAATCCATCTCACTGCGTATCTATAATCGTACATCTTAGCGCGGCTCCTCTGGCAGCGACTCTTGTATCTCCTGCCTTCTGTTTATTCCTTCATCTTCTATAGTTGTTACCATTTAACTATCCTCGTCTCCCCCGTGGCATCTCGTGGAAAACCTGCGATATTGATGCGGGAGTTTTTTCTCCTCAACGTTTCCTATTCGAGGCCCATTTTGGATTGGCAGTCCGGGATATTTATAATCTCGCTGCAGCGGCTAATGGTATTTGCAGAGCGAAAATCAGTTTAGCGCGTGTTTCTCCGTAATGGCTTCGACTGCGTGGCTTTCGCCGGCGGCCTTGTCTTGAACGGTGGAAGGATGGTTCTAATTTTGGGCTAATGGGTGACTCAGCCGTCATCCTCATTTGCCCCTCAGTCGGCCCGGAGATGGCTGGTTTCGAGCCGTGGGTTTTCGGAGGAGCGCGCCCGTGACATGCCGGCGCCGGAGCGATGCGTCAAGCCCGGTGACACATGCAGCCGATTGCTGACAATTGTGAAGCTCCGTCCCGGCGACGAGAGAGGTGCAGGAAATACAAAGGGAGAGGTTAATCAGTTGCCAACTCAATCAAAACGTTGGGTCATCAAATTAGATTAAAGCGACGACGCTTCCTCCGGGGGTATACAGTATCTCTGAGAGACGGATATCCACATCAGACCGAGCGCTCGCATGGTCCAGAAGATAATGCATTTAAAAAAAAAAAAAGCCTCGCTTTTATTAAAACTCTACACAACCGCACGAGTATTAATGGAGGGAAGAAGGATGGAGCTCAGAAGAAAGACATACCAGGAAAGATAATGCTTTTTCTCGAAACAAAGCGGCTTTAAAAACAACCTGTATGTATTCTCTGTAGGCGTCACTCTGGCTTTTATCCAAGACGGGTTCTGAATTTTTACTTTTGATGCTCAACATTTCCAAGAGTCGAGTCGTGATGAAAAAAAAAAAAAAGGGTTCTTTTATTCTAATGGGATCAGGAATGAGAATCCGGAATGTGTCGGAAATCCTTAATATTCATCTCAATTTCTATAGCCATCTACTTTATTTTTCAATCCTTTTCCCTTTGCCGTTTGCCAAAAAGTCATTTCAGACACGACCCGAAACAACGTTAGCACAATACCTAGGCCTTTTTTTTTGGATGTTGTGTTGCTCTCTTAAAAAAAGCAAAGCAACTATTAGTATTATTAATTAGGATTTTTGTTTGAGACGATGCTTTGCTTGAATATTGAACATTCTTGTTTGCTGCTCAACTGTTCTCCAAGAGCATGTTTTATTTGAAATGTTTAACAGTCGCTTGCGGCTCGTTATTTTTTATTTCCAATAAGGAAAGCTTCCCTTTCCTTGAATGCATATTAATACTAGTGTTCTATTGTTGGGGGGGGGAAAAGTGCATGAAAGAAATCGATAGACGGATATATATCGTTTTTTTTACATCTACAGTATATTCAACAGCATTTTAACAAATAATGTTTTATTTTTATCGTAGATTCATTATTGTTGGCGGGAATGGGGTTTTTATGTTTATTTTTTTTTAATTTACAATCATGTTATTTAAAATTGATATAAAAATATTCAAAGGTGTGTGTTTATGTTGTTGTTTCAATTAAACTTCTGGCAGCTTAACAGTTATTACGGCCACAGGAACAATAAAGTCCGGTGAGATCTCTGCAATGACTAAGGACAAGAGGATACAGTCCAGCTGCTTTTAAAGTTGATCTTTTGTGGAATATTTTGACTTTCATTTCTGTTACTTTCTGTTCTGAGTGAATACATTTTCATTGAGCTGCTCATTTTCTACTTTTGAAAATATTTTACAATTGAATGAAACCTGGGGAACTGTTAATATAATACGTTGAATGTGCAGCAATTCTTCTCGAAGTAATTTTTTGTTTTTGTAATTTTTTAATAAAGCTTAAAATAAGTCTCTCACCTGTTTTCCGGCTCCACAGAGACGCCAACTTCTCCTGTTTTGATGGCTTGGCTCGTTCAAGTCTCACTCGCGAGTCACGGACGCTAACAAGGGCAGGTCGTGTTAGCGCTAATGACGGAACATGATGTCTGACTTTAAATGAAGCTACTTTGCTTTCCTGACACAATGTTTCGTCAGGTAACACAAGAAAATGTAAATGAGTTTATTACTCATATAAAAACCGTATGTGCGTCTTCTTCTGCCGGGGATGAGCTGGCAGCGAGAGAAGCGTACATTTGCATGCTAAAAGCCCTTTTCCCCATCCACGCCGCCCACGCCACCGCCGGACCAGGGTCTGAGTTATGGGTTTTCTTATTTTGCGTCTCAGCAACATATACTACTTTGAGCCGTCTGCGTGTCATCAGGTCGTACAAGATGTATTTTACATGTGCATTAAAAACCAGAGCAAGGCTGGTTAATGATACATGTATTCAACTTATGTTATTATTATTATTTAATATATATTGTATATATATATAAACAGGTCTAAATATAATAATATAAAGCTGAGTTCTTAATATGGAGCTCATGCATTAATCCAAAGGAAATCCTGATCACCTTGTGGCTTAAGACTCAAAAGGCATCGTTTATAAACCTTTAGTTTTTCCATGCTGACTTTTTGAAAGCTTGCCACATGAATTAGCAGCACTTTCAAATCACTGCAGAACATAAATCACCTCAAAAAACTTGAAGAAGAAAAGAAGAAAAATGCTCTCAATCATGCCATACTGAAATTAATTGTCAAACAAGAGAACAAGTATAAAAAAGTTTTTTAGAAAATTAGAGTAAATCTAGAAAAGGACCATAAAATGTCAGTCAAAAAGTTCATTTTACTTTATTTTAAAGGTTGTTATTTTTGTATAAAAAAATAAAAATACATTTTCATAAAGGAATGGTTTTTTTTTAAGATCATTATTGACAACTATATCACATCAAAATAACAGACAAAGATAACCAGATAAAAAGAAAATTAAAGAAAATAAATTTGACCATTCAAACAGTTTGCTGTGTGAAAGAAAATAAACTAAATAAATAAATATCATTAATCAAATTAAAGATGGCGCATAAACAAAAAGTGAATTCAAAATGGATGAATAAAAATAATCTCGCCAAAAGTTTATGATCAATTAAAAAAAAAGAAATGTAAACACTGTTCCAAAAATATATAAAAAAGAACATAAAAATATGTTTATATGTGTATATTTAATTAAAATACAGCTCACCAATGAAAGATAAAGTGGATTAAAAAAATCATGCTCAAAAAAATACACAAATCAAAAGCTCCCTGTTTCAAATATAAAGAAGTGACAAGATAACAAAGTTGTTTAAATTAAATTCAACCTAAAGTTACTGGATGATAAAACAAAATCGGGCCACACGCCGCCTTCCACATCCCTTCGTAACCTTGGCAACAGCGTCAGGGGTGAAGCTCTCTCTCGAGGGAGGTCCCAGCCAGTTTACAACTGTACAGAGCAGTATAGGTTAGCTCCATCATTCCCGCCGCTCCACCATCCATCCCCCCTGCCCAGCACCCTTTCACTCCAGAGACCCATTAGAAAGGTTCACAGCTTTGGTCTCGGGGTTCTCCGGTGCAGGCTCCTGTCAAAGATCAGCTGCGTGACTGGAGTGCATGAGGGGATGAGGAGCAGGAACAATTCATTTCAGCTGACGTCCGTTCATCTGGAACTTTTCACACGCGTGTTGATACGAATCGTTTTCAATCGCATCGGAAAGTAATTGATTTAATCCGAGAGGTGAAATCATCCGTCCCGGTTTGGAAACGAGGAGAGTAGAGGACCTTGTTTAACCGGGAATGTTGGAGGAGGAAAAAGGAAAAGACAAGAAATGAGTTTCATCACATGTTAGAGGATCAAGATGGGTTAAGGTTCCATGGAAAATTAATTAGGAAAAACTAACAAAATACAACAATACCAAGGTCTGTTCTGTCTAGCGTGTCTGTGGAGTCTGAAGAAATAATAAAAAGTTAGTTACATGTTTTGAATAAGGCTTTACATGATTTATCGTCTTGGGTTGTGCAACTGGAGACAGCTGGGTTTCTTCTTTAAGTATCGTCTGGATGCCCAAGCCTTTTTTAGATTCACTCATTTTACCCCAAATTTCTTTTGACCTACTATTTTAAAGCATTGTCACGCACACCATTGGTGGAGAGAGAGAGTCTAAACTTGTGTTCCATGAAATCCAGAGATTCAGAGTCTTTGTTGCAGCGTCATGGTGAATCGTAAACGACAAACAGCACGTTGTTGTTCTTTGAATCGATGAGACATGGTACTGTCAGCGGTGGTGTCAACGTTTACTATTTTTTGTGACAGACGGTTTAGACTGTTGTGTAACTGTTAACACACAGTTGCTCTATAAAACCACTGGAGGGTTCTGTCTGCATTCAAACACCTTCTAATCCAATTACAGCAAAGCCCTTCTAATAGTTATCAGATAATTGATTGTTCTTCTTATAAATCCACTTTAAATAGGTACTAAATTATAGCTACCTTAACAGTTTAATCACATGAATACATTAACCTTAATTTATGGACTATTAGGCGCATTTAATATCCTTTAATGTTCTCATAAATTAACAGTGTGCCTCATAATCCTAATGTATAAATTCTGGTTTCACTAACTGATCTCAAACCGATTTTAAGTGGCATAAGGTCCACAAATCTTCCAAAAGGTCGGTAAACTGCAAAATCATACTGCAAGTATTTCTCAGCGAGGATGGCAAAGTAAAAAATTTTTTTCTAATACACAAACATTTCAAACCCTGTGTCAGTACAAGAAACACAATTATCTCTTAACAATTGGTCATAAAGCATAAAGCGTGAGTCTACAGACTTGAGTCCTGCATCACATGACCAAAACATATGTGTTAATGGCAAATGGCATTACCGTATTTTCCGCACTGTAATGCACACTTAAAAGCCTTTAATTTTCTCCAAAAACGACAGTGCGCCTTATAATCAGGAGTGCCTATATATAAACATTACCTGGTGGGTGACTTGTTTACAAACACTTTCATGACTCTGTGCCGACACGCTGTGGGCGGAATTACGCAATTACGTAATCACGTTTGGGATTTACAAGGCAGGCCACATCATGATGTGGCGTGCCTTGTAAATCCCAAATGGACGTCTATGGAGTAAGATTACTGCCACCGTTTTGAGTAAGTGTGTCTTGGTTTTTGTACTCTCAAAACATTATTTTTTGCGCAACATCACTCTGCTGCGTTTTCTACCAGTCATACACGAGTGCTCTAGCTGTCATACATGCGCTCAACTTCACTGCTGCTTGCTTCACTCAACATTTGTCTGCTCACAACACTAGTCTTACGCGCTGCTGCTTGAAGCCTTTTAAACATCATTTGAACATTGTTACCATGGGAGAGAACAGAGTTGTCAGAACGCTTAATAAAGTTTGACTTTGTCTGACTGTTTTGTTGACATTCCCTTTAGCACAGCTTTATCTAGTGGATGCATAACACAACCCCAGTCAAATGTTTGACTGTATCTTTTATTCTATGCACCTTATTATCCGGTGCGCCTTATTTATGACAACTGTTCTAAAATAGGCCAAAGGTGCGCCATCCGGTAACTCAAAAAGTTGCGACATCTAAGACTTAAGTTGCTGTTTGAAAAAAATTAAAAACTGGTTCCACATCTCTGTCACGTCTCCACCCTGCAGTCGAACACAAAGACCAGGACATTTTTAAAAAGGAAAAGGTTGCTCCCACAGACCTAAAGCATAACTTAATATTCAGGAATATAAATATCTTTCAGAGCAGGGGCATGTCTTGCCTCCCCCTCCCCACCCCGCCCCCCACTGTGGTCTCACAATGCACACATGAAAGAACCTGCCTCTCAGCATGTACATTTCTTTCTTTTCCCAAGCGACATCTTTTAATGAGAAAGTGCTATAATGGGTCCAGCAGGAGGCTGTGATGCGGCTCCTGCCATAGTTACCCCACAAGGTTCTTTCGCTTTGGTAGTTAAGAAAAACTGCAGCAACAGTCGTCCCTTGCCCTCTGCTTGTTAGCCGGCAGTAATGACTAGGCAGTGGGGAGCAGGGCAACAAGGCCGGCGCGTTGGCAGCCCATTCCCCTCCGCTGGCCCTCAACTCACCGGCATGATGGGGAATGGAAGTAGACGCCACCGAAAAAAGAAAAAAAGCTCCAGCAGGAACAGGTCTGGAAGACATTGAGAGAACTAGGCCAGAGGAATCCCTGCTGCCAGTCCAGCTGATCAATGCAAGCAATCATCGGCAAGATCAATGCCTCATGGTTTTTTTATATATAATTCTTTTGACATCTCTTAACCACGCCGCTTCACTTGAGCTGATATCTTTTGATCAATCCTGACCGGATTATAAAAAAAATATTTTTACAGTCTTTCACGAAAGATATTTGTGGTTTTGATTTTCGTCTGTCCGGGCAGATGTGTGTTTAGTGCTTTCCAGATGGCTTCTGTTTATCTTTTGCAAAGTGATCAGCGTGTACGCTCGCATCCCATTTGAAATGACGGAGGTGTTATCGAAGCTCTTTTAAAGTGCTCGCCTGCCACGGCGGCAGATCAATAATTCAAGGAGGGACACGTCCAATGTCTGTAATACAAGGTGAAAAAATGGCTGTTTTGTCCATACACACCAAGAGCTAGGATCACCAGGGAAGGTTAACTTGCATAGTTATAAATGTGCTCCCAATGAACACGTTTAAATCACTTTTGCCAAAGAGGTTATCTGATCTTCGTCTGCTAACAAAATGACTCCTTCAATGAAACTTTCTGGAATTTTTCTCTGGATTTATTTTATAAGATGTCTTTATTCACTCTCTGTGTGCAGACGATTCATTCAGAACCGCTGAACAACATCTACAAAATTGATTTAATAAACCACAGCTCTCAATTAAGTCACTCGATTCAAGTCAAGTAATTCAACCGTCAGGGGAGTGATGAAGATCATATTGTTATTGTTTATCCTACCGCAGGTTTGCGAGGTGCTGAGTACAATCATTAGTGCTTAGAAAACTCCAGAATCTCGCCGACCTGACTAGCGGGTGGTGAGGTGTTAAAGACGCTGCACTTTGACTTGAGTGTTGTAAGTTCAGGTCACACCGCTGCTGAATTGTTTTACTTGTACGCTGCAGCTCGACCATTTTTTATTCACCACTTACAATCACGAAAATGTGTAAGAACGGCATGTTTTTCACATGATAAATATAAAGTGCTTTTACGGTTTCTGTGGTATATTTTCTATTTTTGGCGGTACAAAGTCATAGCGGTTGATTCATGAAAACCATGGAAAATATCTAGATATCATGTTTTAAATCAAACTCCTGTGACTTTTTTTTGTTTAGTATAGTTATACCACATTAAAATAAATAAGAACTTTAAAACAAGCGTGGTCTAATGTGACTGGATTTTTGGATGTTTATTTAAATTTGACATTTAGTTTGCTGTTATTCCTCTCTGTAACTGTTACAATAGGAAGCAGAGATTAAATCCTCATTTTCAGGATTATTGGAAACTTAATTTCTCAGATATTTTTTTGTTTTGTGGCTACAAGATAACTAAATAACTTGTTTCACCATCGAACAAAGAAGGGGAGCGGATCACGATGATACATTTTCTTAAAAGAAGAATTGAAAACGTGTGCTAAACCTTGGGTACTTCATTGGAGTGAAGTCTCTTTATTTGCCATTATTTGTCATCTCTGTCGCCGCACTTACCTTTGGACAGCTAGGAAAAACTAAGATAAGATGTTCCTTTATTCGCCGACAGTGAAGAAGCTTCTTTTGCCAGGTGTCTGAATGTAAGATACGATGAAACGCTTGGTCATTAGGAAAGCCATCTGTCATTCTTCTGTCTGTTTACATTGAAAGTAGTTTTGAACTAACGACTCCCCTGGTACCGAAACAACTACAGTGTCCAGAAAAGGGAAGTCTTTGCCTTTTTTTTTTTTAAATGTATTTTTACCCTTCCTCAGATGGTGGGGTTGATAAAAAGTTATGGACACGAATAAAGCAGAGCATAAATCTTTTCCTTTTATACTTTAATGTGGCACCATCTGGTGCTAACCAAGGACACGGTTCGGTTACCTTTCGCTGATTCAAAGTCAATTATTTTGGCTCAGCAGATTGGTGACCGGTCACTCCCCTTAAACCCCGCCTGCCAAGTCCGCCCACACTCATATTTCCCCGTCGTCTGTTCAGGCGTTCGTTCCATCCTCACTTTGTACTTTGCGATGTTGACAAATTCATCAGCTTTGCTGACTTCGAGCCAACCTTTCGGCGGCACTTGAATGTATGCGAGCTGAGCCAAAATACAACAACCTGTTGATTCATAACCTTTCCCACCTGCTCCACTACTTCCCCAACTAGCATCTTTGTTGAAAACTGGATAAACTAAACTGGTCAAAGGCCAAACGAGTCCTTCCCGTGCTGTCATAAACGAAACGCCATCCAGCAGCAGAGCGTCCTTCAATTTGCAGTCTGTCAGCCCTGAGGGAAGATTGAACATTGAATGTCAGTTGCTATGCTTTACCTCACACATTTCCCTGCTGCGAACAATGCTTGGTCACACACTTGTGGAATGACAGCCGAAAGTAAACACCGTTGAATGCAAAGGGAATATATAATGATACAAGAATACCTTGAGATGGATGTCGTTTATTAATGACAAAGTAATCTGATTTTGACAAATGACTTGCTTGGAAAAAAAACAAAAAAACGGTGGCTGTGATTTTTTTTTCGTTTTGTTGTTTAGCAGTTGAGATCAACAAACCGATGGGGAGAAAAACGTTTTAAATTAAAAACTTCTTAGCTGATCCAAGTCAAATTTAAAATCAACCTAAAGCCATATGACTTTCTTATGTGTTGCTTCCATTTCGATCTTTTACTTAAATTTTCAAATACTTTTTGACACAAAAAATATGAAATGGGGGGACAAACTTTTTGTTGAATGACCCTTAAAGATAGACAGAGGATTTTTTTAAAACTACCTCCACTGTAAAAAAGTGTAAAAGCAATAAATGCAACAGCCATCTCTGACCAGACGCTGTAAAGCAGGTGGTGAGCAGTTGTGTTCCTTAGGGAAGGTTCAGTTGTTTTTTTTAACCTAACAAAAGGGAGGTCAACATATTGAATATTGCTAGCTTAAAACATTTTTTAAGCATATCACGAGTTTTGAAAGCTGTAATAAATGCTCTGATGTACAACATATAATATTTTTGAGCTAATACTACACAATGGCTTTAAGATAAGTGAAACAAGGGAATTCAACAATATTGTTTTAGAATAAACAAGACCGGTTTTAAAGCAATCCTCTCTAAAGAGTTATGAATCTTCATCTGATCTCTGGTCCTGGATTTAGAAATGAATAATTAGTCTCCGCGGTCGTCCACGAACACAATCCGAACCCCCTCGTGTCTGTTTAAATTCCGCTGAGTAAATGTGAGTAAAGAATTAGTAAATGCGTTGTGAAGAACTGCCGTGTTTAGTGCTGGTGGATTGGAAAGATGTGGCGTTCTTTTATCGCTCTCTGCTAATAAGGGTCGGGAGAGAGAGAGAGTGGGCTAGTGTTTTCCTTTAATCGCATTTAGAAGACTTCATCCGCTGGAAGTGAGACATGGATTTCTTGCCTCTGTGTTTTAAAGAAGTAGTTTTATCAGGCTCTGGAGAAAGACGGAAGTTCAAGCATTTAGCCACGATAACTGTTACACAGGTGTAACTTGAGTTGGAGAATATATTCTACCATTTAATGTTGAGTCACATGTACGGGACTCGAGTCGAATTAATGTCAAGCAATGTGTCGATATCAAATGACAATGCGATGCGATACACTGAAATCCCCTGACGTTAAGTGGATTTGGTTTGATAGTGAGATAGTTATAGCTTTCTTACCTTAAAAGCACAATTCAGTTTTATTCTCTGCAACAATTTTAGGAATGTATCCACTGTTCCAGTGGTTGTTTTTTTTATTATAGCAGAGGTATCCACGCCATGTGAGTTGTCGTGCTGCCAACATATGTGATACAAATGTCTCGTTGCTCGCGCATCCGTCTTAATTTAAGTGTGTTGTCTCGTAACTTCTGCGTCAGTGCCCGAGGGCGAGATGGTGTGTTTAAGGTGCCTCGCAAAAAGGCTAGAGCTAGAACAGATGCAGCAACATCTTACATAATCGATTGTTGATGAACGCCATTATTATGCGTGAATATTAAAGATGAGTGTGTGGATAATGAGGGTTGTTGTGTAACTATCGAGGGTTAGTGTGTTGATATCGAAGGTTTTGTGTGTCAATATCGAGGGTTTTGTGTGTCGATATCGAGGGTTTTGTCTTTCAATATCAAGGGTTTTGTGTGTCGATATCGAGGGTTTTGAGTGTCGATATCGAGGGTTTTGTGTGTCAATATCGAGGGTTTTGTGTGTCGATATCGAGGGTTTTGTCTTTCAATATCAAGGGTTTGTGTGGATATCGAGGGAGGTATATGGGTTGTGTGTCGATATCGAGGGTTTTGTCTTTCAATATCAAGGGTTTTGTGTGTCGATATCGAGGGTTTTGTGTGTCGATATCGAGGGTTTTGTGTGTCAATATCGAGGGTTTTGTGTGTCGATATCGAGGGTTTTGTGTGTCAATATCGAGGGTTTTGTGTGTCGATATCGAGGGTTTTGTGTGTGGATATCGAGGGTTGGCGTGTGGATATCGAGGGTTGGCGTGTGTCAATATCGAGGGTTTTGTGTGTTTAACCTTCTAGGGTCCACTGAGCTGTATTAATCCCTCTTGGCTGTCCTAAATATTTTTTTCAAAGACTATCTCAGCCTGTGCTCAAATTTAAATGCACGCAGTTTATTTTCAGTGGTCAATACAAATCTTGGCAGCTGTTTACGACGCGAAACATCTCCGATGGTAAATTGTTGGTCGCGTTCATCCCTCAATCTATACATTGACATAACTCAATCCAAACACGTCGAGTAGGAGCAGCGTTGAAGCGGAAGCATGATGACTAAAAGCAGCAGACGTGAAGTCGGGCGAATGAAAGCGTCCGAGCCCTGAGCAGAAAACCCAACCTGACGGGGAAGATGACAAGCAGCCGCTCCGTGGGGGAGGGCGGAGGAAAAGGGACGGCGAGGGTTTTAACATTTTTGCTTTTTACTCTCCTTTTATTGCTTCACAGAAACTGCTGCAGTCATTGAGTCATTTCCTTTTAACTGTAATTGTCTCACACAGTGTGAATGTTCCACAAAAGTGGACGGCAACCAGTAAGAATGTGTTATTTCCGGCGCCGCCTCTGGCTCAGTCGCCTCCTGAACCTAAATGTCAAGCTCCATCGCAAATCTGTGAAGATGATGAGGAGTGAAAATGAAGTCGAGAGTCGGCTGGGGATCAGAATAAAGCAAAGTTGAGGGGACAGTCTGGGATGCAGTCAGCCGGGCCTTCTCGGCACAAAGAAACCTCATCTCAACTCTGCAATTATTAATTCCACGGTTGACTTTTTGCATTTTTTTTCAACTCGAATCTAATGCACACGGGGCAATCTGCGAGCAATTTGGAGGCTTCTTTAAAAGCCGACAATGCAGCTCGGCAGTGTGGGAGGAAACTACTGCACCATGAGGGATCTAATAGCTGGCACAGAATGAGTTTTGGGGACTGGAACTTGGGAGCTGACAGATTTCAGAACATCTGACGCAATGGAGTGCTTCATATCAATCTTTTTATCTTCTGCAATCAGCTATTTTTATTTTTCCCCCTTTGTGTGTTGCGGAAATAAACAAACCCACAGTTTGTCCTGTGGTGTTTTCTGTACAGTGCAGGGATTTCGAGGTCACTGAGCAAAGAGGTTGAAGCCAAAACATTGAGGTGGCGCAGTGAAGAGCGATGAATCCGTTGTTGTTTATAGAACTCCTCTGTATTAGTCAGGAGCCTCTGGGAGCTCGTCTCTGTGCGCTCAGCCACCATCTTTCTTCCCATTACCTCCTCTTCTGGATTCCTCCTTTCGCCCGACTGGGGAATCCTATTTTTATTTCCCTCCTTCCACAATGACTTTAGAGATGAAGATGCGTGACTCACGACCAGTGTGCGCTCGAGAGCAGAAATAGACTTCGGTAAATCTCCGCGTCGGTCACAGTTGAGTTTATTGATCGAGACAACAACTGAAATTGACTGGATATTGGCAGTTTTTTCACCATTTTTTTTAATGAAAATTGTCACTGCAACCATAATTAATTGATAACATATTTTCCTTTTCCTTTATATATATATTTATTTTTAAACAATAGACACAAAGAAATAGCAAGTAAGTAATATTTATAGAGCGCTTTTTCTAGACCAGGGTCACAAAGCACTTAAACAATCAATACAATTCCCAATAAAATAAATGCTTAAAAGGTCAAGATAACAGCAAGACCAACACAGGTTTTCAGAGAATCAAGGGAAAGATTGCACAAATAAATAAGATTTTTCTTGTAGGAGTCAGTAGATCATCAAACACAGAGGGAGAGGAAGATCATTCCAAAGCTTAGGAGGAACATCCTGGAAGGATTTCTCTCCTCTAGTCCTGAACCGTGTAGGCGGTGTATCGTGAATAGGGTCTGTAGGATAAACCAAGGCTTGACGATCCAAACAGATATGGTAGAACATGGAGTGGAAAAGCACCAGGAGGTGAAGGGCCATCTACCGTATGCAAGGCAACATTCTTCTGAATAAAAAAAAAAAGAATTCCCTGCAGCACTTTCTACCTCAATCGCTCATATTTCCCACCTTGTGGCACCTTTTGTCTTCAGGGTGACCTCTGGGATATCGCCCCAAAGTTTAGTTTCCGCTTTGGTTTTTCCCTCATAGTTGAAGGAGTGATCCTCTGACTTTAAATGTAATATCGGATGAGTGAGCTCCGCACCGCTCCGCAGACGGATCCCCGGAGAGGTTGTCGAGTCGCCGCTCCTCGTCAATCTTTGCTTCCTCGGGATGATGGGAGTCTGAGATGAGGACGATTTTTCTCACCGCCGTCCTTTGTGACTGGCGTTCCCTAACTGCCGGCGTTAACCCCAGACATATCCTCCGTCTGTCTGATCTCGCTGTGGCGTGATTTTTGATTTCCTCCCTTTACTTTGCTGCCAGCGCTGTCAGGCTCGCTGTAATTCATTCATCGTAGCCAGTAGTCCACTATTAAGGTTTTGGGAGATGACCAAACGTCACTTCAATGGCCGTCAACAATCGGAGACGTGATTGAACTTCGGATTGTTCCAGCTCATTATAAATCCAAACTTTTCACCACAGAGAAAGCTAGCCAACAAGCAGGATATGCCCTTGAGTTTATTCACACTTTTTTATTTAAAAAGATCAAGAATTGAATCAATGAAAACTAAATCATTGTGTTATTTCTCTATATTCTTCTTTGAAGCTTCTTCCTTTCATGTAAAAAAAATGTTTTATAGACGGATTTTTGCATGACGGATACTACAGTATTGATGTCAGAATAGTTTTGAGGTAGTAGATCTGACAAATAGAAAAATAATTAATATGGCCAACAAAAAAAGGAATGTTAAGTGTATAAAATATACATATCACCATAAGGCATTGGCTCTTGTATATAGACTTCACCTTCCTCAACAGAAACATGGTAATAAAACACATGGGGCCTCGTGTACTAATGGGTTTTACGCACAAAAAACATGCTCAGCCACATTTTAAGTCAAAGTCCATATGTATCAATAATGAAAAGAGCGGTACAAAGTTCATAATTCCCGCGAGGTCTGTAGGTGGCGTACGCCCGGATCAGCTGCTCAGATGCATGTCATGCTCTCACTTGTCACGTTAAGATGTTCACATCAGTGAGTTACATTAACCATCAATATTGATCATAAATTAACACACAGTAGTTGTAGTTACACGAGTGGATATTCAATTATTCACAAAACATATTAATATGTTCTTATTCACCAAACGAATAAATACATCCGAATATTTTTTGAGCTGCGCCATCTTCTGGATTTGTTTCCGGACATATTTAGTAGAAGATCTACCAACTTCTTAGTTCATGAAGCCACTGATATTCCAAACCAGGCACGCAGAGCTGCCGCTGTCCATCCAGTGCTATAGGAAAATTATTTAAAACCTTCCTATGCACCAGGACATAAGATATAATTTCTACCAACTAATCGTTATCACAGACAAAGACTATGCAATTATTTTTTTAATTAAATAAAAAAAGATATATATGCTTGTCGGCCACCCGCTATCAAGTGAGTGTTATAGTGTGAACGGTAATGTATTGCAACCATAGTGGTTGCTTTTTCCAGCGCCCAAAATCATACTTAAAGATGGCATTTCTCCGTGACTTTTTCAGCGATTTGCGATGGGCTGAGTAACATAAACGTCATGTCACTGATGGGCTACTCTCAAAGCGACCACCCCACACACCCCTGATAGACACTAACCAAGATTATTTGCAGAACGGGAATAAATGCAAATATACTTCATCAGTGTGAAGAATCCTACAAACTTACACACTCATCACTGTTGATGATTTTTTTTTCTTTCAACTAAAAAAGAATAAATAATCCTAAATAAAATAAAATATAAAAAAGATTTGAAAATAGCCAAATCGGCCGGATGGCGGTGCCCTAGCGCCCTCTATGGGCTAGCCGCCACTGCCATAAGGCTGAATGTGAACGAGACCTTTGATGGTTTATATGCAGTAAGATGGCTTCACATATTTTCTTTTACCATTTTTTTAAACTTCAAAAACTCTTTTGATGTGTCAAGAATGGTAGAAAAAAGGTTATCATTCATTTTATTTTTCTGTATATGCGTAAATATATTAAGATCGGCGACTTTTCACATGCCTGTTTAGGTTATGCTCGAGGTTCGCCCGTGCTCGAGAAGACACCTCAACTCACCTCGGTGTCCATCAAAACCACAAGCTCGGACTTTTCACCTTTGAAGATGTGAAAGTATTCTCACAGCTTTGAACATGAACCAATCGAAGCCGTCGTCTGGTATCATCTTGATAAGACTCTTTGTTACCTGTACATTTGAAGTACGTGCGTGTTTCAGGTAAACCTCATTATTTATTTATCTTGAGCTGATATTTAGCCCCGTTATCTGCTTTCTTCAGTTGTAAGGAAATCAAAAGCCACCTGAGTCCGACCACATCCAAGGCGGTTTCAAAGGCGCATATCCCTGACCAAAGCATCTGATCTCCTCACGCTCGCCGTCGCTAAAGATTCTCGATAAAGAAATGATTTCCTCCCTTCGCTCTTCGTTTTTTTTTTCTCCTGGCGTTCAGTCACTCGTCGGAAGTGACTGGATGAAGGTTGGCACTTGGTGTATACCGGGGTCAGTGCCGACCCCTCAGCCATCGCTCACCGCCCCCCCCCTACTTCAGTAGCTCATCTGTGGCACCCCGAGCTGGGAAAGGTCACCTGTCATTTGGATTTATTCGGAGGAAGTGAAATTGGATCAGACAGGTTTTGTGTGTGAATCCATGTGTGACTAGTACGGCGAGTTGAAGGTGGGTTTTGTCAGTTGTGTATGAAAGTCTTCAATATTTAATTAGAGACTCTGGTGTATGACTTTGTTGTTGTCATCGATTGTTTCTGAAAGCCTACGCAGCTTTGGAATCAACAGCAGCTCAATACCATTTGTTGTTTTTTTTACAATACGTCTGTGTTGTTGTGTTTACCCTGAGAGTTGTGCGTTGATTCTAGAGTTGGTGTGTTAATATTGACAACAGGTGAGTTGATAACGGGGGTTGTGTGTTCAGATTAGTGTTGGTATGTTTATATAGGGGTTTGTGTGTTCAGATTGAGAGGAGGTGTGTGCATGCAGTCGCTGTGTTCGTTTTGAGTTGTGCGTTAATATCAAGTAGAGCTTTGTATTGAACTACGTTTTGTTCCTTTGTGGCACCGATGAAAATAAACATGCTTTGTCTTTTCGGTTTGTTTTGGTAGCCATGCTTGATCAAAACAACTTAAAATGTGTGTTTTTCTGAGGAAAAACTGATAGTAAACATCGGATTTATTTCTCACTTGTTAGCAACCGTTCTTTTGTACAGGATTTTTTTTTCTTTTCTGTACAATAAGAGCTTGTATTGAATATGTACCAAAGCTGAAAACTCTACTATAGTTGTACTGTTTTTAATGTCATTTTTCTTTTTGTTATAATTGATCTTATACAATTGGTTTTGATAAAAAGGAACAAAAATCTTCTTTCGATCCACAGCCTTCGGCGCGTTGATGTAAGAACTGGTGTGTTAATATTGAGAATGGGTTGGACCTTATCAGGATTTGTGTATTAATATTGATAGTAGGTGTTTTCAGTAGTGTTCTCATTGTAAGAGTTGTGTGTTTAGTTTATAATATCTGAATTAGAATGTTGTATTTTCGAGTATCAACGAATCACACGTTTCAAATTATCTATTCGTATTTTCGTCTTTATTCGCTACGATGGTCGTGTTTGGATCAACATTTTAAACTACAGTATGTCGCTGGTGGTCGCTGTAAATTGCTGACACAGCCGTTTTGTGGAAAGCATTAACCGCCGGTCACACACTGTAGGTCCGCGTCCGACCCGACGACGGCCGGTCAAGGTTGCCGTATTGGCTTTTCCTTTAAAGATTGTTTCTCCGCTGTGTACGGTGTGAACGATTGACTTTGAAAAGGGTCCGGTCGCTCACATCCATCTCTGCCGCTCACAAACGGTCTCGTCTCTGGCATGATGCATGAAGCCCCTCGCGCTCAGACACATACGAGAACATCCCAGAACCAGTTCATCACCCGCAGTGACACACCGGATTTACAACGTCGACCTTGACCAAATCTAAGCCTTGAAATCCACCTTCTCTCATCAGGAGACGGATTGGGCTGACAGCTGGGCTCCCCCCTGCCCCCCACCCAGGTCGGAATTTTTATTTGGACATAAAGAATCATAAAAAGGCGAAGGATGGCTGCTGTTTATCATGCGTCTCTTTGTCTAATTAAAATCCTGTTTGCATAAACCAACAAATGTCACTTCCACGCCCCCCCTTCCTGCACTGATGTTGTGAGAGTGCCAGGGTGAAAATCCAACAGTCAGCAATTTTTTTCTCCACCGCGATAACCTTGGAGTAAAAAGGCCGCATGCTTCACTCGAATGCCAGACGGCAGTGAGCCCAGCGGTCGTGCAGGTGCAACTTTTAAGACCTTTATCCATTTTGTTGAGACCTCATCTGATATATGCGTTAGTGGGTCAGCATGTGGTGCCGCTGTCCTCCGAATCAGAATCTGTTGTGAACACAACATAGGATTTTTTTGTAAATCCCTTATTTTGTCAACGGTTACACGGATAAAATCTTAACCGTTGTACTCCTGTTTTGTTTTTTCTTCCTCTGTGTTTATTTCTTACAAAATAGTTTTATATTTCCAAGAAAAAAGTTTCAACAAGTACCTGGAAAAATATTAAAATATTGACCTTTGAAAAAAATATTATAAAGGAAATAACTAGCTATGTAAGTAAGTCACTTGTTGACCAATGAGGGATGTTTGTTTTGGTCATGTGATGTTTGAGACTTTGAAAGCGACGACTCACAAGTATTGATGAATGATTATTGAAAATATTTTTTGTCATACTCAAGTGTTTATTGTACTTAAACAGGGTTAAAAATCGTCACAGAATTACAAAATAAATACAGTGTGGTTTCTGGGCTCTGAAGTAATAGTTTGTGAATTAAAGAGTACTATTACTCTTTAAGGTGTAAAGCGCATTGTTAATTTTAAAGGAAGTTAAAGGATTTGAAGTGCACTAGGGCTGCAAGATATTGGAAATATATGATATATTCGATATTGGTGTCTTGAAGTGCAATATCGATATTAATGCGATATTTTTTCCTTCATCTAAAAATTCATTAGAAAACAACTGAGACGAGATGAAAAAATATTTTGATTTAGCAAAGAGGGTTGTTAGAGATAAGCTGCTGACTGGATCATTCGCATTTGAGTATCGCTCATAAGTTAGTCTTACTTCCGTGTATATTCTGAGCCGCCTAGCAAGCTGCGCCGCACAGCTCACAGACAGACGGAGACGTAAACGACAACAAGACATAGAAGTACAAATTGACAACTTTACAGAACGTGACACTGATTGTTCAAAGTGCGGATTTAAGAAATGCTTGATTTGACTGATTGATTGATCAATGAAAAATTATAAATTATCGCACATGTTTTCGCATATCGCACGTGCCAATATCGCACGTGCCAATATCGCAATATCAATATTTTTTCGATATATCGTGCAGCCCTAAAGTGCACCATATAGTCCAAAAATAACCAATGTATGGGAATTGTCTGTTATGTTGGCTTGAATTAAGTTTATACTTAAAAGTGAAACATTTGTTCTCATCTGCGGTATGACTGAAAGGGATTAGGTATTGAAATGACCTCCCTCTAGTGATTATATAACTGTGATAGATTATTGTATTTATCCGGGAACACGACGGTTTGAAGCTTCGGTTACACGTTGATTTCCCCCTTACTGGTACACAAAGACACGGCTGGACCATTCTTGAGAAAAATTAATACACAGAGCATCAACATCTGGTGCCCTTGGTGTCCATAGGGGTTTCACATGAGCCACTTCTAAACATATATTGTATTTATTTCCCTCGTTTTAAGTTAAAAAAAAATGTTGTTTCTTATCCGGTGTATAAACAACGAGGAGTCTTTTAGCATCCATAACATATTAAAACCATATTACCTTGAAACTGTAATTGCCTACGGAATAATATCAACATTATCACCAATGTTGCCTCGAAAAAAATGTCGCAATTGTCGTCGACCTGATGCCCTTCTCATTTAACTCATGTTGCCCCCTGCAGGCCAACGTTCAATATCTGTTTTGTTGTTAACTGCGGCTTCTCTTATTTTTGTAACTGGCTGACCCGCCTGCAGTTATTGACCTTCAAACGACACTGTCTTTAAAATGTAAACAAAAACATGGTAACGACCCCAAAAGCTATAATTATGAAAATATCCAAGTTGTTTTCATGAAGCGTCATCATCATCACAGTTTATTGTTTTTAGAAAAGGGCTTCACTGAAGGCACTTTTCATGTTATAATGAACAAATATATGTATGAACTGTTTGTTCTGTATGGAATTTCAACTTCCCTCACATTATTTAGCTCAACTAAATGGACTCCTGCACGATCTGCCTTGAAATGTTTGGCAGTAAACAGCATCTCATGAAATATTCAATGTGCTCTGATGTGCGAGTGTGTGTGTACATGTGTGTGAATGTGCAGTCAGCTCTACCTGCCAGTGACTCCCTCGCCCACTCGTGGGAATCCACATGCATTCAAAGTAGTCGGGAAGCTCGGCTACGAGACAACGGCTCCTCATTTCGGAAACTCTTTAGATTCAAACTGAATTTTGGGAGAAATGGGAAGACATGTAAACTGTGCATTTGTTTTTTGGGAATGGAAGGGGAAGAAGAAAACGACTGTGTCGAGTCCGTCGTCCTGAAATATTTATTCTGCTTTGTGGAAAAAAATGTTTTTGCACGGTTGTGAGCCTGACAGTTCTGCTGTGTTCTCCATCACTAATTTAAAACCCATTGTGTTGCCAACGATAGCAAAGGGCAGCGGCGCTCAACTCGGATATTTAATTCAAACATTATTATCATTTTCATCCAGAGAAACGTGTTGCGATGTGTCCTAAACTGAACTCTGTTGGAGTATTTGATGTAGCTTCGTGTAAAGATCCACTGAAAGTCCAGCTCCACTTCCAGGAGGTATCTTTAATCCTTTCAGGAGATGTTGAACCAAACCTCGAACCTCACAACTAGCCTGTCACCGTCACGTTCAAAACTCTCCAACCAAACATTAAACAATAACATGGTTAAAGATTTGATGCTCCAAGAACATATTGGGATGGAAACTATTCATACTCACTTCTTGATGCTAATTGTCAGTATTTTTTTTAACAGGGAATCGCTTTATATTTCTAACAAAAGTACCTGAAAAAAAGTTTGAAATAAAAATCAAGGAAAAAAGGTATTAAAATCCGTGCAAAATATAAGGTTCACTCGCTGAGAATAAGGCCCTTAAATGGCATTTTATTGTCATATATCAAATCTTTAAACGTCTTAAAAATGTGAACAGATGTTATATCTGTTTTAAATCTTAAAATATTTGCAAACATTTATTGATTTGTTATTTTTTTATGATTTACAGATTGTATATGAAATGACAAAAACATTTCTTTAAAGTATAATAATTTACTAAATGATATAAAATAAAAAAATCACAATGGCAGAAATAAGAAACCAGTCGTGTAAATTAAATTAGAATTGTCTGACCAACCAATACACAGACCAATTGTGTATTATGACTACAGCCAAGCATCCGTGAACATCTACATTTATTTTTGGACCAACATCCTCCAAAGTCGAATCGGGCCGAGGACAAGTTTGAAAAACTTTCCGGTGAGCGCATTCGTCAAACTTTCCTCTCACTATGTCTCCTCCTTCTCCCTCTCCCTCCTCTGTTCTCCCTCCTCTGTTCTTTCCTGCTCGGTGTGTCAGATGTTCAGTTACGCTTCGGCCTCCTTTAGAGATAGCATTAGTTGTGTAAAGTGTAGCCTGTTAGCTAGACTGGAGCTGAAGCTCGTTGAACTAGAGAGCCGGCTGTGCGCTGTCGAAGCTAAACCGCTAGCTAGCCAGTGTCAGGTAGACAGTGCACAGCCACATAGCCTAGCAGGTAGTCCTCCAGCAATTCCCGAGCAGCCGGGAAACCAGGGTCGGTGGGTGACTGTTCGTGGGAGGAATAGTTCCCGGCCAAAGTCAACGGAGCACCACCAACCCCTTGGCGTTTCGAACAGATTTTCTCCACTCGACAAGTCACCGGTCGAGGAACCTGCTCTGTTCATAGGCGATTCCATTCTTCGGAACGTTAAACTAGCGAAGCCAGCGAGAGTAGTCTGCATTCCTGGGGCCAGAGCGGGCGACATTGAATCAAATTTGAAGCTGCTGGCTAAAGCTAAACGTAAATACAGTAAGATAATTATTCATGTCGGCAGCAACGACATCCGATTAAGTCGCTCGGAGGTCACCAAGGTGAACGTTCAGTCGGTGTGCATTTGCACAAACAATGTCGGACTCCGTAGTGTTCTCTGGACCCCTTCCCAATATGGCCAATGATGATATGTTTACTCGCTATTCATCATTTAATCGCTGGTTGGCTTTGTTAACTTTACTTGTCCATGAAGCCAGATGAAAGAAATCAGCTAACACAACTACAGTCCTGTATTACAGATATCAAGTCCTGGATGACCAAAAACTTCCTCCTACTGAACTCGGAAAAGACTGAGGTTTTACTAGTTGGTCCGCAACATCTCAGACAATCATTAACTAATGATCTAGCTTTACAAAATGGACTTGCTCCTGCTACTAGCACCACTGTAAAGAATCTGGGTGTATGCTTTGACGAGGACTTATCATTTAACTCACACATAAAACAAATCTCACGGACTGCTTACTTCCACCTTCGTAACATTTCAAAATCAGGCACTTCCTTCCTTTAGATGCTGCTGAGAAGCTCATCCATGCTTTTGTTACCTCCAGGCTGGACTATTGTAACTCTCTTCTGTCAGGATGTTCTAAAAAGTCTCTCAGTCTCTTCAGCTCATTCAGAACTCTGCAGCTCGTGTCCTGACTAAGACTAAGAGGCGCGAACACAATTCCCCTGTACTGTCTTCCCTACATTGGCTTCCTGTAGAATTTAGAATACAATTTAAAATCCTTCTCCTAACCTATAAAGCCTTACATGGTCTAGCACCAACATACATTAAAGATTTAATCCAAACTTACCAACCCTCAAGGACCTTACGATCCTTAAACTCTGATCTATTAGTTATACCACAAATCTCTAAATGTAGATTCGGAGCCAGGGCCTTCAGTTTTCAAGCCCCTCTGCTGTGGAACAAACTACCGGCTTCAGTCCGGAGGGCAGACATCCTCTCTATGTTTAAAAACAATCTTAAAACCTTACTTTTCGATAAAGCCTATAACTAACTTAACTGTTTATCTTTAGCTGCTATAACTAACAAAACTGTTTATCTTAGCTGCTATAGGCTGAGAATGCTGGAGGAGTTTTAGACACGAGCTCTGTATATCCTTCTTTTCTGCATTACATTCATCACCTGTGCAGTTTAAACCCACACCTTTTTATTTCTCTCCCGGAGCCCCAGGGCTCCACCTCCAGAGCTTCTGCTGATCCAGGATCTTCACCACGTCATCAGATCCAGAGTTCTCTCCAGCACCTCCATGGACTCTCCTACACTCTCCTCTTTTCTCTCACTATATCCTCCCTCACTCCTCTCCTTATCCATCTGTCTACCCCCCCATCCTTCTTCCCAGCCGGTCAAAGCGGCAGGCCGTCAACAATGAGTCTGGTTCCGCTCGAGGTTTCTTCCTTCTAAAAGGAAGTTTTTCCTCGCCATAGCTCACTGTAGAGCTCACTGTACAGTGTTTTGTTTCTTGCTCTTTGTTGAATTGCTGGGATCTATTTTTCCTTAATCAACTGTAGTCTTATTTCAACTGTATAGTGTCTTGAGATAACTTTGTTATGATAAGACACTTTAAATAAAATTGAATTGAATTGAAATTGAATTGTATGAATTTTTCATTTAAAAAAAAATCTTCATAGTTGTCCCTGAAAATATACAATTAATTGTATTTATTTATTTATTTATATTTTAAATTTTATTTGAAATTGTATATAAAAAAAAATCCTCAAAATTCTAAAATTTAATTTGCCCTTCGCTGAAGGAAACCTATTGAAATTGTATTTTTGTGGAAATTTCCTACATCACAGTCAACAGAGTTGAAACCTGCTGTTTGAGGTTTTCTTTTCTGGTTCATCCAGGAGGTCCCGCCGCCACCGATGAACTCTTGTTGTCGGGAAAGTTCTTTCCTGTCCCCGTAGACCTGTCAGCGCATGTGAGTGAAGTAGATCCTGGAGCAACACAGAGTCTTAAACTCAACACTCCTTGTTTCTTTTTTTTCTCCACGGGATGTTGCTGGTGGCACAAGCCTCTTGTGATGTGTAGACACACACACACACACACACACACACCGGACTGCATCGGTGACGTTAGCATCCCAGTCTGCTGCGCTCATGTTTGCTTAATCATCCCGGGCTGAGCCTCATGCATAATTCAGAAGCCGACTTGATCACAACGCTTGTAGCCCGGAGACCGGATCCTTCTGATAGATGACCTCTGCTGCGGCGAGACCAGCAGAGAAGATTTAGAGGAGGATGGAAAACTCTTCTTCTCTGCTGACCCCTGAGGCGAGTGTGGTGGGGGGTGGGTGGGGTGTCTCTCCGCTCGCAGGTCTACGTGTGCTCCTCAAGACTTTCTCAAAGACCCCTTCAGTCAGGGGGAATATTTCATATAGTTTCAGGAGCCAAAGAGTTGTTTCACTCCTTCCTGGTCAACAAACCGTCCAAAGCTAGCATGTTGTAGACTGTAAATAAGAAGGTTATTAAGTAAGTAAGGAAGTAATAGTTATTTGTAAAGCGCCTTTCTAGACCAGGGTCACAAAGCGCTTTAACAATCAAAAACAATAAACAGTTAAAATATATACTTTAAAAAGGTCAAGACAACATGAGGCAAACACGGGAGTTCCAGAAAATCAGGGAAAAGCCAGCAAGAGTTTTAAAGATCGGGGAAATGTGAGTTCTCCTACTAGAGCGGGTCAGAATTCTCGCTGCAGAGTTCTGAATCAACTGCAGGAGAGACAGGTCCTTCTAGTTTAGACATGAAAACAAACTGTTACAATAGTCCAGACGAGAAGACACAAACACATGGATTATAAGGTCCAGATCGTGTTGTGACATAATTTCCCCAAGTTTAGAGATTTTTCTCAGTTGAAGGAATTGTTTTCTGGTCAGTTTTCTGCAGCAGGAGGGACTTCAAAAATAGGACGATATGATATTGTGTCGTTCCTTTTTCACAGACATAAATAAGGAGTGTAAAACCATGGTAACAACTCAACACATCCTTGTAAGTAGTCGAATAACAGACGGATATTAGATGATAACAGTCATTATTATGTGTATAGATTAAAGAGCTTGTTGTCCTCGAAACTGCGAGTCTTGAGGTTGTCTGTGTTATGTATTGAGTGTTCATTCACAAGTGTGTACTCGTGTCTTTCACTATGTTTATAAAAGTGGTTCAGCTTCATGTTGGTCTCTGTGTAAGCAGTGTTAATGTTTGCCTCCAGACTTCAGGGTTCGCCTGCATACAGTGGGGCAAAAAAGTATTTAGTCAGCCACCAATTGTTCAAGTTCTCCCACTTAAAATGATGACAGAGGTCTGTCATTTTCATCATAGGTACAAAAAATCCAGGAATCCACATTGTAGGATTTTTAAAGAATTTATTTGTAAATTATGGTGGAAAATAAGTATTTGGTCACTTCAAACAAGGAAGATCTCTGGCTCTCACAGACCTGTAACTTCTTCTTTAAGAAGCTCTTCTGTCCTCCACTCCTTACCTGTATTAATGGCACCTGTTTGAAGTCGTTATCTGTATAAAAGACACCTGTCCACAGCCTCAAACAGCCAAACTCCACTATGGCCAAGACCAAAGCGCTGTCGAAGGACACCAGGAAAAGAATTGTAGACCTGCACCAGACTGGGAAGAGTGAATCTACAATAGGCAAGCAGCTTTGTGTGAAAAAATCAACTGTGGGAGCAATTATCAGAAAATGGAAGACATACAAGACCACTGATAATCTCCCTCGATCTGGGGCTCCACGCAAGATCTCATCCCGTGGGGTCAAAATGATCATGAGAACGGTGAGCAAAAATCCCAGAACCACACGGGGGGACCTGGTGAATGACCTGCAGAGAGCTGGGACCAAAGTAACAAAGGTTACCATCAGTAACACACTACAACGACAGGGAATCAAATCCTGCAGTGCCAGACGTGTCCCCCTGCTTAAGCCAGTGCATGTCCAGGCCCGTCTGAAGTTTGCCAGAGGGCACATGGATGATACAGCAGAGGATTGGGAGAATGTCATGTGGTCAGATGAAACCAAAGTAGAACTTTTTGGTATAAACTCAACTCGTCGTGTTTGGAGGATGAAGAATACTGAGTTGCATCCCAAGAACACCATACCTACTGTGAAGCATGGGGGTGGAAACATCATGCTTTGGGGCTGTTTTTCTGCTAAGGGTAATAGTGCTCGTTTGACCTCTGTTATTGCCAACAAAGGTTATATTACAAAGTATTGAGTTGAATTTTTGTTATTGACCAAATACTTATTTTCCACCATAATTTACAAATAAATTCTTTAAAAATCCTACAATGTGGATTCCTGGATTTTTTTTCACATTCTGTCTCTCACAGTTGAAGTGTACCTATGATGAAAATGACAGACCTCTGTCATTATTTTAAGTGGGAGAACTTGCACAATTGGTGGCTGAATAAATACTTTTTTGCCCCACTGTATAACTCCTTGAATGTTTTTATCTCTATTTCCGAATGTTTTTCTCTTTCATCCTGATTCTTGTCTGTCTTTAATCAACTCCTTAAGATCTCCATGTTTTCTTTTGGACGTTTTTTTCAAACTGTGTCTTTATTAATCCCAATTTTAATATGGATTTATATTCATGTTTGCCTTGGTTTTTCTCTCCATATACGGTATATATATATATATATATATATATATATATATATATATATTTATGTTTGTTTGGATACTTCTTCACATTACTCCGTATACATCTCCATTTTTGTTGAATTATTTCTTTACAATTATCTTTAGATATCACTGTTTGTCTGGATATTCATCCATATTACTCTATATATATCTCCTTGATTCTTCAGATATTTTTCCATAATTATCTTTGGATATCACCATGTTTGTTTGGATATTTCTTCATATTACTCCGTATATATCTCCTTGTTTGTTCAGATATTTCTCCATAATTTTCTTCAAATATCTCCATGTTTAGGGGGCGACATAGCTCAGATGGTAGAGTGGTTGCCTGCAGTCCAAAAGGTTGCAGGTTCAATCCCAGCTCCAGACAAGCTTGTGTTGTTGTGTCCCTGAGCAAGACACTTCACCCTCATTGCTCCTGATGGTGAACTCGGTGCAAGTGTGCAGCCTACTCCCATCAGTATGTGTGATGGATATTTCTCCCCGGGACTAATAAGGTTCTGTTTGTTCGAAATATATCCCCATATTACCCGTATTCATCTCTCTCTGTTTTTGTTCAGATATTTCTTCACAATTATCTTTGGATATCACCATGTTTGTTTGGATATTTATCCATATTATTCTGTTTAAATATATCTAAATATATCCCGATCTTACGGATATATATCTCCATGTTTGTCTGGGTGTATAAACACCAAATATGAGTCATTGGTTCGCCGTCTCCTTGTGAACACATCGTAAAAGTTTCGGAGTCTCTCGACAAGGGTGGCATTTCAGTTGTTTCTATTAGAAAATTGTGAATTCAACAAATAAATAACATTTTATTATTATTATTATTCCCTTAACCTCCAGTGACCAAAACATAGCAGTGTGGAGTTGACTCGGGGCCCCCGGGCGCCGCTTAAAGCTCCTGTATGTTTTCTGGAAAGTGTTTCCCGCTTCTTTCCATAATCAAAAAAAACAGCTCAGCGAAACCCTGGTCCTGCCTGCATAATGAGAGCACATCCTTTTGTCAGCTCCGGTTTAGCTGCACCAGCCCAGAGACCGTGTACCGTCCACACGTGTTCCGGGAGGCTCTTTACTAAGCAATGAAGGGGAATCGTTTGCAAACTTTGTGTTTTGCTGACACACATTTGTGTAGCTCCGTGTGATGTAGCTCCTCGGAGTGACGGGCTCCTGTGTTTGTCTTCTGGATATCTGCTCTCGTCCGGCAGTAAAATATGGAGCGAGAGGTTAACCTACTTCAGCAACTCCAGCCGCGACTCTCTCCTGCTTCCCAAGTGAGATTTTGACTTCGTACCAAATCCTTTTTTCTCAATCAGGTGTTTGTGAGATTGTCTCTCACTGTTGCACTTAAGCATTAAGTTGCACACCCGCCAATCTTCATCTCCTGCTCTGTCAGGGACGCTTGACAGCGAAGGTTGCTTTTACTATCTCCGTCTCCCCCCTGCTTCCGGATGAAGGGAATGTGATGATCCGGGGAATTTTCTCTCCCCCCTCGCTCCGATGAGCTCATCTCATCACCTTGACAATGTCGGGTTCCGTCACGGAAGGCTCCGGGTCGGGGTGGGTCGAGGGCGAGGGGAGGAACGTCGGTGGAGGAGATGTTTCATCTGAAGGAGTGCGTCCATCAGTGTGATGGGAACGCCCTTCATCACTTTGCCGAGCATGAGCTCAGTCTTTATTTACCTTTATTTATCTCTTAAACCTCAGATCTGCATAGGATTTAATAATTCTGAGATAATAAATAAGTATATCCTAGAACACCAATGTACTCATCAGTATGTGTCTGTTTGTACAAAACTTTTATTTTCATTTAAATATTTACATTAGAAAATTATCTAAAGCCCCACCCACTCAAAACACTTTTTCACGTTTTTCTGGAGATTATATCTTGTTTACCATAACAAGACCCACTCTGCTGTGATTGGTCGAACATCGAGGTTTTTTCTGTGCATCATCAATCCTGGAGGTCTCCACCTCCAAAGGACTCGTTGTATAAACAAAGCGGGGCGTGATTACAGCTTGCTTGGGGACGAGTGAAGCTATTATTACATCATAATGGACCTATAACCTTTAATTCGCCAAGATTTTGGACGGGTGGTCGATTTAGAAAACCAGTGCCATTAGTTATTCATATTAAAAAATGATCTATGAAATTCACATTTTTTAAGTCACATTTGAGCTGTTAAAAAAACCTTTTCTTACAATAGATATGTATCCATATTTGTATTCTATATTTGAGTAGCAGGTTTTGTTATTCAATAGCAGATTCACAGAATATAGATTGTAATCTTCAAAATAGTATTGCAGGGTGGGAGCACTGTTATTGACTTGCTATGTATGAGGTCTAAAATTCCATAAGATGAATTTAAACGGTAACTAGATTAGATAGAGTAGTAAGAGTTAAGATTGAATTGTGAGTAAAGTTATTTTCTTTTAACTTACTTTATGGATCATTTATTATTTCACAGAAAAATGTCTAGAAATACGTGTAATATTATAATTTTCGTGAGTTATTTAAGATGTTTTTCTGTTGTGTCACATAAATATGTGCGTGGTTATTGTTTTTTAGCGCCATCTCGTTGACCCTGAAGTGAAAATCTAGCAAAATGATCATTGATCCGAGATATTTTTAACTTCACATAAAGGATGATAAAACGAAAATTGAGTAATTTTCACCTGAACTACTATAATCTCTGTGTAGATGAGAATCTTGTCAAGAATCTGACTGACTGTGACTCCAAGAAGTAGTTCCTACCATATAGATAAACCAGTGTTTGTTTGTCAGTGGAGGGTGATGGAGCATCCGTGCCCTGCCTCGGCAGCACTGCAGCAGTAATAGTTCAGGGACCACACATCACCGGCCAAACACAAATTGCAGTGTCATGATAATCAATCGTGGAGTCTGCTGAGACAGCTCGTGTCCGGACGACTCGGCATTTATTTGGCAGTCTGTCAGTAGACCACACATCGCAGCAAGTCCTCGATGACTCCATTTCGGTCATAATAGCTCCACTTGATTGTTGGCGAGTTGGACTGTGTATTGTCAAGAATCTGGCGATGCAATACAGGGGCAACAATACGATTTATTGTGATACTGTAGGAACAAGGAATTATTTGTAGTTTTGTCGAGTACTTGACTCTGGTGTTGCAGATTATATAGACCACATGACTCGTAATGAAGTCGTAACTGCTTTCATTGGTTTTAAAACCAAAATATGTCCAAACATCGGCTTTGAAAGCCGCTGTAGTCAACTGTATCCTCTTGTCCCCAGTCATCGTTGGGATCTCGTGTGATTTGATTGTTCCTTTAGCTGCTGAGCACGTATTGACTGCTGCCATCTACCAGCATTTATATATATATATATATATATATATATAAATATATATATATATATATATTTTTTATGTATGTGTATGTACTGTATGTATATATATATATATACAGTTTACAGTTTATCAATACAGATAATGAATTTTTTTTGTTGCAATATTTAGCCCTATTCGTATTTTCTAACACCCCTATTGATGAGTGAGTTTTGTATCAATAATTGTGTAGTAATGTGTGTTTTTTGTTGTCGTTGTTGTTGCAGATTGGTCTTTGATGAGAGGACTCAGTGGTCCACCCAGAAGACCCTCCGTCAGATGTCGGATCATGCTGGTGCCGCTCTAGTACACATGGGAAAAGCCGGTTGAACAATTGGCCTTCTGTTACACGTCCAGAACCCGACAACACACGAGCCCTCTTCAGCATCACAAACATGCCCACGCCAGGGGTGGCATCACACCGCTTGTGCTGACGGATCATTGAGCGTGTGTTGTGGGCACGTGCCACTGGAAGGCCGGGGTGGACGGCGGTTGTGCATCCGCATCAAGACGCATTATCAGGCGGGGGAACCATGCGGCCCTGGGCGGGTTCGTGGCGTTGGATTACCCTGGTGCTGCTGGCCTGGGGGACGCTCCTCTTCTACATCGGGGGTCACCTGGTGAGAGACAGCGAACATCCGGAGAGGTCGAGTCGAGAACTGTCTAAGATCTTGGCTAAGCTGGAGCGGCTCAAGCAGCAGAACGAGGACCTGCGGCGCATGGCAGAATCGCTACGGTAAGTTAAAACTGTCCGGCGCTGCTTTAGAGGCGAGTAATACGTGTCAAGTACAACACAGTATATTGCTGTGTTTCCTGGACAAATTGTTTGTTTTTCAAATATTCCTTAGTTCCTTGAATCAAGTTCTGTTAAGATTTAATGGGGTGAGTATTTTAGTAGTAGAAGTGTCAATGTCTACACCTGTAAACTATTACATGCATATTAAGTCATAAAGATTTAGAAAAAATCAAAACCAGTTTTCAGGTTTACATTTCAAACTAATATATGTGTGCAAGTGATGCTGATTCGTTATTGACCTATAAGAAGTGTAGGTTTTGGACATGTGACGTGGGACTCGGACGTCGTGTCAACCACTCACAAGCTTTCATGAAAGACCGTCATAATATACAAAACAGTACAACAATTCTATTTATACATAGGTGTTTATTGTACTTATACAGGGTTTAAAATGTTGGTAAATTACAAAATTATTATTATTATACTATGGAGCCTCACAGAGTAATACTCTAGTAGAGTAATACTAGGGAATCTTGCGGGTTGATACTACGGTGACTCATGGAGTAATACTACGATGACTCATGGTGTTATACTACGGTGACTTTTAGAGTAATACTACGGTGACTCGTGGAGTAATACTACGGTGACTCATAGAGTAATACTACGGTGACTCATGGAGTAATACTATGGTGACTCATGGAGTAATACTACGGGGACTCATGGAGTAATACTACAGGGACTCATGGAGTAATACTACGGTGACTTTTGGAGTACTACGGTGACTTTTGGAGTAATACTACGGTGACTCATGCAGTAATACTAAGGGGACTTTTGGAGTAATACTACGGTGACTTTTGGAGTAATACTACGGTGACTCATGCAGTAATACTAAGGTGACTTTTGGAGTAATACTACGGTGACTCGTAGAGTAATACTACGGTGACTCATGGAGTAATACTATGGTGACTCATGGAGTAATACTATGGTGACTCATGGAGTAATACTAAGGGGACTCATGGAGTAATACTACGGGGACTCATGGAGTAATACTACGGGGACTCATGCAGTAATACTACGGTGACTTTTGGAGTAATACTACGGTGACTAGAGTAATACTACGGTGACTCATGGAGTAATACTATGGTGACTCATGGAGTAATACTACGGTGACTCATGGAGTAATACTATGAATTCTTACAAAGTAATACCACGGTAAATAGTGGACTAATTCTACGGTGACTGATTGATATATGGACTTACTTTATTCATCCCTCTGGAGATCTTGGGAAATTGGGTACTTACGAAGTCATTTTACAGTGACTAATGGAGTGAGACTATAGAGTCTATAGGAGTAATCCAATGGAGTTTGCAGGGAAATACTATGGTGACTCGTGTACGGCTTGATAGTTTACCAACATTTTGGCAGATCTTTGTGCAAGTGTATCTCATAAAATCAGTTCAAGGTCAGTGTGTTCAACCAGAATAGATAATTAAAGCTTATAAGGGTGAACTGTTGATTTATGAGTGGATTAAAACATTTTAAGTGCCCATCATAGTCCAGAAAAATAGGCTAAATGAAGTTATGTGATGTATCTGTCATGTTGAATTTAATTTAGTACCTATTTGATGTAAGTCTCTAAGAATAAACACACCCTTTAGTCTATCGTAATAACAAGAAGTATAACAAAAAAGTCAAAACGAGATAATAGGATTAAAAAAGCAAAAAAGTAAACCATGGAAAGTAATATTACCTTAAAACTTCAAGTTCTCTATTCTCACAAGATCCTAGCGAATTTCTTGCACCTTTTTAAGGTGATTTAAGGTGATGTTTGGAAATGAGGTCAGAGGTTGTGGAGCGTCAGTGTGTTCGTTGTACTGTTCCTCACTCATAACATTGACAGTCGCACACATTCCTCCACTGTGACAAACAAGAGCAGATGACTGTTATCTTCTTCATCCGTTCATGGCATCTCTCCGTCCGATTTCTCTCCACAAAGCTGATGTGCGTCCATGTTTGCCATATTCATGCGGACCTCGGGCCTCAGATGTCTCTCACGCTGCTTCTCTGTGATATCGGGATTCACTTTGAAGCCAGGCCCGCACGATGCGTCTGCAAACATGAAAACGCGTCACTTCACACAGCCGTTGTTGATTAAATCCCTTGCTTTCGTAATTATTCAGGATTGGCTCAAGTACAAAGGTGGAAAATGTGGCATGAAGACACGAGTGCAGTTTTCAATGGAGCGAGTTCCAGATGGGTCCTGGGTTCTTTCGGTTATTGTGGATATGGAAGACACACAGTTGTTTACCGTCATAGAGCAATTGTACTTTCTACATTGTAGCTTAGTGTAGGTTATTTTCAGTTCTATGAAAATACATTGTTGTAGCATTGGTGTGGAAGCTAGCTCACAGTAATATGGGTCACAAGCTAACTCTGTCGTACTGAAGACAAGCTAGCTCACAGTGATATGGGTCACAAGCTAGCTCTGTCGTACTGAAGACAAGCTATATGACAGTAATATAGGTCACAAGCTAACTCTGCCATACTGAAGACAAGCTATCTCACAGTAAGATGTGGCACAAGCTAATTACTGTAGTACTGAAGACAAGCTAGCTGACAGTAATATGGGGCACAATCTAATTACTGTAGTACTGAAGACAAGCTAGCTGACAGTAATATGGGTCACAAGCTAACTTACTGTTGTACTGAAGACAAGCTAGATCACAGTAATATGGGTCACAAGCTAACCCACTGTTGTACTGAAGACAAGCTAGCTCACAGTAATATGGGTCACAAGCTAACTCTGTTGTACTGAAGACAAGCTAGCGCACAGTAATATGGGGCCCAAACTAACTTACTGTAGTACTGAAGACAAGCTAGCTGACAGTAATATGGGGCACAAGCTAATTACTGTAGTACTGAAGACAAGCTAGCTGACAGTAATATAGGTCCCAAGCTAACTTACTGTTGTTCTGAAGACGAGCTAGATCACAGTAATATGGGTCACAAGCTAACCCACTGTTGTACTGAAGACAAGCTAGCTCACAGTAATATGGGTCACAAGCTAACTCTGTTGTACTGAAGACAAGCTAGCTCACAGTAATATGGGGCCCAAACTAACTTACTCTAGTTCTGAAGACAAGCTAAGCTAGCTCACAGTAATATGGGTCACAAACTAACTTACTCTAGTTCTGAAGACAAGCTAGCTGACAGTAATATGGGTCACAAACTAACTTACTCTAGTTCTGAAGACAAGCTAGCTCACAGTAATATGGGTCACAAGCTAACCCACTGTCGTACTGAAGACAAGCCAGCTGACAGTAATATGGGTCACAAGCCAGCTTACTGTAGTACTGAAGACAAGCTAGCTCACAGTAATATGGGACACAAGCTAACTCTGTCGTACTGAAGACAAGCTAGCTCACCGTATTATGGGTCACAAGCTAACCCTCTGTCGTACTGAAGACAAGCTAGCTGACAGTAATATAGGTCACAAGCTAACTTACTGTAGTACTGAAGACAAGCTAGCTCACAGTAATATGGGTCACAAGCTAACTTACTGTAGTACTGAAGACAAGCTAGCTGACAGTAATATGGGGCACAATCTAATTACTGTAGTACTGAAGACAAGCTAGCTGACAGTAATATTGGTCCCAAGCTAACTTACTGTTGTACTGAAGACAAGCTAGATCACAGTAATATGGGGCACAAGCTTATTACTGTTGTACTGAAGACAAGCTAGCTCACTGTAATATAGGTCCCAAGCTAACTTACTGTTGTACTGAAGACAAGCTAGCTCACAGTAATATGGGGCCCAAACTAACTTACTGTAGTACTGAAGACAAGCTAGCTGACAGTAATATGGGTCACAAGCTAACTTACTGTAGTACTGAAGACAAGCTAGCTGACAGTAATATGGGTCACAAGCTAACTTACTGTTGTACTGAAGACAAGCTATATCACAGTAATATGGGGCACAAGCTAATTACTGTTGTACTGAAGACAAGCTAGCTCACTGTAATATAGGTCCCAAGCTAACTTACTGTTGTACTGAAGACAAGCTAGCTCACAGTGATATGGGTCACAAGCTAACTTACTGTAGTACTGAATACAAGCTAGCTCACAGTAATATGGGTCACAAATTAACTTACTCTAGTACTGAAGACAAGCTAGCTGACAGTAATATGGGTCACAAGCTAACTTACTGTAGTACTGAAGACAAGCTAGCTCACAGTAATATGGGTCACAAGCTAACCCACTGTCGTACTGAAGACAAGCCAGCTGACAGTAATATGGGTCACAAGCTAACTTACTGTAGTACTGAAGACAAGCTAGCTCACAGTAATATGGGTCACAAGCTAACTTACTGTAGTACTGAAGACAAGCTAGCTGACAGTAATATGGGTCACAAGCTAACTTACTGTAGTACTGAAGACAAGCTAGCTCACAGTAATATGGGTCACAAGCTAACTTACTTTAGTACTGAAGACAAGCCAGCTGACAGTAATATGGGTCACAAGCTAACTTACTATAGTACTGAAGACAAGCTAGCTCACAGTAATATGGGTCACAAGCTAACTTACTGTAGTACTGAAGACAAGCTAGCTCACAGTAATATGGGTCACAAGCTAACTTACTGTAGTACTGAAGACAAGCTAGCTGACAGTAATATGGGTCACCAGCTAACTTACTCTAGTACTGAAGACAAGCTAGCTCACATTGATATGGGTCACAAGCTAACCCACTGTCGTACTGAAGACAAGCTAGCTCACAGTAATATGGGTCACAAGCTAACTTACTGTAGTACTGAAGACAAGCTTGCTCACAGTAATATGGATCACAAGCTAACTTACTTTAGTACTGAAGACAAGCTAGCTGACAGTAATATGGGTCACAAGCTAACTTACTGTAGTACTGAAGACAAGCTTGCTCACAGTAATATGGGTCACAAGTAATATTCACTAACTTACTGTAGTACTGAAGACAAGCTAGCTCACAGTAATATGGGTCACAAGCTAACTTACTGTAGTACTGAAGACAAGCCAGCTGACAGTAATATGGGTCACAAGCTAACTTACTGTAGTACTGAAGACAAGCTAGCTCACAGTAATATGGGTCACAAGCTAACTTACTGTAGTACTGAAGACAAGCTAGCTGACAGTAATATGGGTCACAAGCTAACTTACTGTTGTACTGAAGACAAGCCAGCTGACAGTAATATGGGTCACAAGCTAATAGGACTGCACGATTATTCGTTAAAAAATCCCGAACCGATTCCTACTTATAGACGATCTCATTTCCAAGTGACGAGGATTATTATTTAAAAAAAAAATTCTACTGCATTTTGATCCGGGCTGACACCTGCATAAAAACAAGCGCTCCCTCACAGAACAGCCCTCAACAAGTGATCATGGAGGAGAAAACGAGAGCAGTTGAGAGGCTGAACAGTTTTGGAAGGAGTTGAGACTGAGAGAAAAGAAGAAAATGAACCCAGCCGACCATAAGGATGATAAACTCACTCTAATGCTCCTTTAAAAAGAAAAAGGTGCTTGTTTCTCAGTGTGGAAGTTTTTTGGTTTCAAAGTCAATACAAACCAAAATGTAACTTGCAAACAGTGTTATGCTTCAGTAGAAGCACCACAAGGTAACACCACAAACTTATACAACCACCTAAAACGTCACCATAAAGAAATGAAAGATGACAAAGCTGTAAAAGCAAAATAAATAAAAATACGGTAGAAAATCCTCTGGGCAATGTTGACCAACTTGTGTTCTTGGCAAAGAATCTTTAAGCAGCTGGCTGCAGGTTTTTGTTCTAGGTTTTTGTAAATGTTCTGCCATGGTCAACTATCATGTTGTCATGGGAAATGTTAAGACAAGCTAGCTGACAGTAATATAGGTTACAAGCTAACTTACTGTAGTACTGAAGACAAGCTAGCTGACAGTAATATGGGTCACAGGCTAACTTACTGTAGTACTGAAGACAAGCTAGCTCACAGTAATATGGGTCACAAGCTAACTTACTGTAGTACTGAAGACAAGCTAGCTGACAGTAATATGGGTCACAAGCTAACTTACTGTAGTACTGAAGACAAGCTAGCTGACAGTAATATGGGTCACAAGCTAACTTACTGTAGTACTGAAGACAAGCTAGCTCACAGTAATATGGGTCACAAGCTAACTTACTGTAGTACTGAAGACAAGCTAGCTCACAGTAATATGGGACACAAGCTAACTTACTGTCGTACTGAAGACAAGCTAGCTGACAGTAATATGGGTCACAAGCTAACTTACTGTAGTACTGAAGACAAGCTAGCTCACAGTAATATGGGTCACAAGCTAACTTACTGTAGTACTGAAGACAAGCTAGATGACAGTAATATGGGTCACAAGCTAACTTACTGTAGTACTGAAGACAAGCTAGCTGACAGTAATATGGGTCACAAGCTAGCTTTGTAGTATTGTAAACAAGCTAGCTCACAGTAATATGGGACCCAGGCTAACTGACTCTTGCTTTAACTTACTTTTCTGTTTTAAGTATTTTCTGGACTGTAAGTATGGTAAATAAGTATTGTGACCTGGGAAGCCAAGTACAAGGAACATAAATTTGTCAAAGTGCTCTACAACAATGGCTTCTGCAGTCATGGTGTGTGAACAACAGCAGTCTGACTCAGAAGCAGAGAAAACTCTCCACGGTCTCATCCTGTCTCTTTTCCTTGTATTAGAGCCTAATGGGTGCAAAGAGGTTGTTATTGAGCTGCCCGTCATCCCAGCGCTGCCCCGCCTCACTTCCTCTCATGCCTTACTTCGCCTCCCTCTTCTACCGTCTCTCTCCATCCTCCCAAACTGCTGACGGAGCCACAGAGCCAGACTCCCTCCTGAGCAGGCAGGTTGTGACAGACCCGCCGCGTAACAACTCACTAGTTTACTAATCGACCAGACCAACGCTTGTCTATGTCCATGACCGTCAGGTACTGTTAGCTCTGAATCCGTCGACGCCAAATAAGCCGCACTTCCCTGTGACGCTTTATGCCGGGTGATAAAATCGGTACGAATGATCTAACCTTTATGAAGGCGGCTTTTTTTACGAGACCGAGTGAAGATTCACATCCGTGGAACTTTTGTTATTATAGCCGTCTTGCACCTTTTATCTGGATGAACTCGTTCCTGAGTATCTAAATTAAGTCAAATTTCTTGAAGTTGGAGTTGAGAGAAACCAAGTTGTTCCAGGATTACAGCAGTGTTTATTACCTTTTAACAGGTTTGGCTAGCGAGTTATCGCACATTATTTTGAATTTACCACGTCATGGTTGTCCATTCAGGGAGTATTAGGATCCCTGGGTTTAGTTAAGATGCCAAAGGGCACCAAATGTGTTTAAATGTCTCTTAAATTGTTCTAGGACCTCTATTATACTCATCAGTATGTTTCTTTTTGCACAAAACTCTCATTTAATAAAGATATTTACATTAGAAAACATGCTTAAGCCCCGCCCACTTAAAATGCGCCTTTTTGACTGGAGAAGAAGTCTCGGCAAAGCAACCACGCCCACTGTGCTCTGATTGGTCACAAAACACGAGTTGCATTCAAGGGCTCTGGTTAATTTCAAACTCACCTCTAAAACCCCCTTTTTGTATATTAAAAACGAATAATAAAAATAAAGGCAGAAGTAACTCTTACCATGTTTACATAAATATTTATTTTGTTTCACGATTAACATGTAGGTACTTAACTGATTTAGGGCTTCTAGGGGAGGACACCTGCACCAGAGTGATGTCAGAATGTTTAATTTAAACCGTAATCACGTTTGGCGAGATTTCAGACAGGAGAGAACTTTATTAAGTAATAACTTCAAAGCTGAGCAACGTCATGATGAATGAACTACTGCATTTTGAAGACTTCAACATTTACAACATGTGAATAAGTCAGGAGAGTTGGGTTTTCACGTTAAGTGCCCTTTAAGTAACAAAGCTAGGTATTCACTACTGAATCGTTTCTCTCTGAATAAGAAATATGTCAGATTTATGTGTCAAACCAGTTTAATATATCTCTCTTCATAATTTAAGCGGTTGCCATGTTACATTCATCCGACTATCCATCAACGCTCAGATTAGCATCACTCCACTGATCCGCGGATCACTTGACAATTAAGCGCCGTCGGAAACGCCTACCGGTTCTCCTTATAGCCTTTGAATAAAGGGGCGAGCTAGCTTGCGTCGTTGGCTCCGCCCCCCCTACAAAACTGTCACTCACCCCAGGCAGGGCGCCGGGGCTCCTGCCGAGTCGTTGATGCTCCAGGCAGGACGGTGAGACAACAGACCGCGAGAGAGAGGGAAGGAAGGCTGAGAGTGACAGCCGGGCTGAGCGATGAGGAGCTGATCGATCCCCCGGGTAGACCAGCAGAGGGAAAAGAGGAAGCTCAGGAGGGTTGGGGGGGCGGAGGGAGGATGATGGATGTTGTAAAGACCGAACTAACTAAAGTGCAGTGCGGAGGAAATGGGAGGCAAGAAGTCATACCCAGGCAGAAATAATTTGTTGCTCAAATATTTGCAAACGGTCGTATCATGCCAACACAAACGAGGTGTCAAATCAATGACGGAGAGCAACAGTAGAAGAATCGAAAACACTTTGTATCCAAGTAAACTGACCCCCATATCGCTTCCAAATTGTGCTAATAAATCTTGTCAATATTGTGTTGTAACTCGTGCTTGCTTGAGTCTTTGGCTCCGGCAAGGGTTTGACTGAAATTATCATGTTGACGCGACAAGGTGGTAAAACAGCACAACGGACACGTGGCAATATTTCAATTAAAGTTTTTTTTAATTTTTTTATATTTTATATTTAAGATAGAGGTGTAGATTTATTGTGCGCACTGAACAACTTAAACACTCACAAATGTCACGTTTTGAAATTGATCACTCAAACCTATTAAATAACAGCAATACAACTAAACACTTACACTATATAAAAAACACAACATTTAAAGGTTAATTAATATAACAGACGATACAAAATTCAAGATGAATTTTAAATAAAAGAATCAAACCCACCATGTAACTTGATTCAATACAATTTTATACATACTTTTTTTTCAAATTGCAATTGTTAGAATGTTTTCTGTGCGTTCATTTGTTCATTGAAGTGATAACTGTAAAGTTACAAAGCATTTTTGCATTTGTTCATGAAATGTCCAGTGGTCTTGAACGCACCATAGCGATCCCAACGTCCTTGAAAGCCGTACGTCCATTGTTTATTTATTTGTTTTTTCATAGTCATAACAATATGTTCTAGCTATTTATAATGGTAAATAAATATTAAATAAATGTTCATATCAGTGAAGATCAATTGTCCGTCCCAGCTCTACTTGAAAAGTATAGATTCAAGATAGAAATAGTATTATGTCCTTCACAAATATATATATACTGTATTTACTCATTTTCGAGAGCTCGGGAAACGGACACATCACAAACGGCAACGACATCTACGAACACTGGCCATGACAAATGTTGGTGCGGCTAAGTTCCCCTTAATGAGTCCTCGACATTTGTTTGACTCATCGGCCTCCGTCCGTCAGCCTCTAAGTACTCCCTTCGCTCGTCTCCCAGCAAAGATGTCAACGCTAAGTGTCATTAGTTCACAACGTTATACTCTTAATAACAACCAGCCTGTTTGTTTTTTGTGCCGCATTCGAGCGGCCGCTCTCAGGTGCTTTTATGACGGTAAACACATTAGCAGCCAGACATTAATGACAAGTCACTCCACAGCTGACGTGGGTTCCTCGGAAAAAAATCGGCGCCTCGGTATCCCTGGAGCCGTTTTAATGACACAAACTAGCTGTTTTTTCGGGGGTAACGGTAGGCAGTAGCTAAAATTCTGAAGCACCGTCAATGGCAGGGTCGGTGTTCTGACAGCATAATTGATTGTTGGCTCAGCGGGCTTTATTCAGAAGTTATTTTGGCTGTGGTCGACTTCACATGTATTTTCTACTGGAGTATCTTTGAAAAAACGATAAAACACTCGGGGAACAAGTCCGGCCCCGCCACCTCTTTTTATGTGGGCCCACAAGAGATTAGAGTTAATGCATATATTTGTGTTCAAAATGAATCGTAAACAAGTGAACTGTGCTGCCGACGATGAGCAGTGGAGATAAATGGATTCACTTCACATACTTCCATAAAAACTGGCGTTAAACGGTGTGAAATCTCATACAGTATCACGGGTTAGTGTGGTGGCTTGGCTCTGGTTTCTGGAGAGGAGGGGCGGTGACCCGATTTTGAACCGTGGTGGTCGGTTTTCACGGTAATGACACATTTCCACAAGGTTCCCACTCTCTTAAGATGTTTACTTCCCTCTTCCCCGCCGCCACATTCCTGAGGTTCAGAAGCTCGACGGAGTCCAGTGCTTCGTCACAGCCGACAGGGAAAAATGTCAAGCACCAAGTCTCTGGGTTTTTTTTTTCGTGGGACGGAGGTGACGCCCCCTAGTGCCTGGAAACGAATGTCACGTCGATCCCTTCGTCACATGTCTGGAAGTCTCGCAAGAGGAAACTGATCTGTGACAAAAGCTGTTAGTTGAATCTATTCATATCTAAGGACAGCATCACATGATTCAGTCAGTCAGCGTTACATTCCACCTGGTTATTGGTCCATGCTTCCTGTGAGGGTGAGGGTTCAGTGGTTCTTCACTACAAGTCTTCTAAATAAAGGCTCTGCAGGTTCTTTATTTTTGACAATTTACCGCACAATACATCATCATTTACAGGCCTGGAATATGAAGAACTTAATTATCGCTGTCACAAACAAAACTTTCTTAGGAAGAGATCCACCTTCATAGTAAGTCCTCTCATATGGACGGTTATATAAGTAAAATATATTTATATTTCCATATACATTCATAAGGTTGAAGAATATGGTATATTTCAGGTTGGAATTTAATCCATACTTTATTTAATGTGTTAAAAAAATAAATATTGATACTGCGATGTATAGCAATACTTTTTTTTTTTTTGGGGGGGGGGGGGGGGGGCCCCCCCCCCCCCCATCTTTCCCCCTTTTTTCCCCCCCCTTTTTTTTTTTTTTTTTTTTTTTTTTTTTTTTTTTTTTTTTTTTTTTTTTTTTTTTCCCCTTTTTTTTTCCCCCCCCCCCCCCCCCCCCCCGCCCCCCCCCCCGGGGGGGGGGGGGGCCCCCCCCCCCCCCCGGGGGGGGGGGGCCCCCCCCCCCCCCCCCCCCGCGGGGGGGGGCCCCGGGGGGGGCCCCCCCCGGGGGGGCCCCCCCCCGCGGGGGGGGGGGGGGGGCCCCCCCCCCCCCCCCCCCCCCCCCCCCCCTCGGTTTCCCCCCCCCCGCGGGGGGGGGCCCCCCCCGTTTTTTGTTTGTTTTTTCCCCTTCCCCCCCCCCCCCCCCCCTTTTTTGGGGGGGGTTTTTTTTTTTTTTTTTTTCCCCCCCCCCTTCCCCCTTTTTTTTTTTTTTTCGCGGGGGGGGGGGGGGGGGGGGGTGCGTCTTTTCTCTCCCCCCCCCCCCCTTTTTTTTTTTTTTTTTTTTTCTCTCTTTTTCTTTTTTCCCCTCCCCTTTTTTTTTTTTTCCCCCCCCCTTCCTTTTTTCCCTCCCCCCCCCCCCCCCGGGGGGGGGGGGGGGGGGTGGTTCCTCCCAAAAAAAAACACCCCCCCTTCTTCCCCCCGCCCCCGCGGGAAACTCCTACATACTATATCTATATGCGTCTGTTTCGATTGACATGTTTTTTTAAAGCTTTACTTTTATAGTTAATAGTTAAATAAAGTGTGCGTAAAATGGAAAGAATCAATTCTTTTTTTAAATTAACAATTCACATGCCTATATTCACAGCGTGTGTTCATTTTGGTGTTGCAATTAAACTTAAATGGTAGAATTCATTCAGCCTCCACAGCGAAAAGCAATAATAAAATCCTGCAAATTCCTGGTGATGACTGAGTACGAGAGGATACAGCCGAGTCCAGCTGCTTTAAAAAAAATGGTGTTTGCGCTCATTTTAGTTTCAAAACAAATCTGTTCAGAATTTACAACAGTCATGCAGTCTGCAATAATAAAAATATGTCCTTGTTCCTGAAGTATCGCAATATATCACATCGTCATGTTTGTCAGGTGAATAACTGAGTAGCAGTATGGAGGTCATGAGAACCAAGATTTAGTTGCACAGACACAAAATTGGTTCATTTTCAGAGCTGGGTATTAAGGTCCGCGTATTTCTTGCGAAGTAACAACAGGCAATTAGCAAGTGAAAAAAAGGACTACTTGGACTTGTTTTCCTTCTCTGTACCTGGAACAGGGATTTGCACTAGCTTAGCCTGCGGTCAATTATGCAGGGGTGTATACAGCTTGTTAAGGGCCCAATATTATAGTGCCAGGGTTTACAAAAGTCCCTTTTATAGGAGGTGCCATAGACGTGATTACTGCCTTGGATATCCAAAGATTCCTTGAGGTGCACCATCAACCACGCTGGGAACTCTTTCCACCACAAGCAACCAGATGAAAACTAAACTTTGTAGTAAAAGTTCTTCCCCACGGTTCCTAGCTCCAGTTGAAGTAGAAGTTCATCTGTTGATGAGAGCAGTTCCAAATATGGAGCGGGACAAGTGATCACTGAACAGGAAGAAGGTCATTTGCCCACTCAAGGTGGAAGTGATCAGAAGTGGAAAATGTCAGTGGAGACGCTCTGATTGCAATTATGAAAGTCTGACGGCGGAAAAGGTTGAAGACTGAAATATCTAGGCCACGTGAAGCTGGGGAATCTGGGTTAACTGCTGCACCTCACCTGCTGTCTGGATCGCAGAGGTGGGAGCGTCACCCTACACACAGACTCACACACTCTCTCACACACACACACACACATTTGTTCGTTTCCCAATCCAGGGATTCCTCGTCTGCTAACGTTGTTGTTTCGTGTTTACCCCCCTGCTGAGCGGTGACAGGTTTTTAACACTGCCGGGAGACTTTTCTTTTTCTTTCATGGAGCCATATGTTGTCCTTCCTTTTTGTGTCCCAGCACTTTGTGTTACTGCAGAACTGCAGCTCACGTCTGTCAGCTGATTAATGAACATCGTCTGCTGTCTTCATGGAGACGAAAGAAACTTTCATTTAATCACCAAAAAAAGTACCTGATTTTTAGTACCATATTTTCAGGCGCACTTAAAAGCCTTTAAATTTTTCACAAAAAACGACAGTACGCCCTATAATCCGGAGCGCCTTATATATGAACATTACCTGGTGGGTGACTTGTTTACAAACACTTTCATGACTCTGCGCGGACTGAGCCGACACGCCGTGGGCGGACTTACGTCATTGCGTAATCACAGGGTGGGATTAACGATGCACGTCACTTCATGGCTGACATCTGTGGAGTAAGATTACTGCCACTGTTTTGAGCGAGTGTGTCTTGGTTGTTGTACACTCAAAACATTTTTGTTGGCGCAAAAGCACTCTGCTGCGCGTTCAATCAGTCATACACGTGCGTTCAGCATGTCATACACGTGTGTTTAACATGTCATACATGCGCTCAACTTCTCTGCACAAGTCTCACGCTCTGCTGCTTGAAGCCTTTTGAACATCCTTTGAACATCATTACCATTAGAGGGAACGGAGTTGTCAGAACGCTAAATAAAGTTTGACTTTGTCTAAATGTTTTGTTGACATTCCCTTTAGCACAGCTTTATCTAGTGGATGCATAACACAACCCCAGTCAAACATTTGACCTTATCTTTTATTCTATGCACCTTATTATCGGGTTCGCTCTATTTAGGACAACTGTTCGAAAATAGGCCATTTATTGAAGGTGCGACTTATAATCCGGTGCGCCTAATAGAGCGGAAAATACGGTAGTTAATCATTTTCAGCAGCAAAAAAGTGTTTCTTTGTTTACAGTGAAAATATTTGAAGGTTCAAATTATAATGGTTATCATTTTTGTTTCTTATAATGATTCTTTTTTCTACGTTCTTATGGTTATGCTTATGTTTACATACAGGTCGATATACTTCATACTACTTTTGTTGCACAGAATAAATGAACAAATCCAATATACTGAAATAAAACTTCCTTGATTATCATTATGACTTCATTTTTATTATTGAACTTCGATTTGTGTCCCCACTGGTGACGGTGACCCACTTCTGTAAGAAGACACCGTGGCCGCCGCTGCACCTAAAACCCCTGAGAAATAAAATCACGGCAAAGAGGGCCAACTTCCTCCACAATAGTCCCCTCGGCAGGGTTTTTGTTTCTCTCGGCAGGTGTGAGAGCGAAGGTGAAACTCACCTGGTTTCTGTTTCAAACGGGCTCTTGTGAATGGAAGCGATTAACCTGGTTGAAGTGTCAAGTCGGCAGTTTTAAACATGGGACCACCACGGCTTTGCGTAATCCCGACTGTTTCGTCTACATTTATTTGTGTGAAGATGACATGGTGTAGACACAGAAGGTAGATTGCATGAAGAAGAAGAGGAAGATGGTAAAAAATAGACACTGAAGAAGGAGGTATTGCAGTTTTTTGGATGAATTTGATATGATATTTGATTGAAAAAGAAGAGTTGCATGTGAATCCTATGAAGACAGAAATGAGGGGAGGATGTTTGAAAAGGAATCGGAGAAGAAAAAAGGAGGCGAAGAAGAAAAGGAAAGATAATCTATACCGGGAAGGAAACGGTGGGAGCGATAATAATGTATGGAAGAGGATGTATGAAAGGAAGCGAAGAGGTGCAGAGGAAGTAGAGAGAGACCGGACGGAGAGAATAACGGATCAATCAAGAAATATTCGACAAAAGAGAGATGTCTGTAAAATGGAATTAGAAGGGAAATGAATGGGGAAGAACGGAAGTAAGGAATAATGGATTATTGGAAGGAAAGAAGGATTCAAGCAAGTATCTTAACTAGCTTGACTGTTGATCAGTTTGTCAATATTGCAGGAGTCACCGACGGCGGTCGACGGTCGTAAAAGTCGGTTTGAGTCGATGTCTCGGGATGTTTCAATGAATCATCGTGATGCTTGCTGAGGCGCTCACGTGCTAACAGCACCTGGTTTGCTCCCCCTGCAGGATACCCGAGGGTCAGGCAGATGCCGGGTCCCTGGCTGCAGAGAGACTACGGTCCCTGGAGGACCAACTCACCAGAGCCAAGCAGAAGATCCACAGCTTCCAGAAACTCACTGGAGACGGTATGTGCTTTCAGAAGACAGAGTTGAAGAGTGTTACTTTCTATTCTGGTGTTTCAATAAAACATTTTCTCCCATCCATCCTTTATTTAGACAGCTACTCAATCATAACTCATGACTCAAGCTAGTACTGAATCATAACTCAAGACTCAAGCTAGTACTGAATCATAACTCAAGACTCAAGCTAGTACTGAATCATAACTCAAGACTCAAGCTAGTACTGAATCATAACTCATGACTCTAGAACTGCATCATAACTAGCAGTACTGAATCATAACTCATGACTAAAAAAAAACAACAAAAAAAAAAAAAAAAATAAACAATCACGACTGAAAAGAGTTAGAACTGCATCATAACTCAAGCTAGTACTGAATCATAACTCATGACTAGAGCTAGAACTGCATCATAACTCAAGCTAGTACTGAATCATAACTCATGACTAGAGCTAGAACTGCATCATAACTCAAGCTAGTACTGAATCATAACTCATGACTCAAGCTAGTACTGAATCATAACTCATGACTCGAGCTAGAACTGCATCATAACTCAAGCTAGTACTGAACCATAACTCAAGCTAGTACTGAATCATAACTCATGACTCAAGCTAGTACTGAATCATAACTCATGACTCAAGCTAGTACTGAATCATAACTCATGACTCAAGCTAGTACTGAATCATAATTCAAGACTCGAGCTAGTACTGAATATTAACTCATGACTCAAGCTAGTACTGAATCATAACTCATGACTCAAGCTAGTATTGAATGATAACTCATGACTCAAGCTAGTATTGAATAATAACTCATGACTCAAGCTAGTAATAAATCTTAAGTCAAGACTCGAGCTAGTTCTGAATAATAACTCATGACTCAAGCTAGTTCTGAATTATAACTCATGACTCAAGCTAGTAATGAATCTTAAGTCATGACTCAAGCTAGTACTGAATTATAACTCATGACTCAAGCTAGTAATGAATCTTAAGTCAAGACTCGAGCTAGTACTGAATCATAACTCATGACTCAAGCTAGTTCTGAATCATAACTCATGATCGACCTGGTACTGAATTATAACTCATGACTCAAGCTAGTTCTGAATCATAACTCATGATCGACCTAGTACTGAATCATAACTCATGACTCAAGCTAGTACTGAATCATTACTCATGACTCGAGCTAGTACTGAATCCTAACTCATGACTCAAGCTAGTACTAGATCATAACTCATGACTTAAGCTAGTACTGAATCATAACTCAAGACTCAAGCTAGTACTGAATCATAACTCATGTCTCAAGCTATTACTGAAGTAATACTACTCAAGACTTAAGATAGTACTGAATCATAACTCAAGACTCAAGCTATTACTGAATCATAAGTCAAGACTCAAGGTAGTACTGAATCATAACTCATGACTTAAGCTATTACTGAATCATAACTGATGAGTCAAGCTAGTACTGAATCTTGACTTGTGCATTAAGCTAGTTATCGGTCATAACTCAACTCTCAAGCTAGTATTGAATCATGACCCATGTGCTTAGCTAGTTCAATAATAATGACTTACTTACCGAATCGTGACTAATTCCTCAGTTAACCTAACAAGGTTTAGAAAATACCCTGAGGTTCACAGCACAAGTTTCCATTACAAGACTGTGTGACTGTCCTGTTACATACGCGAGACCTACTGATAACCTTAAATAAGTCCTGGTTCAAAGACGTTAAACCCGGGCCTGACCCGTAGGACTCGATCAGGACGTCACCGCACACGTGAAGCCGGGCGTGCTCAGCCGCGGTCAGAAGGTCGGGGGGAAGCTATCGGGCGAGTTAGGAATTTGTGAATGAAGTGGAAGCAGTTTAGCGACGGGACAGAGGTGTGAACGGAGGGAAGACAGACGAACGGTGAGAAAAGAAAGGACACTCGAGCGTGAAGGGCGACCAGGGTCAGACTTTCAATCTTGCCGCAGGAGAAGTAACATCTAAAAATACCCTGCAGCTCTTTTTCCTTCCAACGAGGGGAGAGAGAGAGAGGCTGGATAGGGAGGTGAAAAAATAGCTTCTGCTTCAGGCTGCCCCCCCCACCCCACTCCTCCTCAGAAACCAGAGCAGGCAGCTGTGTTTCCATGTGGGTTACTCTACATTGTTTGGTCTGGGTGGAGTTTAGAGTTCCTTCCTGTTGTTAGAGCAGCGAGAGAAGCACAGAACGCACTGATCAGGTGTGTGTTAATGAGGTCAAGGAAACTCCCAGGGATGAAGAAGACAATGCTCATCACTTCAAAGTCTTCTCTGCTTGTTAACAAGACCAATATCCTGGACAAGAACTTTCCAAAGATCCCCTTTTTTTCCCCGTGCAGACGCACCCACCCATACATCTAATGGCATCAGATATATTTTATTCATTCAGCGTCCAAAGCTTTCTGAGCTCTAAAAGTCAAGTCAAAAATAAGAAGTCTGGGTTATTTCCACGGTTTTTGTTGAGACTCCAGGGAGAATCTAAGGCCAGATCAGCTTCGGACAAATTGGTTCTTTTACTTCTTTGATTCTCTGAGACGCCTGTGTTTGTCTCGGTGGTGTCTTGACCCATTTGAGCATATATTTTATGGGGTATTGTTTTGATTGTTTAAGCGCTTTGTTACTCTGGTCTAGAAAACGATCTACAAATATTACTTACTTACATACTTACTTACTTTTCTAAACACAATTGACGTTGCATAAGCTAATTTAAAAAAAAAAAAAAAAAAAAAAAAAAAAAAAAAAAAAAAAAAAAAAAAAAAAAAAAAAAAAAAAAAAAAAAAAAAAAAAAAAAAAAAAATAAATTTAAAAAAAAAAAAGGTGGGTTTTGAGTTGAGTTTTAAAATCGGTCAGTGTGTTAATGTTATAGATGTCCACGCTTTAACCAGTATTTTTTGGAATTTCCTGACACAATGATGTTAAGATATCACTCAAAACTAACATTTTTAGTTTCTGTTTTTAATTATGCTTCTGTATGCATGAACTATGTCCTGTGATTAATTGATTCAATAATGTCATTGGTATTCTAACCAATGAGTGGAGACTCAAGGGTGCAGGAGAATACTGATAAATAATCCACAATATATCCACTAAGAACAAAAAAAAAAACGGTTAACCCTGTGAGACTTCTGAGGAAAATATAGAAAAAACCGTGAAGAGGTGGAACCTTGAAAAAGATAAAAACGATCTATAAAAAATACAGAAATCCTTCGACTAATCCAGTGCCTTTCGGGTCGGTCCAATTCATGAGCTTCCAAAAATGGGTAAAAATGAATTTAAAAGTATGAAAACTGTTTTCTTTTAATAATGTTAAAAAAAACATGTATGATTTCTCCATGTCTGTAAATTCCCACCATATAATTGACTCCTTAAATGTACCTTTAACATTTTCATTTTTTAAAATATTTTTTAACATTTTAGTCTCATACTCTCAATAATGTATTTTTAAAAAGTATTATTAGTATAATTTCTTTAACATCAGAAACCACAGATGAAGTAATCTTGGATGATTATGGATTAAGATTTTAGGCAAGGAAATCTTTTAGAAAATCAAATTCTGAATAATTATATGCTCTCTTTGGTAGTAAGTTGTTGACACTAACCTGTAACACAAAATGGAGCTTTTTATTCATTTTCTTCTTTATTTTCAAACTTGAATGTAAAAGTAAATGCTCATTGTATGCATAAAGAAAAGCAGTGCTCACTCTTTTGTTATTAAAAATCTACCAAGATAACAGGACTATCATTTCCTTAATAACTTGAGGATATTTGTAAGACAAAAAAAAAGTTATTTGTCTGCATTTGGGTGATTCTGCTCTAAGAAAAGGGTCACAATAAAAAGGTTGTTAAGATAAATGTATGCCTCAGGGGGAACTTTTTTGTGTGTCTCTTATATCATGTAAAAATCTTATCCGATATCGTTGTTTTGTATACCAAATTGAAAATGTGTCCGGTTTTGAACCAGAAGTTGACAGGACAAGGGACATTATCAGTGTTTTCTTCTGCCTCCTCAGGACCCGGGCCTACACAAGAAGAACTGCGACGGATGGTTGAAAACGGTGTGAAGGAGTTTTGGTACTTTGTCCGAAGCGAGGTGAAAAAGCTGGCCATCATGGAGACGAGCGAGAGGCAAAAGTACACGGACACTTTGCTGCAGGACATGGGGAACCAGGAAAGGTGAGTCGTGGCTCTTACGTCTTGTTGTTTGATGCTCGCTCTAAAAAAGGCGCTGACTAATACTAGCAGTTAAACTCTATCGTTTGATAAACTCATGCACCGCAGCCGACATGTCTTCCACCTCGGTTCTCTTCCGGTCCCAGCGCTGGTGCAGAAATCCGAAACAGCGCTGCAGGCTGTGACAGTGTGAATGAATGTTTTATCAGTCTCAGGGATTTCCTGTGACTTAATTGCGATCGCAAAGTTAGCACGGTTTAATGAATTAAGCAGCACTTCGGGATCCCTCATCTGTTCAGTGGATATTCAGCCGAGGATCAGAAAATTGTTAACAGGCTCTTGCTTTTGTTTAGGAATATCGAACAATCGAGTCACCGTGGAAAGAAACTAATTGAGATGAATCCTTGCTTTCTTTGCTATTAAAAGCCGAGATATTCCTGGATATTCCCCTCGAGGACCACCACAAACAGGAGTTCTTACTCTTGACTTTTAATACAACCAGGTGTTCTTTTAAGTCCCACCAACACTAGCAGTCAGGTCTGGGTTTTACACAAGGCTGGTTTTGGTTTTATGTGGATTTCTCTTTCTCTAATCCAACATGTGTCAGTTCATTGTCTTTTCACCTATAAAAGGCATAATGGTGGATATTACAGCACGCTCCCATTTTTATTTCATCATAAGCACCATGTTGCCCGGGGGCGTGGAGCGCCAAGCGTCTGCCGAACATGTCTAAAACAATAACCAGGATTCATAAAAACCTCCAGACTACCGCTGGATGCTACGTCAACTACCACCTGAAGGCGATCATAACAGCGCTGCGGTAAAACCAGCGTATTGTTAATCAAACACAACAAGTGTTTTATCGCCTCCTCCGCTCACCAGAGAGGGTTTTTATGGCGTCAGAAAACCTTTTCCGTTATGCCTGTTTTCAGGACTTAATCGTCATTTATATGTTTTTGTAGATTTTTCTTTCATGTCTACCCCCTTTAAAAAACAATTCAGTTATTGAAAGAGATTTGCTTTCAGCGCATGCTAACCTCAGGATTGAGATAAATTGAAAACAATAACAACAATAATGGTCAATATGATGTTGAATAAAATGAAGTTTTGTAGGTGGATATGAAGCGTGGAATGTTTTGCTAGTGACATTTCTTTGTTTTGCTTTGGGACGAAATATAATTTAAGATACAATTATCTTCTAGCATCATCAAATCGTACAGTTGCAGTTCGTTTTTCTCGAGTCAAAGTGAATGCATGACTTTAAGAGGTCAAAGGTCAGAGCCCCCATCTGGCTCACGGCCGAGTGGAGAAATGGTGTCACTCAACACCAAGTGTTGCCTCGTAATCCTGCTGAAGTGGCTCATAGAAGCCAATGTCTTAGTCGGTGCTGCCTCAGCAGCTTTCGCCTGAGACTCAACACGGCACTCACACACCAGCAGTCACACACCTTTGACCTTCTCTTAGTGCCTTCATCATGAGGTCAAGCAATGGATGACCAGAGGTGAGCAAATGTAGAATCGTTTTTTTCCGCCAGAGAAGATATTTTTATTGGAGAAAAAGCAAAACGTCAGCAGATGTGATTCTGTTGAGTTGCAAGGACGACTCTTTCTCCTTTGCTTCCTTATCGAGCGCCTGGTTTCTTTAATGATGGAATTGATTGCAATTCTTCTCGACTAGACATTTCACTAAATCCCTTTCTAGAAACTATTTCATTTATGTTGGAACATGACAAGGCTTCTTCCTGTTCAAGCAAGACTCAGTAACTTCCTGTGGGGGGCGACATATGGCCTGCTAAAGAAACACTTTTTTCATTCTTCATTCTGGTGATATTTGACTTTCTGGTCGCTGTGACTCAGCTACTTCCTGTTTCAGAAACTTTTATCTTATCTTATCTCCAGTTCCAACTCGGTTACTTCCTGTTGGGGTAACACTTGGCTACTTCCTGAAAAAAAAAAATAATCTTTATTATCAAAGTACAACATTGTTGGTACAATGCTTTGATAGATTGATAGCTGAATAAAATAACATAGATCAATGACAACCAATGTAAAATAAAAATTAAAAAAGATACATTTTAGGTTGGTACTTACTATTACAGGGACATTTGACTACTTCCTGTTTCAGTGACATTTGGCATATTCTGATGCGGTTGACACTCAGCTACTTCCTGTTGGTGCCACATTTTTCAGCCTCCTTTTAAGTCAACACTATGTTACTTCCTGTTGCAGTTCGGGGAAACCATTGGCTACTTCCTGTTTGTGGAAAAAAGCCTTAACCTGATACATTAAGTAGCTAAAATCTACTAGCATTAAAGCTAACACACCCTTGACATTATTTTTAGAACCAACTGTAAGTAAAATTTCGGTGTTTTCCTGTTACATAAAAGATGAAACGGTTCAGATAAAAACAACAATCTTGAGTAAATCACTGGTCAGGATAAATAATTACCCCGTCTCAGTTCCCCGGGTTAACAAATTAATGTATTTAAAATGCCCTGCAGGCTTTGTGAGATCAATACAGTAACAAATGACTCGAGAAGGAGAAAATAAACATAGCAGGAAATAATTGTTAGTTTCAGCTCGTTAAGTTATGGATCAAACGTATACACGGGATAACCAGAGACGCTCTGGCTTCTTTCTCTCGACGCTTTAATTATCTCTGCGTCGGAATATACGTTTATTCAGCGTACGCTGGAGTCTTTTTAGCTGCAGACCTGAAACATGCTGGAAAAACGTTCTCTGAGATGAGTGGACGAGGTTTCCATGGAGAGTGAAGTGTCGAGTCTGTACTTGAGCTGCTGCGACTCCACTTTGTCTAAGTAGTGAAAAATGGAGAGATGGAGTAGAAGAACATGGCATTTTTTTGTTCCTTCACTTGGATTGTGCGACGTGGTCTCTTTGTGTGGCCGAAAAAAAAGTTGTTGTCGGAGCCAGTTTTTTTTTTTAAATGAAAGCTGAGGTCAGACACGACATGAACTTGTCAGACGTGTGAGTCCGTCAGTTTCCTGGCAACACAACAGCGTGAGGTTTTCTTTTTCTTCCTGCTGTCCAAAACAATCATCAGCTGAGACAGGTTTATTACAATCTGACGGCTTGGCGTGACCTTTTTTTTTTGGCCGACCCTGACCGCGCATCGTTGGTTTTCGGTGTCAGGATGGACGGGAGAGGGTCATATGATCACGGACGGCTCGGAGCTTGGAAGTCGAGTGATAATAACGTTACTGTGGTTTATTAAGACGACTTCCATGTTTCCCTTCATTCAAGGCCTGGCCACACGCAGACATTCCCGGCTAGAGTGCAACTTCTTCCTCTCCTAGCTCTAGTTCTTCTTCCCAAAAGTCACTTTAATAAAAAGAAGATATATTTTCAATCAAAAAAAAGTGTTTTTGTTGCAACTTTTTTGTTTTGTTTTATTGAAGTGAAAAACATGAAATGACAAAAATGATTACTTCAATTAAAAAAACAGTTTTTTAATATTTGTATTGATTAGACAGAGTTTTTTATTATTATTGAAGCAATCATTTTTATTTAAAATATCTGATTAAAGGGCCTTTTTTTTAATAATAAAGCTTAAATCTACCTTCGGACCTACTTCATAACTTTAGATTTCTTTTCTTGTCTACTTCTTCTTCTTTACGACATCTTAATTTTTTCACTTCTCGTCTCTGCACTTTTTTATTCTCTTCTTATTACATTCTTCAGTTGGATTTAGCTTTTCATCTTCCTTTTCACCTCTTTTTTACAAACTTGTTCATTTTTCATTTCTATTTCTTTGCCTTTATTTGTTTTTTGTCCTCCGATTTATAGTTCCATTTCTCCATCTTTTTCTTACCTATTTTTCTTTTGTGTTTTATCTTATCATGAATGCAGCCCTTTATATCTGTATTAACCTTCTTTTTTTTATTGTTTTATTCCACTTTGTTTGCACGTACGAGTGATTCAGCGTCCCGGGTTTGCCCCGGGGCTTCCTTCCAGTTGAACACCTGACTTGACACACATTCTGCATTTTACTCTCCACTTGTTTTCTATTCCTGGTTTCCATAGAGGACATTGTGGGACTTCCTAACAAGGTTTTAATTTTAATCTCTTCTCGTATTTACAGCTAAATTAGTGACAGAGAGAATAAATTGGCCAAATAATGGGATCTTCTACACCACTGAGCTGATTCATGAAAATTCAAATTTGTTTCCTTCAGCCACACAGCAACACTGTGTGTGTGTGTGTGTGTGTGTGTGTGTGTGTCTGCACGTGTGTCTGTCTAGTCAGTGTCCAGATGTGACTGATTTAGGTCAAAGTAGTGAGTAATAAATTTAAGCCTGTGTGTGTGTGTGTGTGTGTGTGTGTGTGTGTGTGTGTGTGTGTGTGTGTGTGTGTGTGTGTGTGTGTGTGTGTGTGTGTGTGTGTGTGTGTTTGAAATCTAAAATCTGGTTAGGTAGGAATAATTAGCCTGCACGAGTGTGTGAGCGTTTGCGCGTCTCTGTGTGTGTGTGTGTGTGTGCTTCAGCTATTGGTCACTTTTCTAAGTGAACATGATCTTTTATCTAACACATCTTTACTTTCACAATTCTGATACTACTTCACTTCTTAAAACACATGCAAAACAATATTATACTTGCAAATCTGCTAGTGAAGAGATATTTTTATCCGCAGAGAGAAGCACAAAAACTCCTCGAGTGATGATGAAAGGCAGTTTTGTTTGACTTGGACTTTATCAAGAAGTTACTGCGATGTTTTTTATTTAATCCTGGTGTTTTGTTTTAATTACAGGACGATAGCACAATCCTTCCCCAATTTATATTTGCTACAGTGTAGCTACACAAGCTAGTTATCACCAAAAATGTAGTTTATAAACATACGAACATACGCCTGGACTGTATATTTAACCTTTTAAAGTCTCTGGGTCAAGGTCAACGACCTCCCTGGCTTCCATAAATACACATGCAGTAGTGGATGTCGTTGGACCTTGACCCAGAAAGAACACAAGGGTTAACCTTACAGAGTTTTTTTGTTCGACTCTAGCAGAGGTTTTCCATCCGTCTGGAGAATCTCCAAAATCCAGTGGTGCGTGGGGAAAATTTGTATTTTACCGAAACTTTACAAATATCTCAACTTTTTTTTTTTTTTTATATATCATTTTATTGAAGATGTTTTATGCCAAAAATTGAAAACACACGTCATCTTTTCGATACCTTTGGCTTCCGCCAGAGGCTTTGAAACACGTTCAAAGAATAGCCTTTACTGTCATTGTAAAAAAAAAAAGTATGATTCATCGATTTTACTTTATTCATTTTATTTTGCATTAAACTGTAACAGAACTGTGACCCAGCAGCTGATAATTGGCATCTTCCTTGACTACTTCCCTTAGCCAATCAGCATCCAGGATACTGAACAGCGTGCTCTGATTGTGGCTTCTCGTTCATTGGCCGAAATTGTGGCGAAAACTAAATGAAAAAAAATGCAAAAACTCACAATATCATCTTGCAATTAAGTTTAAAAATAAATAAGAAAAAAACACAATGACAAGACACACATATTTGAATGATTTTATAATAAGCGCTGCGTGAAAGTGACAAAATCTTTTCTTCAGTTCAAGGCAAACACAAAGACTATTAAGAGAAATAAAAGTGTGAAACGTCCAATATTTGTTCTGTATTTTAATATTTGAGTTGTTCAGTAAAGTATTCTATTAGGGAAGTTGACGGGTTTGTATGAAACAACAAATACATTTATTTATTGTTAATAAAAAGTTTACAGCAAATTAGTTTTTCTTGTGTGAGGGAAGCACAAGTTGATGGTAAAGATACTTCAATTAAAACCATACAATTTAGTTGAAATAATATTTGTTATTGTTGATTATGTTATTGTTCTCTGTCCGTCTGTGACATTTGGAGAATCGTAAAATTACAAAAATGTCTTCACAAAATAAGAATAACAAAGTGAGACACAAATTGATTAAAAAACAAAACAATATTATTTCAAGAAAAGTAAATGGTTATCATGATTCATATAAATGAATATTTCCAGATCGTGTCAAGCAAAAAAAGTACGTATTATTTTGTTATTGACGTGGCTTGTCTTTGCAGGTCGATCATGGCGGACTTGTACTACCTCAGTCAGGCGGACGGAGTGGGCGAGTGGAGGGTGAAGGAAGCGAAGGACCTTTCGAATCTGGTCCAGAACAGAATCACCTACCTGCAGGTACAATAACCCCTGTTTGCAAAATCACAATTTATATTAAAAAAAAAAAAAAAAACATCCTTAATTCATCCATTCATTTACACTGAAGCTTATCTTTTAAAGTGGGTGTGAGTTGCTCACCAGTTCGACCAGGTTTAACTTCCTCATCGTCATATCCATTGAGAATGAATGGATGTTGACTCGTCCTGAGAAACCCTCCGTCCAGCCCGGCGTAACACGCCGCAGTAATGAGCCGGGTATGTTTGATGAGCGCACCTCGTCAGTCTGGCGGGGCGGAGACGGTGCCACTAACAGATGCTGTCACCTCCGCTGAGGGATCCCGCCGCTCCACCAGCTGCCGGCGCTAATTCATGGGCGAACACACCTGCGCGGCGTGGATGAAACACGCCGACACACAGGCGTGCATGACACCTCAAATGAATTGACATGTGTCACCCTAACCCCCTCTCTCTCGCTACCCCTGTAACTAACTCCGTCACCGCGGCGCCTCCAGATGCCCACCCAGCGACCGCCGCCGCTTCACTCTCTTCGCCGCAGAAGAGCTGGATTTACTTCCCGATGAACTATGAGGCGCTCACGCAGATTGAGTCTCCATCTGCTAAACCTTTCCAAAAAAAAACAAACATTATTGGGTTGATGGCCAACAGCAGAGAAGAGTGATGTGACTTCTGCTGCCCTTCAGGGAAGAGAAACTCTGCAAGAAGTTCCTTCATCCCTGGAAAATACCAATGCTGTGTCTCAAATCGTATACTTCTCTTAGTATACTAGAAATGAGTATGCATCAGGATAGTGTGCATACTAACTAGTACGCAAATTCTCAACAAATAGTATGTCTCAAATCAAACACTGCTGCTACGCACTAACAGGAAATGACGCACCAGCTTCTTCTTCTACTTCTATTTAACAATGCTTGCAACGCTAGCGACACCTGCTGGCAGCACGTTTTGAAAGTTTGGAAGAAGAAATAAAGAAAAAATATGAGAAACAAAATATTTGCGAGATATTTACGCCGGTATCAGCACTGAAGACATGTCTTCCTCCTACTCTTGGCTGAAAATGCACCTGTAAGTATATGCATATATATATATATATGACGTTACTTCCGTTTACAACGTCACTAAGATGGCGGTCGTTTAGGGGGGTTAGTGTCCATCGAACCATACTCAGTTTTGTGGGTGTTTTAGTACGCCAATTTAGTGTGCATGGCGCACTAAATTTCGCATACTAAGAATTGAGACGCACTCACGCACTAAAAATACTAAATTTGAGTATGCAAGTATGCGATTTGAGACACAGCAAAAAAGATGTCTATACTCATCGTATTTAAGTACATGTTGAGGTTATCTCTTAGTAAACCTTCCCCAAACTGTATTTAACATTTTCCATATTCTCACACCGTTTACACTCTCAAAAACAAAACAATTTCTTAATATTTACTCTTTTAATATTTTAATTAACAACATTTATTTTACCTTAATAACATGCAATTCCATTTGAGGGGGCCAATGCTTTGCCGCCCAGCCTACCAATCCCAGCTTTTCAATCACTTCCAACATAGTTGCATAAGACGTCGAAATAATTGAATAAAGTATTGTAGTGACCAGTCAGCCTTCACTAAATGGAGCAGTGTGTACAAAGGCATCATGGGAGTTCCCCGTTTTGCTCGGCACCATAAGTGAATTCAGTGCGGTGATTAGGAGTGAACCATGATATGGCGAGGGACCATTTCATTAAAAAAAATGTCTAACATAAACATTTTACTGATTTACTTCTTCAGATATGTTTATTTTTAAGTATAATTATGGAAATATTTCCAATTTCTCCATTAAATTATTTAAATATTAGATTCTTTAGGGGTTCTTTTCACTGCACACACATTATTTAATTCTGTGTTTTTTAAGTTTTTTCCATACAGTGTTGTGATCTATGGTCTCGACCACAAACTCGCATGAATCGACAAAAAACGGCTTTTTAGTGTCACTTTCACTGCTCGCCGTCGACATGTTGTAAATGTTTGCATAATGGAGTTTTAATTCTGACAGGATGGTCTCGTCGACTTCACACGTTTGTAACTGACCTCTCTGCCTCCGACCCACCGCCGCCCACGCCAGGGTTAAAGCTGGCGTTTGTTGTCGCTTCAGCAGAAAATTGCCTGTGCAAATTGGATTAACGTCGGAGACGCCGCAGGTCGCTGATGGAGGCGACTTTTTAATTTGAAGGCGAAATCGCAAATTCATCCATTTCCTTCCCTTAATCTGAACCTGTGGCACGTGAGGACGGGCTTTAAAAACTATTGTCGTGGCTCGGATTCGCTCCAGTAGAATCTTCTCAATATTCGATTTATTCAATGGTGGTTTTGTTGTTGCTCAGTGCTGGAGCCTCACGTGGCTTATGGTTGGAGGTTCAAATCTGGCTTCAGGCAGCTCTTGGAGAGAGTCTACATCGTCACTTACTATCCGTGTGTCAGGGATGTCAGAACTTTTTAGAGGAGGGGCCATATTTGATGGCGTGAATACGAGTGGTAAGTTCATGAAAGTGCTTGAACAGTTAGCTACATCAGTTACATAACCAGTTAGCAACAAATTCAGCATTAACATTAGCTTCAACGGATAGACAGTTAGCTTGAACAGTTAGGAACAACAATTGAACAGTTAGCGTGAACAGTTAGCTTGAACAGTTAGCATGGACAGTTAGCTTGAACAGTTAACATGGACAGTTAGCTTGAACAGTTAGCTTGGACAATGAGCTTGAACAGTTAGCATGAACAGTTAGCTTGAACAGTTAGCTTGAACAGTTAGCATGAACATTTAGCATGAACAGTTAGCTTGAACAGTTAACATGAACAGTAAGCATGAACAGTTAGCTAGGACAGTTAGCTCCAACAGTTAACGTGAACAGTTAGCATGAACAGTTGGCATGAACAGTTAGCTTGAACAGTTAGCATGAACAGTTAGCTTGAACAGTTAGCATGAACCGTTAGCATGGACAGTTCGCTTGGATAGTTCGCTTGGACAGTTAACGTGAACAGTTAGCATGAACAGTTAGCATGAACAGTTAGCTTGGACAGTTAGCGTGAACAGTTAGCTTAAACAGTTAGAATGAACAGTTAGCTTGAACAGTTAGCTTGAACAGTTAGCTTGAACAGTTGGCATGAACAGTTAACATCTTTACTTTTTGGTTTTGATTTCTTTTGACTGTTGAAACTTTGACTATAAAAACCGTGTCTGACATTTTTTAAAGTTTTATCTAATTAATGTTTTACATTCTCCGGTTGGATAATATATTTCATGAACAGGACCAAGGGCCACATTTATTCTGCAAAAGAGCCGCTAATTTCAAATGTTCCCTGTATGAACTGGTGACCTTTCCAGGGTTTCCCCTGCCTTTTGTAGAGCGAGACACCGAAACAGAATATGCCAAATAAAAACGAGGATTCATTTTCCCTCAATGCGTTTGTAGCACTTTTAAATAATTTATTATACTTTTGTTGAATATCTAATAACCTGAATATTGTCATAAAAGGAGTCGTTCTACTGAAGTTATATTTCTCCTCTATATTTTAATAATCTTCTCTAAGATAAGTTGTAAACCATTTTCTTTCTCTTATATGTTTTTTAATCTGTTTAAACATTTCACATTAACCTTCCTTTGAAGTACATTCTGGTATTAAAAGTATGAATATCTTAATGTATAATGTATGATATTATCATTATTACTACGTTGTCGTAGTTCAGCCTAAATCCTTTTGTTCGTATCCTTTGTTCTTCTCCCATTTAATTATTAACTTTATAAAGGAGAGGTTAAAGTTTAATTTTCACCTCCTGACTACAGTTTACAAGTGTTTTGTGTTACAACAGACTTTGAGAGGAGCAGATGGTTTCTGGATCAACTGTAAGATAAACATATTTTATTAGTGTTTAAAAGGTTTTTTAAGAGTGTGGTGTGTTAAGTTGGTAAACCACAACCACGGCCCGTATGGTAGTGTGGGCGCTCTAGAGAACACCCTGCATTACAGTGACTCAGAACAAATCCCTTTTTTTGTTGTTTTTTTTGTCACCGAAAACCTGGTACTTTTGGGCGTCCACAAAATCAAAGTGTGTGCTTTGATTTGACCAGTTCTTCACTGGTCATTCAACGGATCAATGAGCTGCTTCTTTGTCAAGAGGTCCGTCGATTGAAGAGAAGCACTAAAACATTTTATCTGATTAATTTTCAATATTCATGATTGCATTTCGCATGCCACCCTCTCAGGATCGGCAGAACTGAATTGATAAAATCAAAAAAAAAATTTATATACATATAGTAAATCTTTATACATAAACTTTGTTTTGCTTTTTGTAACAAAAGCTAAGATTGTTTTTTAAAGATAAACATATTTATACATAATTGTAGAATTTATCTCAACTTAAATCTCAGTTTCCCTGCTTGATTTTTACTGATATTCTTGTTGGTTTGAACCAGTAGGTCTGTTAGTGATGCACTCATGTCACGATATGATTCACAACGATACATTTCGATTCACTTGCATCATTATGTGAACGATTTTCGGGAACTTTTGTGACTCTCTCATTTGTTGATTTAATTGAACTAAAAGCCGACACATGTCCAAACATCAGCGTTTAAAGTCGACTGTATCCTCTCATCCTCAGTCATTGTCGTGATCTTGTGGGGGTTTTTGTTACTGAGCTGCAAAGGATGCATTTTAATTTGTTAATTAAATATATAGTTGTTTTTTAATTTAATTTACTCACTTTATTTAAATACAAACCATAAAATAGTTATGATTTTAAAATAAGAAATATAGAAAGTGATACAGTGCTGTTGAATTTCGTTTTTATATATATATATATATATATATATATATATATATATATATATCTGTGTGTGTGTATATACATTTTTTTGTCGCGCCCCTAGTTTGATCCACCAATAATATAAAATGGTAAAAACAGTTTCAGTCTCATATCTATCCATCTATCTAGACTAGTGAACTTTGATTGTTCCTCTTTAGCAACATTAGAGCTCAACTGTCTGGGCTGCCACTGCTTCGACACATACTTCTTCCTGGACGAGTGCACTTGAACTGTTCCTGCCAGCGTGGATTTGTTCGCCGACTCTTCCGCTCTAAGTAGATTCTTCTGGAGACCGTAATGAGCTGGAGCTCCATACAAAGTGCCAGCCTGTCGCTGCGAATCTGCTTTACTGTACTGGAACAAGGAAATCTCACTCAGAACCCCTTCGCCGGCGTCCGGGAATCGCGGTGAATAATTACGGGAACTTCACACTGCATTTCCCACTTCCCCGCTCAGCCCAGAACCAGCAGTGAAGAAGGGCGCTCGTGGTGGAAAGTGTTTTAAACACCACTTAACCTCGGAGGCGACTCCCTCGCCCCCATTTTATCCTCCCAATCTTTTCCGGAGCCCTGCCTCCGACTGTGTCCACAACCTGATGTGAGACAGGGTTTCGTTTACGATAGTTTCCTCCAGAGCTCAATGTATTTATTTTCAAACTACCATATGCTTTTTTTCCTCTTCATGGAGTCTATAGATAGATGGATGGATCGATGGATGGATGGATAAAAAAATGACCAACTTAACGCAATAATTGATTAAAATTATAATTAAAAATAAATAAATTATAGAGCAAGGAAGCATGAATAAAATCATGTTAATATTAAAATTACATTTTTAAAATAAATCATCATGTGGTTGATAATGCTGATCAAATATTCTTTATGGAAGGAGAAAGGGTGTTTTTATATTTGTATACAATATGGATAATACTGTAAAAGGAAACGAGTACAAATGCATAAGAAAAACAATAAAAAGAAAAATCTTGTTTTTATTTTTGTTTGATAAAGCTATGCTTTATTTATAATTATTTTTGACTAAATATTTTGCAGTACTTAACTTTAAGTAACTTTCCTCCAAAAGTGTTTAATATAAAAATATATAGATGAATGGATAAAACTTTATTGATCAAAATGTCAAAATAAACAAGATAATTTTTGAAAATTATAATTTCTTAAAACTAATTAATTTTTTTCTGAAAGAAATTATAGGATAAAGATACACTAATAATAGCTTGTTAATAATAAAATGATATTGTTATAAAATAGCATGATGAGTGTTACAATGTTCATAAATATATACTGCATGGAGGGAGAAAGAATGTTCTTATATTCATATAAAATATCTAATATACAGAAAAGTTTTTTTTTTCCTTTTGATAAATTTTTATGTGCTTTAATATAAACGTTTTTAATGGGTATATATAAAAATATATTACCCAAAATATTTATATAAATATTTATGAAAATGTTGATGTTTATATTTATATAAAATGTTTATGTAAATAGTATTTTTAATAGATATTAAATATAAATGCATATAAAAGGCAAACAGCCCTGCGACTAGACTGGCGTCCTGTCCAGGGTGTCCCCTGCCTCTCGCCCTATGATTCTGGGAAAGGCTCTAGGCTCCAGTCTCCCCGCGACCCCAGGATAAAGCTGTTGTCAATGAATGAATGAATAATAGGAAAACAAGAATTTACATTTAATAATGCCATAAGGTTTCATAAACAGTCATATGATTCTAGTAGACGTAGAGGAAAGTAACAGGGGGGAAAGTATCAATAAAAGAATATAAAATAAATCAAAAACATTCACGAGGGCCATGTTTACAATTGAGGCCTCTACCCACATCTGCACACTTTTATGAGTCCATCTTCCAAATACATTTTCGGCTCCTGCTCCAGAGACAACTGGAGCTGAATAACCTGATCATGTCGGGGTCGACTGTGGGGTCGCGGCTGCGCGTGATAGCATCAGAACACAATAGTACATGAAGTAAAATAACTTGACGATTGCTATTATCTCTCTCTCTCTATCACCTCCCACGAATGATCGGCAGCCTCGGCCAGTGGGAAGCCCTGTTTCCCGACGATCCAGCTGCAGCGTTCTAATGAGGAAAACTCTTCCATCAGGCGATAATTGCTGTTTAGGAAGCCGGTTAGCACGTGCCGCTCGGAAACTGGCAACCGCTGAGCTAATCCCAACCCTGCGAGAGATGGTTCTGTTCCTCCTATACGGCCCAGTTTGAGGAAGAGAAATATCAAAGCTAATTTATGGCAGAGAGGAAATCACAAAGAGGGGGGGAGGACGTACAGCCGATGGAAAATAAGAAGGTCAGCCAGTGAGGAGGAATAATAAGATTGAGAGAATACTGCGACACAAAAGAGAGCAGAGGCACATGGGAGGGATGAAAGTGGAGACGACAAAAGAAGCTACATTTCATACTTATCGTGAAGGAATTCCAGAGGAAAGAGGAAAATTCCAAAAGATGGTCGGTCTCATCACAAAGAATACCTTAGTTTGGGAATATTTGAATGAAGACATTCTAACTTTTATTTGTATTTGAATTTCAGAAGTTACTGGAAATTGCCCCAAATTTAGATTCTCCTCATGGATGGAGCTTCGTGAGGGAGCGACAACATGTTTTGTCGGGTCTACCTAAATATATATTGTGTAAAAATACAGATACAGATTCCTCGGAACGCCACCCAACAAAAATATAACACACATTATATTTAAGATCATGTATTTATTCAGTTCACATCACAACACGTTTTTAATCGCAACGTTGAACCACCAAAACTTCATCGTAAATGTTTATTTTTAATTCATGTTAAGCCGTACATAAGCATTCTCTGTCTTCAACCATCGGTACTTCTGTTCTCAAAAGTCTTCAATCAAAGATAGTCGGCCGAGATTCCTTGAGCATAAATGAGTGGATGAAAAGAAAGTCAAAGTTGCCTAGATTTGTTTTTGGCGCAATGGCAGCTGCAGTTTTTTAATGTAATGCCGGCTTAAACGCCAAACTTTCCCGCTTTGGAAGCCGGTTTCAAATGTTCTTTCAGTTGGTGCCGGAAAAGTCGTACACATTCGGGATGGGCGCCATGAAAATAGACTCTTAGAGCAGTAATCATTTGAAATATGAAAGATTTGCCGCGGCACACCTGGTGATTTCCCATGGCACAGTTGCGTGCCGCTTCACAGTGGTTGGGAATCATCGCTCTAGAGCTTTGATGCTCACACAGTCTTGCTACTACAAAAAAAGTATTTGTTTATGAAAATATAGACACGTTATTCTTTGTGTTTTTGTGTGAAAAGATATTTTTCCCTGCATGTTCATGTGATCATTGATTTAGTTTATCAGTGGCATCAGAATATTGAATGGTTAAATTTACAAAATGCTGTATTATTTTTTAAGCAATGAATTATTATAATAATTTTTTTGAGAATACCTTGATTTAGAAGTTCTATTCTGGAAGGTTAAATTTGTTTTTGTTGAATAATTAACTTAAATGATTTGATTATTCAATGGTGAAATTTGTTTTAATATAATTATTTTATTTAATAATTCAAACATGTACAAGCTGGATTTATTTTTATTAAATAATTGCATTGATCATTTTTATCAGAATAATTAAATTAAAATTAATTTAAACAAATAAAAAGTTGGATTTGTTTTTATTGAATAATTAAATTGAAATTTGTTTGAATAGACTTGATTGAATTCAAAAAAATATAAAAGTTATAAAGGTTGGACTTTTTTTATTATATAATTTACCTGAAATTTGCTTTAATAGAATAATTGAATTCAATAATTAAAAAAATATAAAAAGTTGAATTTGTGTTTATTGAATTCAATAATTCCAATATTTTCAAATTTAATTGTTTTAACACGTTGATTTTTATTCCAAAAATTCGGAAAGTAAATGTTATAAAGCTTGTTCTGTGACCGTGGAGAAGCATTTCTATGAAAACAACAATTTTGAAGTCACAGAGGAAGAAACTTTTGTCACAGAAAGTCAACCATTAAATATTCTGTTGGCACTGATATACTTTTATAGCAGGACTGTGTCCAAACTTTAATTATAAATCTCCAAAATGTGGTTCTTGTCAACTTATTCCTCCTCATGTTCAATGCCACAGTTGATTCTCTGAGTAAACGCACCCGTTGAACCGTGTCCTTCCCTGCAGAACCCGAGCGACTGCAGCAAGGCGAGGAAGCTGGTCTGCAACATCAACAAGGGCTGCGGTTACGGCTGCCAGCTCCACCACGTGGTCTACTGCTTCATGATCGCCTACGGCACGCAGCGCACGCTCATCCTGGAGTCGCACAACTGGCGCTACGCCCCGGGCGGCTGGGAGACCGTCTTCCTGCCGGTCAGCAACAGCTGCATGGACCGCTCGGGCTCCTCCACTGGACACTGGTCGGGTGAGACGCAAATCTACTCCCTCAGGGTCGACTCGGAGCCGGTTCCTGACTTGAACATGTCTGATCTGTAGTCCACACAAACTTTATTAGACATGTTTTTGTAATATCTGCGTCACATCATCATGAAAAAAAACATTATTTTTGTAGTATAAAAAGTACTATATCAAGCATGAAGTGCAAAAGAAAGTTTCAGGGGGAAAATAATGGTAATAAAACACAAGTTATACTGTATATATATATATATATATATATGTATAATAAGTAATAAATATAAATATAAAATAAAAAAGTAAGTTGCAGATGCAATTACAACAATTAATTCCAACAAATAATTCCAAAGAAATCCATCTGTTTGTTATTTTTTATTTAAACCATAAAAAAAAGATACAATAAAAATGACATCACTAAACAAATACAGAAGGTAATGCAACTGCCAGGAATTTGTTGGTTTTAGATATTTTAAAAAATGTTGAACCTGGGCAGTAAAACGGGACAATGAAAAGTAAATAAAAATAAAAAAAGTTAGTCAAAAAAGTCCGAATTATTATAAAGGATTCAACATTTTTAATCATTTTGTGTAAACTTAGAAAATGAAAGTTTACCGTGAAGAAAAGAGCAATAAAAAGTTAGGTGATTACAAAGGAAATAAAAAAACAAAGTATTGTAAAAAGAAATGAGTTTTTGCCTTGAAATAATTTGAGAAAGATGAGAGCAAACCTGGGATCACCTCTCAGTCTTGCACAGGAAGTGTCAAAGTCTGTCATTGAGATTGACAAGAGTCTGTTCAGACGCAGTGTTTCACCATCAACCCTCGCTCTACGTCTCGCTGCTGCTTCCATTCAGCTCTTCACTCTCCGTCCTGGCGTTCTCTCCTGGGTCCCGTCTTATCTCGGCTCTCTCGCAGTGTCGCCTTCCTTTCATGTGTCCCCTCGCTGGGATCTCATCTCCGGCGTCTCCTATGGATCCATACGTACCTTCTGGCCGCTCGGCCCGTTTACACCAGCAGCACGTGCTGCTTTTCTAAAGTCTGGTCAAGTGGCGCATGTGGAGTTCTTGTGTCTGCGGAGTGACTGGAGCCTCCTGGTGCTCTATGGGTCGCAAATGTCTCGCCGCAGGAAGAGACCACAACGTTTGACCGAGCATGTCATGTCTGAGCTTCTGAGGAAATTATCAATTCATTAATTAGGCATTAAAAACTCATATATATATTTTTTTTTAATTATAAACAGGTTATAACAAAAATGGTTGATATATTATTTTTGCATTCACAAAAGTTCATACATTAATAGTATATTATTTATATTCATTTAATAGATACAAATTATTCATCTGACTTCACAATTCTGAATAAATAAATAAAATTAGGTTTGAAACACAAAATGATATTACATTTAACTTTAAAACAAACATGCATTACAACATTTTAAAAAAAGTTGGTTAATGGGTTTACATTTTCAATTGAAACATATTTAACCCTTGTGTTGTCTCTGGGTCAAGGTGACCCGAAGGCCCAAAAACAAATGTGCTTGTGGTATCCCTTGTGTTGTCTCTGGGTCAAAGGTGAACGACCTCCACCACTGCATATCTATTTCTGGGAGCAAGGGAGGTTGTTTTCGGCCACCGGGTCACCTTGACCCAGAGGTAATCTGAGGGTTAAAGCAAGTTATATTATTTTTCTTTTCTTTTTTTTCCAAAAGTGATTAATATAAGATTTAATTGTTGATATTATTTGAGCATTCATAAAAATTGAAGATTCAAACATAGCAGAAATTTACAAAATGATTTAGAAGTAAAATATTTATGTAGTTTGATTTTGTTTGATTTCATTTTTTTATATTATTTAACCTTAAAATGTTTCAAGTAGGTAGTATTTCTTTTGGAGAATTTAGGTGCTTTCTTGGTATTAATCCATGCTCTTTTTTAATGGATATTAAATAAATAATAATAAATTAATTATACTATTTTTTGTACAATTTTTTACACCTCCAATATATTTATTTAATTTTGATTATTATTTAATTATATAATAATATTTACCTAACATCATGGGTAAAGTTATGCATTGATAAATTAAATTAGGTTTGAGACAAACAACAATGTTAGTTTTAACTTTACGATAAGACTGAAAAGTATAAAAAAATATATGAATAAGTGAATCGTCTTTTAAGGTGCACTTAAAATTTAAAAAGCAACCCCTTTTGTGCAAATTATATTAATATTAGCTGTTTTTTCTTTTGAAATGTGATAAATATTAGGATGAATTTTTACAAAAATATTTTAGCATTTACAAAAATACATCTATAAATCAATATATAGCAGAAAATAAAAACAAATATTGAGACGTCAAATAAAAGTAACTATTGGTTAAAATTGTATTTCCTTTTCAGTTAAGAAGTACTTTCTATGTTTTTTAAATACTATTTTAGTTGTGTTTATTTATTTATTTGAGGATATTTAGACGAAAATAAATCAAACTTTGATCCCCCTTGTCATTTTATTTTGGGATTCACAGGAAGTGCTGCAATGACCCGTAGGACTGCGATTCGTGAAAGTATTGACTCGTATTAGCAGATGTTTGACCGACTCAGCCTGTGTTTTTGGACGGATCTGCATGAACATGCTGCCATCGAGGACTCTGAGGGAATCCGGCCTGTGAACGACTGCTGTGTTTTCACATTCTGTGTGAAGGCTGTCGTGCTCCGGAGAGCCTGGTGTATCCGTGTGTGCTTAGTGCTCGCTCGGCTAAGTGTTCCCCTCAGGACTCTTGCAGTACGAGAAAATAAAACCGTGTTGTGCATCTGTGGCGCTGCATTCTGTCGGTAGCTCGGGGGGGCGGGAGGGGGGCTGAATCAAAGATGGAGGAGAAGTCATTTTAGGACCTGATGATTTCCTCTCCGAGTCGAACATGGAAAGCAAAACAAGAATTTCACATTAAAATAAAGAAGAATCCCGAGCAGACCTGAGGGGAACAATCGTGGGTGAAGGAACGACGAGGATCCGAGATTGTTTTTCTTGTCACGACGCCTAAAGTGTGTCAGACTTTGTGTTTGTTTTTCTTGTCATGGACACACATGGAGATATCGCTTTTGATTTCTGGATCCTACACACCTAAGTGAGTCATTGTGAGTCGAGTGGATGAAGGGTTCCTCATGTCAATACTAAATCATAGACAGTGACGGTAACGCGTTTGATCGAGTTCTGACTCAGATCTTGTCCCAGTCGAGTCGAGTCATATTCGAGTCAGATCCTATGACACAAGGTGGCTATTGACTCAGAGCCTATGAGTCATGTATATTGTTCAATTCTGAGAGGCTTATTGAGTCCCAATTTTGGGGAGCTGACCCCCAAAAAAAATCAAATTTTCCAAAAGCTGTAACTTTGGTTTGCAAAACAAACAGTGGTTCTTAATCTTGTGATAATCCCACCTGAATCCTACCACTCTGATTGAGTCCCTGTGACAAGTATTGCCTCCTAGTTAGTTAGGCTAAGAAACAATGCTGTCCCTTGTCCTCCAAGGGAGTCCCTGTGGCTCAATTCACAATTGTAGATTTGTTATCACTGAGTCCAACAAGTCTGAGTTAGTACTGTGGCTTACGATCTAAATTAAATTAACAGAAGTAACTTGTTGTCACTGAATCCAACAAGTCTGAGTGAGTACCCTGACTCAGTTGCTAAATTTCAGAAGACTTTTCAGAATCCTCTGATGAGTCCTGTGTGCTAATTTGGTTTTTCACTGAATTCCTAAATCTGAGTGCTCACTGGAACACAGGAAATTTCCCTGAGAACTTGTTGTCACTCAAAATCCAATAAAGTGAGTCTAAGTAGTCCTTACTCAGTTGCTAAATTTGCAGAAGTAACTTGTTGTCACTGAATCCAACAAATCTGAGTGAGTCCCTTTGGCTCAGATTGCTAAATTTTCAGAAGTAACTTGTTGTCACTGAATCCAACAAGTCTAAGTGAGTCCTGTGGCTCAGGTTGATAGATAAACAGAAGTAACTTGTTGTCACTGAATCCAACAAATCTGAGTGAGTACTGTGGCTCAGGTTGATAGATGAACAGTAGTAGACTTGTTGTCACTGAATCCAACAAATCTAGTTCCTGTGGCTCAGGTTGTAACAAAGTAACTTGTTTTAATCCAAAACCTGAGTGAGTCACTGTGACTCATGTTGCTAAATTTTCTGAGTGAGAAAAGAGTGATTCCGACTCATATCATTCCACCCACTCACCCAGATGTGTTTGACTCACAATTGTATTGAGTTTAAATGTTTTCATCGATACGGTTCAAGATCCTCTGTGGGCCTCAAACGACTCGTCATATGAACGCCGGACTGAACGTCAGGAGTCAGAGTCAGAGTCGGAGTCGGCGCAGAAGCGTCGGCGTGACTCGCGGGTCAAAGGCCACATTAATTTAACGAGCGAGCCGAACATTGTTTTAATTCTAAACACTCAGCTTAGTCTACGGGACGTCGCTCTGGGTTCCTCACTCGGTTAATCTCATGAAATATTCATCGGAGCGAGACTCGACTACGAGCGGATCTATATGCCTCCAGTCTCCCGGCGTCCAGGAAATGTATGCAGAGGCTTTTTTTTTTTTTTGTTTCGCAGTCGCATTGATGAAATTTAGTGCAGCTTTGTGATCTAATTAAGTAGCTGTGGGAGGAAGACTCGGTGCACGCCGGTGCCAAGAAGAGCCTCAAAAAAAAACATTCCCCCCTTCTGTGGATCACGCCAGTTATATAAGACATGCCTGGGAATTTGTTGTTTTTTTTCTCAATATTTAATGCCTCTTCCAATTTGAATCCAGCTCATGCTCACGAACGCATTGTTTTTATGGTGAACGCGACGAGTCGTGGAGCTTAAAAATAACACACGAGTCAGACAAACTTATTTTTAACTCTAATCGTCGGTCAACACTCGGGTCGGAACGTTGCAACTTCGGCGCGATTCTCTCGCCGATGAGATGAGATAAGATAAGAATCACAACCTCTTTTTTGTTATTGCGTTATTTACATCCTTGTGCTGAATTCTGGGCGAGTTTATCGTCTTACTCAGAGAACAATGGTCTCAGACTCAAAGGAGCCTGATCATCACCCTGGTCCGGTTCAAAATAAGTGACGGGACCAGAATATTCAAGTAGAATAAAATGTTTAAAACTAATTTATTCGACACAGTTTGGACACGCACAGATACCAATGGGCTTTTATTTTGAAGGCGTGTTTATATACTATTTTATTACGAGTCCACAAACTGTGTGTCTTTTCTTTTCCTGCACTGGCTAAAAATTTTTAAAAAATCTCACACGGATAAACAATAAGTATTAGTAGAATCTCCATGAGACGAATCATACCTCTGCCAAGGAGCTCATTTCAAATGACTTTATTTAATTTAAACAATTTCCATCAACGACAATACATTAAACGATTGTATTTTGTAGAATATATTGACAATTAAATTACCCAAAAAGCAACTAGTGGGATTACATTTACTTTCCTGGGAATTTAAATGAAGTTGTACGCAATTTAGATTTCACGAAAAAAATGGAAAACAGTATATATGACCAACAATGCAACAATTTTAACCCAAAAAAAAAAAAGTAAGTAAAGAAGGAAAGAGTAATAATAGAAAAATAGACCAGCTGACAATATAAGAAACTCAATTAAAACAGGAAAGCACAAAAAAAGTGATTGAAAAAAGGACAGAGCCAGACACATAATAAATTATAATAAAAATAATATAATTGGTTGCCGCGATATACGAAGTGGTTTTCAGACACATTTTCAGATTCTTAACTAAACACATCATCTCTCTTCTGGTCTGACACGTTGTATAAATACTAAGAGTATATACTAAGACCAAGAGTATATGTTTGCTATTGTACTTGTAATTAGGGCCATTTTTCAAAGGACCACTCATTTTTGTAACGGGCTGGTGTCGAATCTGAGCCGATCTAATCGTTCAATCGCCCAAAACTAATGATGCTTCTCCATTCGCTCTGGTTCCACCGCAGCCAATGAAAGCCTTCCGGGGTTTTTCAGTTTGAGCCACAAGGCTGAGGAACACACAGTCTTTGTTAGGAAAGAGACACTGAAGGTTATTCTTTACTTGGTCACATCAAAAACTTTCAGTGAAGTAGAAGACTTGGAGTACGTTGCGGCTAATGCTAACCCTGAAGATGGTTTTCCATCGGTATGACCTGTGACCTTTGTCTTTACTCCGTCAACAAACCCTACCCTTTAATTTCCTTCATGTGGATTCTTGTCATTTTTTCTCTTCTTCCTCACATTTAGTTACGTCTCTGTCTTCTTCGTCATTCACTTTGATTTTCTGGAACTCCTGTTGTGTTATCAGTTTTATCTTGATCTTTAAAATATATACTTTATTGAAATGTTTTGATTGTTAGTTTGCCCTGGTTGGAAAGCGCTCTATAATAAAATGACTTACTTACTTACATTTTACATACTGTTGTTTTGAGTTATTGTTATTTTTAGACATCTACATACAAGCTGTAAATAAAATTAAATATGTATCACCCCATAAACAGACATTATCTACTTATTTCGAGACATAATGTGTAAAAAGAAATATATGAAATTATACTTTAGCTAGCACTGTTGACCCCATGCTAAGCTAGCAAGTTCAGTTTAAAATGTCTCTCTTTCTCTTCTTTGTATATATATACGAATGAAAAAATATATAAATAGAGATTATTATTATTATTATTATTATTATTATTAACGAAATATAGAAGTAAATTAGTGTCATCAGAATATTTTTATTTAAAATGTTTTTTTATCTAAAATGTTGTTGTTGTTGTTTTTAAGCATTTAATTATTCTTTGAATATCTGAATTTCTAATAATAAATTAAATAATTTTAATATTGAATATATAGATATAGATATACTTTACACTATTTAAACCTTACAATAGTTAAAAAATACAATTTCTTAATTTGATTTGTATCATTTTAAATTCAATATAAAGTTGTTGGTATAATAGTGTCAACATGCAAAAACAAAAAGAGTTACAGTACTTCTTTGATTTTCAGCCAGTCGTGGTGGAACTATTATACCCTCATTTTTATATTGAATTTATAAGACTAATATTAAAATATATATTTATATATATGTTTTTTAAAACAAATCTATATATTGGAATTATAATATCAAACTGTGTGTAGAAAATATATATTTTTTAATATTAATTGAAATAAACTTGTTTAAATATTTCAATATACAAATTATTTAATTTATTTACTCAATAAAAACACATTTCACCTTCGGATATACAGGTTTTTTTCAATTAAATTATTCAACAAGAAAAAAGATTTGAAACGTAACCATTCAATAATCTGTTGGCACTGATATACATCCATAAATAAACCCTTGTTTCTCATATACATTAAATGCACGTGCTGAAGGGAAACAGTCCATGTTAAAAAACATGTTGTCCTGTTCGCAGGTGAAGCCCACGACAAAGACATCCAGGTGGTGGAGCTGGCCATCGTGGACAGCCTCCACCCTCGACCCCCCTACCTGCCCCTGGCCATCCCCGAAGACCTGGCCCCTCGTCTGCACCGCCTCCACGGGGACCCGTCCGTCTGGTGGGTCTCCCAGTTCGTCAAGTACCTGGTCCGCCCTCAGTCCTGGCTGAAGAAGGAGATCCAGCAGACCACGGCCAAGCTGGGCTTCAAACACCCCATCATCGGGTAAGAGGTTAATATGAGATGAACACGGGGCTACGTTTGTTTGTTCGCTCCACTTTTACTTGGAGCATATTAGCATTTTTATTGCTGCCCGGTTTCAAACATGTTCGGCTCACACTCCTGCGGATAAAACGGAATCATCGGCAGCTACCGAGATCATAATTAAAAAATACCTCCGTAATCACATGTTTGCTGGTCGGCAGTTTCAGTAATGGTTCGCAAGAAGAAGGAGAAATTAAAAAAACTAATAAAGCCGTTTTTATATTTCGGCGGTTATTATACTCTCATCAATATTCAGCGAGGGAATGTTTCTCCAAGAAAAGAAAAGTAAGTAAAATGTGATTCTCCATTTTTTCTGAGAGGCACAGACTAGTTCAACTAAGATGAGGAAACCCCGGGGCAGACCTAGGACAGAATATAGACCTCTTTACCTTAGTTGCTGCCCCTGCGACTTCACCTCGTGGAAGGAACAATTTATCAATTTATCAACTTTTTAATCGCTGCTTTTTATCTGTTTCAAAGATGTTTAATGTGCTTAAATGTTTAAACGTATTTGTATGGTGACCCCTGAGCATCTGGCGCCTTTAAATTACTACAATTATTGTTATTTTACTTTTAGTTAAAAAGATAATAATTCATATTTGAGTAGGAATCATACTTCATAAAGTATATCTTTATTATTTATGATATTATACAGTTGGACTATAGTTGGACTATACTGTTTAAATCAACATATCATGTATTCGACACACATTGCAACAACCCTCTCAGTCACTTGGGCAACAATGTTTTGCGCTCACATGGTCCGTCTGATATCATACTTAAGTATTCCGACCTTTTTCCATTTTCAGACACGTCGAAGTTAAAGTGATTAAAATCGGTCGAATTAAACCTTTTTTCGAGCCTTCAAGAAACAACATTTTACACATTTGGGCAACAATTTTTTGCTCTAACATGGTGCGTCTGATATCATACTTAAGTATTCTGACAACATCTCCTGTGATGCTTTGCCGCCCAGTCAATTAATCAAAGCAACATAGACGTTGTATTTGAATACAGTATTGTAGTAACAGATCAAGATATTTATACGTTTAAATTTTTTTTTTACTTATCTAAAACTACATTTCTATCCCAGCTATTTTGGGTGTTGGGCTAAGAGACACCCTGGAAAGGACACTTCAAGACTGCCGCTTGTTACTGGAGAGACTGCATTGTTCGACAATATTTAAAATTAGCTTCTATATTTCCATCGGTCTCGCCGAGACGGCAAATTCAAAATGATTGAAGTCAAGTGTGGTAAGTGTTCCTTGGATGAGACGAGTCAGAGTGTGACTGGATGTGTGCGATGAAAGTGCTCCGGTGTCTTCCTGCGACGGCGGGATGTGAACCCGCTGTTCCACCTTGATAATCCAAAATGCTGCGGTGACAGCACAGCTGACGAGGTCTCACTTTAGTCGCCGCGATTCCGCTTTGATTTTCCCGGCGAAAAAAAAAAAGTCTCTCCGGGGACGGTTCCCTGCAAAAGAGTTATTCTGAGTCGCAACTTCTCAACGCCCGTCGCAAACGCGCCTCTGGGAAATGAGTCGGACATGTTTAGGTGTTTATCTACTCATTCGTTTGACTGTCAGGTGCTCAGCGGAGGAACATCCACATGTCGTCTGACTCATGAATCATTCCCTCCGTCTTTGAGCGCCGCATTAAATCTAGATTAAATAAGACTATGCCGAAATAATTTAGCGTGGGTGGTCATCTAGGACGGATGGGCTTCCCGACCAGGAACTGGCAGCTCCAGGGAGGAGAATAAATGATTCACAGGTAATTTGTTTGGACTGGAAGCGCGTGAAATGAGATGATACACAATAATGCCGCGGAGGAATGTACCACACTTCCCGCACTTGCACAGAACCGCGGTTATATACAAGGTTCTGGGTTCAAAACTGCAGCCGGTGATCACAGATACTGATGTTTTCTTTGGCAATAATCTGGCAAAACAATACAAATCACGATATAGAGACAACAATATATTGTGATACTGTATGAACAAGGATATATCTGTAGTATTGTCAAGTACTTGACTCTGGTGTTGCAGACCACCTGACTCTTGACGAAGTCGTATCTGATTCTTACTGATTTCAATTATTTTAAAAGTAGCTTTAATCATAAAAAGAAAGTTATTTCAATCAAACAAACATATTTTCAATCAAAAAAAAGTTAAAACAAAAATATTGTTAATTTTGTTTGAATGTATGTTTCTTTATGCTGCTGGAGTCAGCTGTATCCTCTCGTCCTCAGACAATCCCACGGGTTTTATTGTTTCTTTACGATGTAATGACTACTGCTATCTAGCTGTCAGGAGTTTAATTGCAACACAAAAATGAACAAACCACGTATATATTTGTATGTTAATCTATGTTTATACTTTCTATCGGATCGTTTCCAAGCATTCGTCAGTGAGTCACTTCCTGGCCTGATGACACATGTGACTTTCCTCCCAAACTGAATGTGTCCGGGCTACATGTGAGGATGAATCTGATTGGCTGAACCGTGTTTGACTAAAATAACTCACTTTCAACAATCGTACAATGCAATATAAACATTACATTGTCGAAGAGGGGTTACCAAATAAATAAATGTTCTAATTATAAAAACGAAAACTGTTCAAATGTATTGATTAGTCGTAAGTTTAATAACAAGTAGAATGGAACACAGTTCAGCCTATCAGCTTCGTCGTCACTTGTAGCCCGGACACATTCTGTTGGGGGTGGAAAGATACTTTCTTCTTTTTGCTAATATTCCTGTTTAATGTTGGTACAAAATGTCTTTTAATTACTCAGTTGAAGTTTCATTCACTCGTGAAAAAGCTTTTAAAATGACATCAGCCTTTTACGTAGGAAGTGCCTAGACTGCAAAGTTTTTTCGGGATCTGTTGTGATCAAATGAAAAATGATGCTAGCGTACATTTTAGCCTGTTGAATTGACATTTAAATATTTAAAACTAAATGAAATATACCAATACAAATCATAAAATAACTTTTGAAAGTCAAAAAAAAAAAAGAATTACAAAAAAGATAAGATAATCGAAACAGTGCTTTTGACCATCGATATTCTATGGTGACATTTTTTTTTTACTATATTTAATTTTATGGTTCTTTTCTACATCCCTAATCACAGAGCGAAACGTGACGCTCCATCTCTTCTTCATCTCCTCGCCGCAGCCGCCGCTGGTAACCAAAATATTTCCGAGGGTTTGTGAAGCGGCGTTCATCCGTCGCCGCTCGTCCTCGTTCATCCCTCCTGTGCCGGCGATGGTTTCTCGTCCGTCTCTCGCTCGTCTCTTTCAGAGCCTCGTTTCATCACTCGTCTCTTCCATCCTCGCCCCTCTTCGCTTCCTCCACCTCTTCATTCATATATTTCCTCAGCAACTTCTCCCGGCGTTTCCGTGTGATCAGTGAAATTTCCATTCTTCACACACGCGTCTCTCTTCTCGCTCACTCGCTCGTTTCTCTCCAGAAAGAAATGCGACGATGAAAGGAGCAAAGTTTTCTTTTTCCTCATCTTCGCACCGAGTTGGCTGGGAGCTCTGCCACTTCCTCGGAATATCATACTTATACTTATTAGTGGGTGTCCTCAAGGCGCTGTCCTGGGTCCTGCTCACATTTGACATTAAAGATCATTTTATTTAGGGAATAAGCCTCTTTTAATGATCCTTTTGCCTTCAAACATTCAAATGAGACGTAAATATTTCATTGATGAAGGCACCCCTCTGCAGCGATGAGTTCACTGAGAGGAAGCCAGACAAAGGGAGTTTTAGTTTAGAAGTTTAAAGTGATTTGCTTTGTTTATTAAGTCAGAATAAAAAGGCTAGTCGGAGAGTGTTGTTTGACATATTTGAATCCCATTAAAACCTTTCTTGAAGCAATAGTCAGGAAGTTTTTCAAGCCTTAAAATTTACTCAAAATTGAAAATAGGATCATTAAAGTGAATAAGGGAATATTTCTTATAGTAAAATTCATCATCTCAGTTTGTTTTTTCAAGTCTTGGAAGTTATAAATCCAGTAGTGTTTTAAAATGGTAAAAACACACAATAATGTAATGTAAATAAAGGTGGTAAATATATTTCCGAATAATTCTAAGCTATGAAAAACCTTTAAAAACTCACTTGTGTAGAAATACCTCTAAAGAAGGTCAACGTAAATAAGAATCTAGCAACAATGACTCTCCTAAAGTCTCCTTGGATTCAAAGCCACACTAGAGAAAAACGGAAATACTTTCTCGTAAAAATGTTAGAGTCAAACGTTCCAATGTTTTATGCAGGTGTGAGGGGAATGGAGACTAGATTTTTCTAGGTTAATCCCTCCTCATTTTTAGTTATCCCACTTCCTCTTAAACTTATTTTGAAATAAATTGAAGTTAATTCTTTTGTATCTTTTTTTTTACTTGTTTTTTTTTTCCTGTCTCCACAAAGTCACTCCACTGCTCATCATTTATTACTGTAGTTGTACATTATTTGCTCTGTTTTTAAGGCTGCGACCCAGTTCTACCCCTTACAAATGGTTATGGTAGAAAATATCGCACTGAGAATTGGAAGAACCCTAAATATTTTAGCACAGACTAGAATGCTTATTCTTAAAGTAAGTAGAGTAAAGGTTATTTCTTAAGTGCCTTCCTAGACCAGGGTCACAAAGCGCTTTAACAATCAAAAACAATACACAGTTAAATGTATTATATTTACTTTAAAATATCGAGATACATGAAACAAACACTCTGTAAAAATATCTTAATATGTTTTTTGAAGGTGTCAGTAGATCCATCAAACACAGAGATCGTTCCAAATCTTAGGAGCTGGTTTGGAAGCGTGTTCAGGAACCATCAGTAGATTCTGATCCACAGACCTCAGAGCCCGAGCTGGGGTGTAAGGCTGGATCAGATCACTGATGGAAGGAGGAGTCTGACCATGAATTGATCTGAAAGTAAGAACCAGAATTTTAAAATGATCCTGAAAATACCTGTCAGCCAATGAAGAGATTTAAGGATTGGGGAAATGTGAGTTCTTCTACTAGAGCAGCTCAGAATTCTCGCTGCAGTTTTGTATCAACTGCAGGCAAGACAGCTCCTTCTTGTTATACACGAAAATAAACTGTTACAATAGTCTAAACGAGAAGAAACAAACGCACGGATTATAAACTCCAGATCATGTTGTGACAACATTTTCCTAAATGATTAAATGATTTTCTCAGTCAAACTGTCATGTCATTCATCACGTCTTGAATAAATGTTTTAATTTTCCAACTCGGGAACCTCACCTGACTCGAGAGGCACCGGTTTTGTTGGACGACCCCGACAGTAACTGGTCGACAGCGCTTTGCAAAGCCCTTAATGTCAGAGATGAAGGTAACGAGGTGTTCACTGAGAGTGACTGGTGAAGGTCGAGATCACTAAAGGAAGCATCGGAGAGTTCACGTTTGAAGAAGTAACGGAGAAAGAGCTTGGACGGTTTGACAGCAGATGAATAGAGAAGAAGTGCTAATGGCTACGTACTGTAAAATCCACACTAGGGTTAATGAGGTCACAGGTTATGAACCTTCTCAATTGTGACGCTCGTGTTCGGCGAAAGCAAAGAACCGGACTGGCATCGTTTTTTTTTTTTTTGCGACGTGACATGACCTTGTTTACCGCGTATTCAAACATGACAGCCTGAAAGACAAGTGGCCCGGGACGGCGCGTTCATCTGTCAGGCTGCCAGACTGCTGATGTCACATCTAATAAATAATTGATTTGGTCTGTAGTTCATTTTCTGCCACTGCCTCCATCAGCACTCGCTGTCAGACGTGGGTGCACCGTGTTAGCGCTCCTACACCCACCGCCAGGGATTCGGATCCTGCTGCCAGAACTCGGGAACGTAGGCATGAATTGAATTATTGTTGTGGCGGCGGCTGTCTGGGGGGACGGAGGGGGGGGGCGGCAGTTGACTGAATGATCTTCATCTGAATCAATTGTGGTCCGGATGTGACGTCCTCTCCTGGAGTCGTGAAGCCCACTCGCAACAATGCCGAGTGTTTTCGCGAGAGGCCAGAGAGTCACGCGGCGCCGAGGCAGCAGATTTTTTGTAATTGAATAGTTGTGGGAGGAATAAAGTAGTTTTTTTCACAATCCATCGATTTTCGAGAGATGCCTGCGTGTCTGGAGGTTCTTCTCCTCTCACCCACGTTGTCATAACGGCGTCTTCTGCTCCAGGGTTCACGTGAGGAGGACGGACAAGGTGGGCACGGAGGCGGCCTTCCACCCCATCGAAGAGTACATGGTCCACGTCGAGGAGCAGTACCAGCACCTCGCCAGACGGATCCACGTGGACAAGAAGAGGGTCTACCTGGCCACCGACGACCCGTCCCTGCTGCAGGAAGCCAAGACCAAGTCGGTGTTTTTTTTCGGAGGCGGGTTGTTTCTGAGTTGTGTATAACGTGAGGTTTTTTTTTTCCTTCCTCAGGTACCCGGACTACGAGTTCATCAGCGATAACTCCATCTCGTGGTCGGCGGGCCTTCACAACCGCTACACTGAGAACTCGCTGAGAGGCGTGATCCTCGACATCCACTTCCTGTCCCAGACCGACTTCCTGGTCTGCACCTTCTCGTCACAGGTTTGGGCGACATTAGCTTTTTATGCTATCTTTACCTATGGTCATTTTATGTTAGCTAAATGGGTGTTAGCATGTAGCATAGCCAGCATCCAGATACAGAAAACGTTTATATATTATTAGCGTAACGTTAGCATTAACGATACAACCATGTGTCATATACGTGTAGTCATGAAGTGTATCTATTATATCTATTTATGTCATCTTTTTTTAAATGTTGTTTTTATGCATTTTAAACTTTTTTTATTAAGTCAAATCTATTATTTCTAAAGTAAGAGGTTGAGTTTGTTTCATGAATAATCAAATGTTTTTTTGTAGAATAATTTAATATATTTAAAATTCAATTATAATATATTTAATAAATTATTTTTTTAATTTTATTTTGATTTTTTTACCCTTTTGTTATTGTCTGGTCTCTATAACACCAACGTTCTTATATTGCATTTAAAAGGCTATGAATAAAGAAATATTGATTTTAGAAAATGTATTTTTAATTATTTGAATTAAACTTTTATTTTTTAGTAAATGTCAGTGGTATCATTAGCTGTTTAATTAGTGTGTGTGCGTGTGCGTTCATAAGTACTTTGGTGAATGGGGTGAACTCATTTGAGTTGTTGCATTCCCTCGTGGTCCCTGTTGAAATGTAATCCACTTCAGAACTTCCCAGCAGTTCAAGTAGTCTTCCCCACAAAAGAATCGGGCGGACAGACGCGCGACGACTTAATTAACGGAGATTCATTCTGAAGTGTTGCCGAGGCTCGGGCGTCGAATCCAGCGGTGGTTTCGTGTTTGTGTCTCGGAGGTTAATTACTTCTAAATGAGCAGAAAAGCGAAGCACAACTGTGTGCCCACGACTTGTGAAGTTGTTGCGTCTCATCTGTAAATGAACGTGTGTTTTTGTGGACCTACGTTTGTGCCCAGTACTCTAGGAGCTATGAACTAGGATATATTTGTAGCATTGTCCGAGTACTTGACTCTGGTGTCGCAGAATTTACAGACCACATGACTCTTGACGAAGTCGTAACTGATCATTTGTTTTGAAACAAAAATATGTCCAGACATCAGCTTTAAAAGCTGCTGGAGTCGACTGTATCCTCTCGTCCTCAGTCATTTCTAGGATCATATAGGATTTCATTGTTTCTTTAGCTGCGAAGGACGTAATGACTGCTGCCATCTAGCGGCCATCAGTTAAATTGCAACACAAAAACTTAATAGACAGCATGAAATTATTTTCTTTTATACAACACGTATCACGTATAAAGGGACAACAATACAATGTATTGCAATACTGTAGTAACAAGGATACATTTGTAGTATTGTACTAAAGTACTAGTACTAAAATATGTCCTTACATCAGCTTTAAAAGCTGCTGGAGTCAACTGCATCCTCTCGTCCTCATGGGATTCTTATAGCTGTGGAGGTCATAATGACTGCTGCTGCCATCTGGTGTCCGGATGTTTAATTGCAAAAAAACAAAAATGAACGCTTTGAAAAAATGCATTTTAATGGTAAATAGAAAAATGTAATTATTTCATTTTGTACACGCTTTATTAAAATACAAACAAAACAAAAACTATGTAATATAAATGTATGATTTAAAAGTCTGAAAAAATATGATTTAATTTTTTTTGGTTCTGTGCCTCAGGTCTGTCGCGTGGCCTACGAGATCATGCAGACGCTGCACCCGGACGCCTCGTCCTACTTCTACTCCCTGGACGACATCTACTACTTCGGCGGCCAGAACGCGCACAACCAGATCGCCGTGTACCCGCACCAGCCCCGCAACGGCGAGGACATCCCTCTGGAGCCCGGCGACGTGATCGGCGTGGCCGGCAACCACTGGGACGGCTACTCCAAAGGCATCAACCGCAAGATGGGCCGCACCGGCCTCTACCCGTCCTACAAGGTCAAGGAGAAGGTGGAGACGGTCAAGTACCCGACGTACCCGGAGGCCGACAAACTGCTGAGCGCTCAGAAGAAGAAGTGAAGCGAGATGAACATGAAGGATATTTGGCCAAAGGAGGGAAACTCCTGACCGAGGCTGCTTTTGTACAGACGCCTTCGTCGTGCCAAAAACGTGAAGGAAGAAGAATCATCGGTTTTAAAGAAGAAGAAAAAAAAGGAAGAAACTCTTTCGAGCGTCAAATCAAAAGTTAATTTAATGATTTATTTGGCCTTTTCTTTCTTCTGTTTTCGTTACTGAATGTACTGTACGCTTCTCCTGCCGCCCCCCCGACACCGTGCTTTCTCATCCGTCTCATGTGCAATTATTATTTTTTATTTTTTTATTTGAAGCCACCTCGTGCTTTTTATGGAGTGTTTTCAAAGGTGCGTCGTACTGTAGCGTGACAGAGGGGGGCGCTCTGACGAGCATTGTTTTTACTCCTCCTGACTGAAAATAGTGTTTTTGTGCCCAGCAGGAGCGACAGCCGGGGGGAAGGGGGAGTCCGTCCACACACACACACACACACACACACACACACACACACACACACACTCACCTAGCACTTGACCTCCAGTGAACAATGTGGAGTTTCGTGGTACACGAGCACCCGAGCGAGGGCGTCCAGCAGGGGGCGTTTGATTCCGTCGGATGCCGTGGAGAAGGAAAAACTTTCAGTTGGACGATTCGTCTTTACGGACGGTCGGTCGACTCCGCCATCATTTCATGACTTGTGTTTTTGGGCATTGTCTTTGATAACCACAACGAATAAACTCCAGAAACAAACCACCTTCGTGTCTACAGTCGACCCACAACAAACCTGTGTCGGATGCGACACACACACGGCAACACAAGTACGGAGGTTTATCAGTGCCAACAGAACCTAGTTTTTTTTAAACTATCTAAATGTTGTTGTTGTTTTTAATTATAATTGAAGTGAAAGGAAATTATTCAATTACTTTTTTCACATAGAGTTTGATATTCTGATCCAAATAATTTGAGAATAAATGTTCTTTATTTAATACTTTTTTAATTCCTTGCCTTTTAAATTCAGCACTGCTTGGTGACGCTATAATAAGCTTAATTCAAAAGGCTACGTTTGTTAGAAATATTGACATTGGAGCTTTTATTTTTTAACTTTTGGAATTAGAATATCAAACTCTATGTGAAATAATAAAAACAAATTCAACCTTTTTAAAATAGAATATATTAAATTGGTAAAAAAAGATGTAGAGATATACCTTCATACACAAGTGTCTTTCCTAACAGCAGCCACAACACAAACACACAATCAAATGTGATACACACACAGACTCGATAACACAGACACACACCCGTACAAACACACAGTATATAAAGTTACAGCAACATAACACACACTTGCACATCGACAATGACAACATTATGCCTCAAAACAAACAACACACACCACAAGCGGCAAGACTCGCACACACACACCTCATTGACATTATTTCATAATGCATTATTAAACGCACAATAGTATGGAATCACATTGTTCCAGCACACACTTTCACAACATACACATCTGTTGTGATGGTGGTTGCAGGGAGGGGGGTGCAGTGGCTCCAGCTTTATTCTGAAACGCACACACACACACACACACAGCAGTGTTGATCTCTCTGATAAGACACACACAGTGTTCCAGGAAACATCCATCGCTCAAGGAAAACACTTCTCCCAGCAGCCTTTTCACTCACACAATGACTTATATTGGGCCACACACACACACACACACACACACACACACACACACACACACACACACACACACACACACACACACACACACACACACACACACACACACACACACACACACACACACACACACACACACACACACACACACACACACACAGGTGTGAAGTGCAGTTCACAGTGTGGTTTCACGGCTGTGTGTCCAGTCGAGCTCCTCTGGTGCAGATGTTGCTCCTCTGAAGAAGGTGAAGACAGGGCGGCGTCTTCCTATCGCCTGCCTTCGTCATCTGGACTGAGACGTCGACTCGCACACTCTAAAGTCGACACACAACGACAACACAACTCTTTCGAAAATATACCAAAAAAAATGTCCACAATCAAAGCTGTATTTCCTGCCATATAGTAATTCTCTGAAACAACACAACTGTCTTAGACACACACACACACAATGGCAGCACCTGCTCTCAAAGACGCACACACTCCTTGCAAACCACAACACCCTGGAAGTCAGCACAAGCTTCATTAACACAACTCCTGCAGCGACACACACACACACATCCCGTTGCACAATCAATAGGTGCGACACTGAAGTAAGGAGTTGTGCACAGACTAGAGTCCACACCTGGTACTGTCCGACCGCAGTGGTCAGTAGCTCTGATGGTTCATTAAATCTGCTTTTCTTTCAAGACACAAGTTGATTTTCCTCCGCTGTGTCTCACTGAGCACTACATCTTATTCATGGCCGCTCACGGGGGGAGTGAGGGGGAGGTCGGGAGGGGGTTACACTGCAGATTGCTCTTTAATTCCAGTGTAGGTACAATTTCGGTCCCCCCTACAATATCGGTCCCCCCACTTCCTACGTGATGACGTCACACGCGTCATAAGCGAACGTCTCTTTAAAATGTTTTTTATGGGTTAAAATAACGTCAACAGAACGTTTACATGATACTTTTAACCACACATGAAACATTTATATTGACAAAAAGACGATCTTCGCCAACATAATCACTTTCCGTTCTTTCATTTCCTGGTCTGACGACACACGTGACTTTGAGACCAACGGAAGGGTCCGCGCTACATGTGACGAAGCCGCTGATTGGCTGAAACTGTTTTACTAATAATAAAGCACAACTGTATAATGAAATAAAAATCATTAGAGTTCCGAAATAATTCGCTTTTCAAAAAAAGAAAAGTTAGAATATTCCCCTTTCAATAACTTGTCTGTAGTTCGGATCATAAACACCTCAGTAATTATTTAGGTTTCGATTTTTTTTAAATCAATTAAATCAATTATTAAATGTACATATGCCCACTTTATTGAACGAGTCATTTTTTTTAATTGTCATATTTGTATAATGTATGCACTACAAAAAAATCGTGTTTTTTAACACTACTGGCAAAAAAACATTTTCTAATTTTCACACTATTGAGATTTGTTCTCTTCATAATACTGTTGGAATATTATATG
>JACEEU010000746.1:5753727-5843727 GCA_016630915.1 Callionymus lyra
AACTCATACATTTGTAAAAGGTTTTACATTCCTGTATGAGTATCTTGATTATTATCTATAAATGTTTAACTCGTTTTACAAATGCGTGACTCATCTTACATATCCGTAACTAAATTTACAAATGTGTAACTAAATTTACAAATGTGTATCTCAATTTACAAATGTGTTACTCATTTTACAAATGTGTATCTCAATTTAGAAATGTGTAACTACATTTACAAATGTGTGACTCAATTTACAAATGTGTATCTCAATTTACAAATGTGTATCTCAATTTACAAATGTGTAACTAAATTTACAAATGTGTAACTACATTTACAAATGTGTAACTACATTTACAAATGTGTAACTACATTTACAAATGTGTAACTACATTTACAAATGTGTATCTCAATTTACAAATGTGTAACTAAATTTACAAATGTGTGACTCACTTAACAGATGCATATCTTCATTTAAAAATGCTTAACTAGATTTACAAATCCGTGACAAAATTTACAAATGTGTACCTCAATTTAAAGTTACCTAGCTGCATTTGCAGATGCATGCCCCCATTTACAAATGCTTAACATTAAAATGCGTAAAACAATTTACAAATATAAAACTCAATTTACAAATTCATTATTCAATTTAAAAATTCATTACTCAATTTACAAATGTAAAATTAATTTAGAAATGCGTGACTAGATTAACAAATGTGTAACATGATTTAAAAATGCATAAATTAATAAATTAAATAAGTCATTTGGAATAAATGTGCTCAAATCTTAAAATTCCAAAATCTCCTGCTGCTGGTCATCGCAACAAATGATACATTTACAGACAAATCCTGTGACTTAAGTCACATTTGTCAAGAGTCTTCATGTGGACGATCTTCTGCTCACTCTATGATTCGGCCATGATGGTTTGGTTCTTCTAACAACTTCATAAAAGCCGAAAAACTTTTACCTTCTACTTTGCAGCTAAAATCAGTTTTAAAAGGACTTCTCTGGTTCTGAAACCAAGCGTCTGATCGCCAACAAAGGACTTTGATAGAGACTTGGTTCTGCTGACGACGGAAAAGTGTAAATTCTTGATGAACGCGGCCAGAGATAGAACTGATGGAATTCACTCTAACCTCGGAGATACCGGCTCTAAAAGGAGCAGCTGAATTAATTCCCACTGACTCATGGAAAAGAGAGAGGAATGAAAATGACTATTGCTGTTGGCGTGCGACGGTAACGACTTCAGAGCCTCAAACCATGACCTGCTCGTGGATCTTCTGATATTATTGACTCTCGGCGCGTTAGAACTGAGCCGCGGGCATCCACTTGATCACTGGAGGAATAAAAGTATTTGGCTTGGCTCGAGTTCCTGGAGTCGACGGTGAACCCTGAGTCAACAGTGCTGGCTCTCGCCTCGCACTGCGCTCCCGACAAATCATCACGTGATCCGGTAGTGAAGTCATTAAGAAGGTTTGCCGAAGATGAACTCATGACTTATTACTGCGGATTTCAAGACTTTTGTTTGAAAATACGCTTCCAAGAATAATCCAGATCCATCAATCCTTCTTCTTATCATAACTGACTTCCTTAGAACGTCTTGAGAGTTTTCTTGAATTGTTATCTCTGGGTCAAAGTGACCCAGTGTCTCGAAAACAAATGTGTTTGAGGTATCCCTTTTGTTATCTCTAGGTCAAGGTAAACGACCTTCCTTGGCTTCCAGAAATACATATGCAGTGGTTCACCTTGACCCAGAGACAATGCAAGGGATACCACAAACACATTCTCTTCCGTCCTCTTTATTTTTCATAAAATTTTGCATTTTTGGGTGTACTAATAAAGTTCGAAAATTTCCAAAATGTAGTACTGTCACAAATCAAACCGCTACACACTAACCGGAAATGACTCGACAGCTTCTTCTTCTTCTACTACTTTTTAACGCTGTTGGCAAACAGCTGTTGGAACACTATCGCCGACACTTGACAGCACTTTTTACCAATTGAAACAATTTGTTTCATTGTCTTATTATTGTTGTTTTGTGATAAAAATTAGTGTTTTTTTGAGACATTTACGTCGGTATCTGCTCTGAAGACGCACCGTCAGTCAAATTTTCTCACACTGCTCATCGGGACGCATTTGTGCACTCAAAATACTAAGTGTAATCGCAGATGTGCGCGATTTGGGACACACTCCATGGACTTCCCAGGATGCCTCGGACCTACTGAGTAAGTTTGTGTTTTCAAAACATCACCTCAATCGTTTTCGTACCTTCTCGTGCTCAGCAAATCTAATGCCAGGTTCTTCCACATGCAGGTGGAAGGACGTCCAGCTCGACACTCGTCCAGCTTCGGCTGTGAAGACCATTTGTCTGCTGGAGATAACCGGTGATTTAAGGCCGAGGACTTGTGTACAGTCGGAGGGAGACGACCGGCTGCTGCTTATCTCCCTCCAGCACGATCCTGCTCACACTTTTACATTAGACTCCGTTAGTCAGAGCCATCTATCTTGCCAGTCAGGCTCTGATAAAACTGTCCAGGGAAGGACGACAGAGCGGAGGCGCCACGTCTTCTACGCGCCACGTCTTCTACGCGCCAGGTCTTCTACGCGCCACGTCTTCTGCGCCACGTCTTCTACGCGCCACGTCTTCTACGCGCCACGTCTTCTACGCGCCACGTCTTAGACAAACAACGTCTTCTACGCGCCACGTCTTCTGCGCCACGTCTTCTACGCGCCACGTCTTAGACAAACAACGTCTTCTACGCGCCACGTCTTCTGCGCCACGTCTTCTACGCGCCACGACTTCTACGCGGCACGACTTCTACGCGCCACACTAGCGCCACCTACGCGCCCACGACTTCTACGCGCCACGTCTCCTACGCGCCACGTCTTCTACGCGCCACGTCTTCTACGCGCCACGTCTTCTACGCGCCACGACTTCTACGCGCCCGCACTTCTACGCGCCACGTCTTCTACGCGCCCACGTCCTCCTCACGCGCCATGACTTCTACGCGCCACGACTTCTACGCGCCACGTCTTCTACGCGCCACGTCTTCTACGCGCCACGACTTCTACGCGCCACGACTTCTACGCGCCACGTCTCCTACGCGCCACGTCTTCTACGCGCCATGACTTCTACGCGCCACGACTTATAAGCGCCACGTCTCCTACGCGCCACGTCTTCTACGCGCCACGTCTTCTAATGCCCCATGTCTTCTACGCCCCACGTCTTCTACGTGCCACGTCTTCTAACGCCCCACGTCTTCTACACCCCACGTCTTCTAATGCCCCACGTCTTCTAATGCCCCACGTCTTCTACGCGCCACATTTGTTTCTGGGCCACACAGAAATAATAACTTTGTATTATTTCTCAATACTGCTCAATTTTTGGGCCAAACAGTTGGTAATTTCTCCGATGCTTTTTTCTTGGTTTCCCGATTTTCGTTTTTTCATTTCAGTGCATCTCTAGTCTTTATCTTTTGTTACTCGTTCGGTGGTCAAATTCATCTTCAGTATGAAATGGTTTCATAGAAATGACCCTCGTATCAAACATCTTCCTGGAAACTCCTTGACCCACGATGGAGATCCAGGTCTGGATCGAGGGTCCCCGGCATCAATGGAGGAGCTCACAAAGGTTCATGTTTTGACCGCCCGAGAAGACAATAGAAGAAGTAAGAGCCTTGTGTAAAATCTGGCCTCGGCTAATTACAGATCGATGCGGTCGGGTGGATGAATGTGGTCTGGATAATAACCACCTGAGGCGGTCGTACATCATCCTTTCACCGCAGACGTCAGACACTAATCACTGGAGTCTCTGGAGACGGATTCAAAAGACCTGCGACGTCACTGCGATGAAGGGTTTTACATTTGGACAGGAAGTCTCTGATGATCCCGTTTACAAATCACCTGTTCTAGTCTTAGCGTGACTCTGTGTTGCTAACGGTTTCCTAACTGGAGCTCTCTGGAGCCAGATTATAGCTCATATAATCTGGTGGTACTTGGTGACATCAATCTGTGGTTATCCCGATAATATTGGATGAAGCAGGTGTCGAGAGAGGTTTTAACGTCTTCGAGAACTTTAATGTCAAGTGCAAAGGATTGTGGGAATTTCACTTGTATCTGTTTCGCTGTTAATTATTTAATGTTGTTTATTTATTTAACATCGTATTTTGATGAATCTCCTGCTGATGCCTTTTCAAAGACAACAACAGCTGAGCGAGTAAATGGAGAATTCCGGCATCACCTGAAGGCATCGTCACCGCTTCTCTTCTCTGATTGGTACGTTTTCTGACGGAGATTTAGAGAAATGATGACGGGTGAATCTGAATTAAACAAAAGAGAATAATTTTGGGGTAGTTTTGCAGTAAAAAAAAGTAAAAGTAAAGATAAAATTATGGAAAAAATAGAAAATAATGCGTTTCATTAAAGAGGTACATAAAACAAACAATAATGTTAAAAGTACAAAATAGCTTTATATGATAATTAGAGGATAAAATGATATTTAGACATGTCACTAAAATATGGTTTATTTTAACAACCACACTGACCTTGATAATACAAAACAAACTTAAGGTCTGTGGGCCAGAATCACCCCATCAAGCTGTCATTTTGTTAATTATTCATTATTTATATGCAATTTTATGGTAATGTAGCTAATTTTTATTTTAATGTATTGTATTTTATTCATAATTTTTCACGTGATTCATATTATTTCTTTTTTTTATTCTGTTATGCCACAAAATAATCCTGTGTTGCGTTCACTGGCAATAAAAGTTTATTATTCTGATTCATATCTTGACCTACAGAGATTTGGCAGGACGTGAACTCAAGTGATAATTCCAACGGAGGCTGAAAACTTCATTACATTTAGACCAGCGGTGTCAAACTCAATCACACTCGGGGCGACACGTCTTTTAGCGCTCTTGGTCAAGGGCCAAACATGTTTAATATTTGCCAAACTGTCTCTCATGTCGATGGAATTCCTTTCTTCGAACCCCGTTTTTTTTTTTTTATCTCTGTGCGATTGTTGACATCCATAATCAATGTTCCTTATCTTATCTTAAACACTGGCATCTTTACAAGTCAACATACCAACATGAACATTCATCTACTTTGCTCCCGGGGGCCTCAAGTTGACAAACCATTTATGCTGATTTACTCTTTGTCCGGGTCCCAGAGTGGTGAAAATTCGGTGATGGATCGTGAGTGTAGAACTCTCGTGTCACTGCTTGCTCAGGTTGTGGTGAAAAAAAAACGAAAAAAAAACGCTGTCACGCTGTGAAATTGCCGCCTCCAGCTCTGGTCCCCCGACGAGGACTGGAGAGTTTAACCTCTGGTCACCTTGAAGTTTCACTGCAGCCTATTGTTTACCTTCTCCTCTCCTCCAATTCCAGGTTTTACGACTCATATTTCACCACAGGATCTGTCGTGTTTATATCTCAGCGCCTCAGATACGTGTGCATCTGCAGGGAGGACGTCCGGGAAATGAATTTAGTTTGATCCGAACAATAGCTACATCTGGTGTCTCATGTTGAATTATTGTGTTTTATTTCCATCCTCGGATTCACAAGTCTCTACGGACGCTGACACGTGTTAAGAGAGAGGCAGGAAACTGGATTCAAAGTTTTATCCGAACGACTTTTCTCTGCAGCAAACTCTGGACTGGGTACAGGCAGATACCTGGAGAAGACACACAGGTTTCAATGTTTCATTTTGGTTTTGGGTAACAATTGAGATTTTTTTTTTTTTATTGTCTAAAATACAAACTTTTAACATATGTTTTAAAATATATGTACATATCCCCTCAAGCACACACAATTAAGCCCCAAAATTATACTGACCGAACATAACTCTAATTGTGTTTTCTTTGGACAGATTTTTATTCTTTAAGGATATTTTTGCGCAACATTTGTGGCGTTTTGGCACCACGACTTGACTTTTTCATTTGATTTAGTTGTATAACACGATACCAGCTGTTTTTTGCCAAAGATTTGTCGTTACATAAATAATTGAAAACCCCTTAAAAACGAGGGATACGTTCATCTAAAATTGATGGGACAGTCCTGAGCTAAAGTATGTTCATCAGATTTACTTAACTAAATGTAATATTATCTCACTGGTTGTCTTACTTTGCTTGTGTAGGAAGGGAGTGTGTGGAGTACAGAATACTTTGTGCTAGTTACCGATCTATGAAGGAGTTAACGCCACCCGTGACCTTGAGCGATAACAATTCATTTAAGTTTGTGTCTGGTGGAAACCTTTGGAGTGAGATAATTAACTGTTTGTGAAACAGCGACAAATATATAACGGCGAACTAACAGCTCTGTGCTTCAGAAATAATTCCGAAAGACATGTAAACTCTGTGTTCTTCTTCCTCGCTCTTATACGAGTAAAACGTGTGACTGTAAACTAGCTTACATTTCTATTCTTTATTTAAGTAAAAGTCAGATTCCTAACCTGAAAAATGCAGAAAGACTTTTGCTGTTTTTTTAAACAACAATTCTGAACAAAAACAACTTATCTCTGCTATTAACCGCCCAGAGGAGACTCAAATAAAAACCTCTAGGACAGAAGAGTCTTTTCATTCTTTTAAGCTGACGTCATCTTAATTGTGTCAGTTCTTCTTCACCAAACAAATTCCTCTCCTTTAACGTCATTTCTACTAGGAGGAGCCCCCGGGGCGGACCTAGGAGGGATTGTGTCTACTAAAGAGATTAGGAATTCTGGACCTCTTTGTTCCAGATACTACCTCTGTGGACCAACAAGAATTTACTCTGCACCTAAAAAGTTGTCAAGAAAAGGAGCCTGTATCACTTTTCATCACATGACCTGATGTTGTGTTGCGTCTCTGTGGAGACCCCCCTCCCACCCCCCGTCCTCCCATCATGAACTAGTATTTATGATGCTGCCAAATCACAACGTTCACCACCGAATACTGTGGGGTATTGGATTTAATTTCCCATGCTTAGCGGATGAGATTGGGTTTTTCACACCATTCCTACATGTGTGTGTGTGTGTGTGTGTGTGTGTGTGTGTGTGTGTGTGTGTGTGTGTGTGTGTGTGTGTGTGTGTGTGTGTGTGTGTGTGTGTGTGTGTGTGTGTGTGTGGTTTCCCTGACAGACTCCAGGAGCAACACCAGCTCCCCGGATAATCACGGGTTCCTCGCGAGATGTGGTCGCAGCTGTGGAGACGAAGATTTGAATATGAAGTCTTTTAGCATGTTAGATATCTCGGTTCCTATGAGACAAGCTGTTGCCACAATGCACTCTGGGTAATGATGTCGGTTGCTGGTTTAAGATGTGACGTTGAGGGATTTTTATATTTACAGAGTTTTCAATTACAATTAGAACGATTATTACTATCTAAATTTCCTACATTTTCCCTATTTTATATAGCAAAGTTGTTTTGACTATTTCTATTATACATTTATTTTCTGTGGTAGATATTTTTTTTTTTTTTTTTTTTTTTTTTTTTTTTTTTTTTTTTTTTTTTTTTTTTTTTTTTTTTTTTTTTTTTTTTTTTTTTTTTTTTTTTTTTTTTTTTTTTTTTTTTTTTTTTTTTTTTTTTTTTTTTTTTTTGGGGTTTTTTTTTTTTTTTTTTTTTTTTTTTTTTTTTTTTTTTTTTTTTTTTTTTTTTTTTTTTTTTTGTGGGGGGGGGGAGGGGGGGGGGGGGGCTTTTTTTTTTGGGGGGGGAGGGGTCGTTCACCTTTGACCCAGAGTGGTTGTTTTTTTTTTGGGCAGGTGGTTAACCTGAATTAAAGTTAAGTTTTTTTTTTTTTTTTTTTTTTTTTTTTTTTTTTTTTTATAAAACAAGGGATACACAAACACATTTCTAAATTTTTAGGATTTTTAATCTAAAAAAATTTTTAAAAAAACAAAAATTTTTTTTTTTTTTTTAAAAAAAAAAAAAAAAAAAAAAAGAAAATTTAAAATTATTTTTTTTCCCTATTTTTTTTTTTTTTTTTTTTTTTTAAAAAATTTTTCTTCTTTTCCCCCTTTTTTTCCACAAAATATTTTTTATTAATTTTTTTATATACCCCTCGTTTTTTATTAAAAGATTTTGGGGGGTCCTCAAAAAACCACCACACACAACTTTTTACACATTTTTTTTTTTTTTTTTCTCCCCCCCTCTCCTCTTTTTTTTTTTTTCTTTCTTTTCCCTCTTCTGCCCCCCTCTCTTTCCCCCCCCCCCCTCCCCTCCTTTTTTTTTTTTTTTTTTTTTTTTTTTTTGAGACTCCTGTGTTGTTCTCAGTGTTATCTTGACCTATAAAGCATATATTTTATTGAGTATTGTTTTGATTATTTAAGGGCTTTGTGACACCGATCTGGAAAAGCGCTATATAAATATAAATTACTTACTAACTTACTTATGTTAAGAATAGGTATTTGGGTGTTTTTAAGTACCTTTTTTGACGAAGACTAAAACATTAAAATGAACATTTTTGTCTATGTCTCTAAAGTTACAAATCACTTCTCAATAACACAATCTCAACAATAAGTCCACATGAGGGTGAGAAGAAAATGAGGGATGAATTTTAGGGGGAACTACTGCTATAAGATTATTTGCTTTTTTGTATTAACTTTTTCTTCCACTGTGTACTTCCTTCCAGGAGCCTTTTGTCACCTGTATTTTTCCATGTATTTTCCCCAGCAGATGAGATGATATCTTCCCTCTCCACCCGTCCAGGCGCCTCCTGACTTGCCCTCCTCACACACATGTGAGCGCAGAAGTGTGAGCGATGAGATCCATCCCTGAGTCAAGCGGTGATCCGTCTCTCTCCGCCTCTCCTGTGATGAACGATGATGCAGTTTAACGGATGTCGGCCTCGTCTGCAGGATGAACCATCATTTACATTCGCACAATCACTCCAGCGCTGATGTATTTGTTGCTTTCTGCAGGTGCTAATGAAGCTTTTCCTGCGGTCCATCCACACGACCGGTCTCATGAGCAGATTGTCACGCCATGAACCCACTTCAACTTTTGTTCCGCCATGTTGTGCTGATCTGGCTTCTTTTTTTTCTTTTTTTTTCTCTGCAGACTTCAAACCTCTCGTTCTCATCCGGGATCAGTCCGTCTCTCCTTCCCGGTGTCAAACACAGCGTTTGAAACAAAAGTGTCTATTGTGTTTAATCCAAAAAAAATGTTTTTGAAAAACTTTTTTTTTTTTTCCTGCCGGATGAAGCTCAGAACTCCCGACGCGAGATTCATTAAACGCTGGAGGAGCTTCAGAGACTTTATTACTCCGGGGACGGATGAAAGTGACCGAGACGCTCACGTCAGATATTCAGCTTCGGTTTGAAGGCATCTGCTGAACTGTTGCTTCAGAGGTGTGGCTTCCATGGATGTACTTCTCTCATCGAAATCAAAGAGCTGTTCCCCCTAATACTGTAAAACTGCACGACTTTAAAGCCAAGAGTTATTTGGGTCGTTGGTTATTCTCCACGAAGATATTAACACATATATCCTTAACACATATAAGGGAAGAATATGTTAAGATTAAGACTGACTGACTTACTAGCTTAGCTAGCTAATAACAGTGTTATCTGCAAGCTAAAAAAGGACACATAGCAGGAAAAAGTTATTTTTAAATATACTTTTGTCTCAACTGGAGTATCTTCTTTAATGTTACGGGGCAGTAAAAGAGATTTAACCTGCTTTATGAAAATGAAATCTGGTCACATTAAAAAGATCATTTGAATTTATATTTATTTGTAATGTAGTAATAGGACAGTTTTTCTAGGATAACCAGGTTTTTCAGGAACGGTTGAGGGTGAAAAGAGTTGATTATATTTCGATGATGTTCATCAGAATTTAGACGGCTTTGAAAGATTCATCTCCTTACTGTTCCCACTGTGTGTGCTGTGCGAGCGAGCTCTAAATAGCTACTGCCATCTGCTGTTGATTTGCTATCAAGAATGTTTCAAATGTAAAAAAAAAATATGTATCAACTTATTGAGATCAAATAAAAGTTAAAGCAGCAATACGTAACATTTCGACATCATTATTACTTCTATATTTTCTGAGGTTTGCATCTTTGCCTGGACAACTCTCCATGAGTCATGTGACCATCAAACTACTATACAATAGTGTAGAAATGTGCAACGCAGGGGCCATTTGTGGCCCTTTTGCAGATTGAATGCACCCCCCTGTTCCCTTTATAAAATATATTATTCAACCGGAAAATGTAAAACATTAAAAAAAAAACTAACTATCAAAGCTAACTTTTCATGCTAACTGTACAAGATGACGTTCATGCCAGCTGTCCCAGCTAACTTTTTATCCTAAACAGCATGCTTTAAACAATTTCCCAAAGGAGACCTCCTGAGGGATCAATAAAGTTCTACCTTACCTTACCTTACCTTAAATGTCAATGCTAACTTTTCATGCTAACATGTCCAAGCAGACTTTTCGGGCTAACTGTCCATGCTAACTTCTATGCTAACTGTCCTTGTAAACTGTCCATGCTTACTTTTCATGCTAACTGTCCAAGCTGACTTTTCATGCTAACTGTCCAAGCTAACTGTGCAAGCTAACTGTCCATGCTAACTTTTCATGCTAACTGACAATGCTAACTTGTCAAGGTAACTGTCGATGCTAACTTTTCATGCTTGCTGTCCGCAATAGACACAACAAGAGCCTTGATCTTGTTTTGTAAACAAATGTTCACACAGTTTACCTGGTCACACAACTGTGTTGCTTCACTGTTCTAACACTAGGGGGAGCCAGAAAAATATTTTCTATTGTTACATATGGCTGCTTTAGTGAGCAACACACCGGACGTCTACACTCTTGAAATTGTATCCCTTCAAATGTTCCTTTTTTTTCAATTCCCCAACTGTCCCTGAACACACCATATTATAGACAGACGCCCAGGACCATGTGAATCTCTTTTTGGACGAGGACTTGAACAAGAAACTGTTTCTACCACGACCAGGTTTAGGCAGACATGATGGGAAGGTTAATAACTCAATGGTTTCAAGTCTCCATGACAAGTCCTCCCTCTCACGAAACCCCCAGTGATGCGGTGACTCGGTGTTCAGGCTTTTCTCTCCGTGTTTTCCGCAGGCTTTCAATCCCCGAACATGAAAAGGAAAATCCTGCCATGGCCTTGCTACAAAAGCCGGCCTGCCACACGAGGGTGTCGTGATCAATATTCCTGAGAGTGCCTGCCAAGGCTCCTTAGAGACGAGGTAAAGACCGATCTTATCTGTTGTTTGAAAGAAGAAGTGGCTGAGTTGGAAGCCAGAGACAGATGGAACACGAGTGAGAAGGAGGGAGTTCAGCAGCCCGGACTACATCTCAGATCAATGTAAGGTAAAGCTGTGTGAATCATTTATTACAACGACCCAAAATAAAATACAAAAAAAACTCTCGCTCCTCTCGGTCTTGGGAGACAAAGTAGCGTGATCGACACAAGAGCCGACACAGTGCGGGTTCAACCTTTCATTCCGCTCGTAACCAGCCAATGAACATCTTCATTCACCTGCCACCGACATCAGAGGCACGACACGAAGGTGATCACACCTCATTAAAATGAAAAAAAAAATTGTGATGCAGCTCCGTGTCAGTGGAGCTTCACTTTGACGACTGCTAGCTGTGTGTTTTATACATTATTTAAAGGCAAAATATCATGAATAAAACACACACCTCTCAATCCGACACTGATAGAAAAAGGTCTTCTTTATTAATACTTCAGGTCTCCTGTAGATGACTGAGCTCTTGTCGTTCTCATTCTATCCTTTTTACATGATGACAACATCGCTACGACTACAGTAACCTCGCTAGCTATGACAAGGGTGTGCAATTAAATTTCCTCAGGGGCCTCATTATATACTTTGATTTCTGTGAGGGGAAGTCGAACCAAAAGACAGGAGACCAGAGCCAACATATCATGGAGATAATATAAAATCATAAAATAACCTAAATATGACAATAAAATACTTATAAACCTTTGATTAAAAGAAAGAAAATTGATATTAAGAAACTCTATTTTTTTTTCAAATGATCTCAAGATGATCCAACACAATTTCGAGGGCCATTCATTATTCACCAAAAGGAAAATAATATAAGAGTGAAAAGTTCCAAACAAAGAACATAAGAAAGTTGTATTAAGAGTTAATACAATAATAAGTACAAAGAACAAGTATTAGCTGTGAGAAATGTGGTAACCCGAGGGTAATGATGCACGCACACTTAGGGTACTTTACTGGAAAACATCTCACCGTACAACAGCCCAGCATTGACCATACATTCCTTAGGCGGTGCAACACTAAAAACCCGCCGGTAGAGTACACGGGTAAAAGGCACAAAGGTTCCGGGGTGCAATATATAAATGAGTGCAACATTAATTCAGTCTATAACAAGAAACATCTTGGTTATGGCATACATGGATTCCTGGATAACAAAAATCAACGCTAACAGTTAAGGGTCGAAGAAAAACCAAACAGTTCACAACTTTTGAAGTTAAGTTAAGTGTAAGGTTTATAGTTATGGTTAGGGTTGTGGTCAGGGTTAGGGTTGAGTTAGGGTTGAGGCTAATACACCATTTAAAAAACATAATTAACTTATTTAGGCATAATCCTGATTTGCTTGGAATTCTCTTCTTTACAAGTTTTCTGCTTTTTTCACCCCAGTTTCCTTAATTTTGTTGACATTGACTCTCTCTTTTCCTTGGCTGGGCTTAAATGTGAGATCTCCAAATTGACTTGGCAGCCTTTCATCCTTGAGTTTGTGTTTTTAGCTGATTCAGTTTAGTGTAAGCAAAGAGCTAATGCTGTGTAAAGCGATAGAGTTAACAAAAATAAGCTTGTTGTGAAGATTCTCTCGTGTGAGTTGAATCATCTCTCACTGAACTCAAAAGAAAAAATACCTGTAGATCAATAACATCATTTTCCTGGTTAAATGGAACTTCCCGACCAACCGTGATTTAAGGTCAGAAACCTCTCGAGTGTACCCACACTTGAGAGAAAGAAAATAAATACTCTTTTTTTTGTGAGGATTTTATGAGTGAGAATGTGACAAAATGGAGCTAAAAGCAGAACCAGGACTGTAAATAATTCAGACTTGTGGATGAAACCGAAGCACTTCATTGAATTCAACAGCAGAATCATGCCGAGATTAGCATCAATTATTCATCAGATGTGGAATTAAGTCTGTGATATCAACCCGTATGGAATCTTAGCAAACATTTGGAGACTTTATCTTTAACCAACTTGATTCAGTTGTTGGTTTTTGCACCAGAGATCTGTCCAGGGTGTCCTGCACTGCGTTGAAATGGTGTAACTGGGTAGCAGTTGGTAACCCTGGCTAGCTGGATAAAACGGGTTTTGTAAATAACGTGTGGAGTAAAATTCTCTAGTGGGTCTATCCAAATGGTTTCTACGCTTTCAACCAATCACACCAAAACAGGATCTACTAATCCACACCCCTGATTATAATAACTGCTTCGCACGGGATAAGCATTACCTGTGGACCTCTGGTAACTTGTAATAATTGCGAAGAATGAGTTTAAATCCCGTGCGAATGCGCCATGTCTGTGATTTGTAATGTAATAATTCCGCTGCAAATTACCTACTGTAATTTCACAAACAAAGCTGTCAGGTGATAATACTAATCCCGTGCAAATCCAAATGTCTGTGTTTGTAATTTTGAATGTGGCATAAATGCCACTGTAATGGACTTCTAGGCACTCGCCATTGTGTTAATATTTACTTCTGCTTTTTTATTTTGAAGGGGTTAAAAAGGAAGTAGATCGAGTTCGTTGTTGTTTGGGGTGGGGGGGTGTTCCACATGACGAAAGTAAAGATGACGTGCGCGCTGCACAGCTACAAAATAAGTTCAAGCCTCGTTGTTTCCCACATGAATACACTTGATTACACTACTGTAACAGACTGTGTCTCTTCTGTAAGAATAATGTTGGGGGAAATGTATTTGCAGGGCAGAGAAATGAAAGAAAATAAACGCTTGTCCACTGGATATTCCCTAAACGAAGAACGCTTGGTTACACTAACTTTCTCTTTCAGTAATTGCGCTCCTTTTTACCTCTGTATCTCTAGATAATGTCAGTAAAAATGACTATTTTAATGACATCGCTTATCCCATGTGAATTCACTTAAAATAACACAGAGGACGGGGGGGTCATTTACAGAACACAGAGGTCCCCAGGTAATACTTATCCCATGTGAATATGCCTATAGAAGGGTTAGGGGGTCAAGATAACTATAAGTATCTGATTACGTTTAAGTTTATCACAACAGGCAATTTAAATTTTGGACCAACTATTAAATCAATCAAGGATTTCTGACCATGGCTAGGTGTTAAATGTATTATTGAAACTTCCATCAAATGAAGGCATTGATCTCTGTCCCCCACTGGCTATAGTTAGGCTACATTGTTAAAGCTCCTAATATTTTCTTGACTTAATACTACACTGAACAGAAACAACATTCTCTACTTGTCCACTTCAGGTCAGGTTTGAAGGAGAATAAGTGACCTAGTTATGTAATATGACTTCCAAGAATCTTTATCAAGGAGTATCATAATTCTCCTTCAGTTAAAGAAGGGTTTCAAGGTTAAAACGTTGATTTCAAATAAATCAACTGACCAAGGAGGTTTTGTTGTCGGCGCTTTTTCATTGAAACACTGTGTCCCGACTCACTGACAGCATCTGGAAATATCGGCGCGACTCCACCGAGCTTTAACGAAAATTTACTATGAAATAAATCTCCAAACATCCATTTCTCTCACCTATGAGGCTCGCAGGGTTTTCTACGATTCATCTCGCCTCCGGAGCTGCCGAGCGCTCGCACATCGCACACGGCAAAAGCTTTTCGGAGGCAGACAAAATGTTATTTTTTATCCAAATGATTCCACTTTTTAAAAAATTGCAGCGATGTAATTGCATCCATATGGCAGCATGTTTCAAACTGTTCCCTCTGAAAATCACACAGCTGGTGTCATCATCTTTTCCCGAAAGCTTTCGGAGAAAATTAGTCATTCTGTCGCTTCTGTTTTGTTTAGCGAATGAAATAACACAGAACTATTTTTCATTTATCCTACGGCAGCCGTTTACGTCCCTCATTATAAAGCGCAATATGTGGATGTGAAATTGAAAAAATTCACTGGCGCAGAAAGTGTCGTAGTTTAACTGCTCCAGGGTCACATTAGGAATGATTCATGTGAGTATGAGTAAGTGCACCAATGAGAAGGAGGCGTGAGTGACAGTGGGGGGTTGAAGCTAAGATGAGGAAATACATGAAAGAGTAATGGATAGTGAAATGTCGGTGAATTAAAAGTGCAGGTGAACAGGTGATGGTTTGGACACTGGAGTACTGGTGGTACTTTATCGTAAACTGGTGTTCATAATCGTATCATAAAATGAAATAGGTCCAGAGAGTTTAGAGATCTAGCTTTTTAAAAATGGCTCGATAAACTCATTGTTATATTTTAGACAGTAATAATCAATAAAAAAAATACAGTTTCTTTTGCAGCTATGTAAGAAATTCCTGTTACTGGTGTAAGTACCATATTGACCCGGGCACATTTAAGTGTATCTTTAATAGATATTGAACCTCTATTGTTTCAACAGTATGTGTCTCTTTGTACAAAACTCTCTTATAAAATATTTACATTAGAAAATCATCTTAAGCCCCGCCCACTGAAAACACTTTGTTTTTCCGGAGATATCTTAACGACGCCCACTGTGCTGTGATTGGTCAAACATTGATGTTTGTCAAGTTCTGTGTTGGTTAGAAACCACAACTCTGCCCAGACTTGCCTATTTGTTGAAGGACGCAAAGAACAGCTTGACTCTCGTTCTTTGGTTTTTTAGTTTCTTCATGATAATTTATGTTAAAAGTTTCAGTTCGGAATATATTTGTCAGGATACAATAGGTTGATAACCTTCAAAACCAAAACATGTATTAGTCTCAATACATTTCAATAAATGTCAAAGTTTTCTCGAATAAAATGTTAATATAAATTGCTTTTCCAACAAGGTTTTCAGAAGGATTAAAGTAAGTGCTTAAACATTCGTTTCTAAGTGTAAACAGAAGACATACTGCAAGCTTAAATTAGATTAATCAAATGTATCTACATAAACTACTAGCAATAGGGAGCAAAACATAATCCTCATTAAAAGTAGTTTTTTCCTACCAGTTGCATCTTTGTGCTGATCAGGAGCTGTGGTCATGTCCTGTTTTCAGGAGCAGGTGAGAGAGACTAACTGGGCTAACTCCAAACATTTAGGCCATGCTTTTCTTGTGGGTGCGCAGGTCAATTATGTCCCACTGGCCACACAAGCCAGCATGTCGGTTCCACAAGCGTCTTTTGAACATGTGCCCTCTGCAGGTCTGGAGTATATCGAGCATCTACTTGACACTGTTTGTCACTATGCGTCATCAATCCCAGAAGTCTCCACCTTCAAGAGACTCGTTGTATAAACAAAGCGGGCCGTGATTACAGCTATTATCACTTCATAAGCTGTACTTAAATATGTCAGGCTGAAGGACATCATGTCCGACACTGTGGTTCACAGTACAGGAGCACCTCAGGGGACAGTACTGGCCCCTCTCCTCTTCGCCATCTACACTTCAGACTTCTGCTACAACTCAGAGCTGAGTCTCGTCCAAAAGTATGCTGATGACACTGCTAGTGTTGGATGCATCAGATGGATGGACAACAGCGAGGACGAGTACAGAAGTCTAATACGTGACTTTGTGGACTGGAGTGAGAGGAACCACTTGCAGCTGAACACCTCAAAGACCAAGGAGCTGGTCTTGGACTTCGGGAGGTCCAGGACAAAGCCACATCCAGTGTCCATCAGAGGCGACGAGGTGGAGATAGTGGACAACTATAAGTACCTCGGTGTGTGGCTGGACAGTAAACTGGACTTGTCCTGCAATACAGACCATGTATATAAGAAGGTTCAGAGTAGACTGTACTTTCTGAGGAGGCTCCGATCATTTAACATCTGCAGGAAGCTCCTCTGCATGTTCTACCAGTCTGTGGTGGCCAGTGTCCTGTTCTATGCTGTGGTGTGTTGGGGTGGAAATTTGTCCAAGAGGAGTGTCAACAGGTTGGACAGGTTGATCAGAAGGTGGTTGGAATGAAGCTGGACTCACTGGTGACAGTTGCTGAGAGGAGATCACTGAACAAACTACTGTCCATCATGGATGATGACAGTCATCCTCTGAACACTGTCATCAGTGAGCAGAGAAGCAGAATGAGTGCACGAATGCTCCTACCCAGGTGCAAAACAAATAGACTCAGGGACTCATGATCAACCTGTCCAACCTGTTGACACTCCTCTTGGACACATTTCCACCCCAACACACCACGCATAGAACAACACTGGCCACCACAGACTGGTAGAACATGCAGAGGAGCTTCTTGCAGATGTTAAATGATCGAAGCCTCCTCAGAAAGTACAGTCTACTCTGAACCTTCTTATATACATGGTCTGTGTTGCAGGACCAGTCCAGTTTACTGTCCATCAACACACCGAGGTACTTATAGTTGTCAACTATCTCCACCTCGTCGCCTCTGATGGACACTGGACGTGGCTTTGTCCTGGACCTCTCGAAGTCCAAGACCAGCTCCTTGGTCTTTGAGGTGTTCAGCTGCAAGTGGTTCCTCTCACTCCCGTCCACAAAGTCATGTATCAGACTTCTATACGTTCTGTTCTATGTTAATCTTTGTATCATTTGTCTTTGTTATTTTCCTTTGATCTATGTTCTTTATCTTTAGACTTAGATTGTATCATCTTGTTCTTTCTCTTTATTTCTCTTTGTTCTTGTTCTTATTTTATTTTTATTTTGATGAAAAAATGCTGTATTTGCTGTGTCTAATTGGAAAAAACAATTTCAATAAAGTTCTACCTAACCTAATCTAACCTAACCTAACTTACAGCGGTATAACCCTGGTTCTGGTTAACCCTTTTAGCAACACGACCTTAGCATCCTGGCATCTTAGGCGCACGTGTCAAACTCATGGCCAGGGGGCCTAATCCTGTCCAAGTCATTTAATGTGGCCCACCGGATGGTAACGTTCATGTTGATGACCTGACCTACGAAGAAGTCGTGATTAAGTTAAGATAAGGATTTAGACATTATTGAAATTCAACAATTATAAAGAGACTTTACATTACAATAAAACCATTTGAAGGGAATTTAATACTCGATACTAGTTAAAGACAGTTTGCGAGCATCAAGTTTGTTCCGCCAAACACCGAGACTGCTAAAGATTTTTGGCCCATAGTGTGATTGACTTTGACGCCTCTGATCAAAGCCATGGTCGGACAATGATACACAGCGCTTTAAATCAGACGCATTAAAAGTAAAATCACGAAAACTTTCCGCATAAATCACTCGACTTGTTTCCCCCGCTATGATTACTTCAATGGATTCCCGAGTCTCGCGCGGGCGCCGCCGTGTTTCATCTATCTCTGTTTTTATTTAATTACTTCCAGCCGAACGCCGGGGAGCGAACGTCACCTGAAATACTCAGATACAGTCACGGCGGATCAAAGAGGGGTTTGATCTAATTCAGCCTCGCCGCGGTGTCATTGTTTATTTGAGGGAAAACTAAACGGGGGGAATTTTTATTAGCTGCATTATCACACGTAAAGAAAAGAAGAGTGTTATTGAGGCAGGCACAGACAAATTGAGCTGCTGCCATGTGATCGACTTGGTTAACATTTAATAATAAAGCCTGTTTACGGAGGCAGAGGCAATATCTGTATCTGCTGTGAATATTTATTATATTCCTCTCGTCTGTTTCTGCAGCGCCGAGATAAGCTGTTATTTATACGGATGAGAAGCAGCACAGATGTAGTAGCGATAGCTGCTGCCTGTATAATAGAGGAATACACTTAATGGGACAGTTAAGACCCAATTTAACTCCAGAATTGTCGATAAAAAAGTGTTTTTATTTTTTGTTTGGTGCTGAATTATACATTTGTATTCTGCTTACGGTTGCAGGTGCAAACTGAATTTACTGTCCGTTTTGTTTTACAGACGAGCTGTGGATTATGTTTGTGTATGAAAGTGTATGTGAGTGAAATAAGGGAAGCACCAAGGCGGCGCATACCTTCGCCAAGGAGCTGGTTACTAGTTGCTTTCTTGTGAAAGGTTGTGGCTTTGAGATCCGTAACAACTGATTTTTATTAATCTTTTTAACAATTATATTCATACACAGTAATAAGTAGAACATTATGTTGTTACTTCTTTAAAGTACCATACTACTAGTTAAAATAGAAGAAACACGGTCTGTTAACTTTGTCTTCACCTCATTGTCACAAACAATTAATACACTTGACAATAATGCATTCAACAATGCATGATGTTTTAAAACTAATGCAAAATACTGTTTAACTTAACACTTTAAAGAAAAATGAAAACACAGATTATGTGAGAAAACTTATTTTCTCAAGTTATTGTTATTGTTCAAGTTGTTTATTTGATTTAGTTTAGTATTGTTTTGTTTTTTTTATGTATTTTCCTTTGAAGATGGTTGTGTTTTCTTCAAGACAATATTGTTCAGTTTTCTGGTTATTTAATAGGCTTTTGTGTTCAATGTATTGTTCTTACATTTTGTCTGAATTGTTTTTTCATGTGCCTTTCCTCCTCTCTTACAAAAGATTACTTTCCCTAGTAACTAGTTACTTTGAAAGTAACAAGTTGCTTAAAGTAACCAAATTACTTTTAAATGAAGTAACCAAATGACCATTTTGAAAATAACTTGCCAAACACTGCATACAAGTGAACAACGATACAATGGAAATACATCCTGAGGTCTTCAAGTTGTTTGCCAGCACAGGGACCTAAATAATACACTTGAAAAGTATTGTTCCTAATATCTTGGGTCAGAAATTTCAGTTCAACAAAAAGTTGCGAAGAAAAAAAATCAATACTTTAAAACCATCTTTAGCTCAAGAGTTAGCAAACTGAGAAACCTGCTTTAACCTTGACCCAGAGATAACAAGAGGCTTAACCAATGAGGAGGTTTTCAAGGTAGAATCCTTGAAAGATTTTCGAAATAAAAGTTTTGGTCGGTGGGTTTATCAATAAAGTGTTATTGATCTCAGTCAAGCTACGTCTAAATTAGCTAAGTCGTGACCAATGCTAGCAGCATTAGCCTTTCAAACATCTCTTCCTTTAGCATTAAAAATCGTCACTTGAGGCAGATGGAGTCTCTAGTGTCCCCTTCAGGATTCCGGGGATCCAGCAGAGCTCCGATGCTTTTGTCTAGTCTGCACTTTGGGGTCAGATCAAATAATTGGAAACCCATTTGTCAGCAGAATTAACAGTTGCCCTCCCTCCCGACTCAGCAGATCCCCACGAGTCGGGAGAGAGGTGGGAGGCTTTCTGGATGAAGGAGGGAACTCTATTAAATCCATTAAAACTTCTCTGTGAAGTCGGATTTGTCCAAATGATTTAACTCATTTAAACGACGGCGCAGACGTTCTCCCTGTTAGTCGGCTGCTCCGCGCATCACACCTCATTTACAGTCGGGATCAAGCAGATTTCAAAGATTTGAGGATTCTTTTAACGCAGAAGAAAGACGCCCGGGGCCCCGTCGGACGCAGTTGATACTACGCTGGTCCGGATCCACCGGAGACCAGGAGGGCTCCAATTAAAACCTCCAGCGCAGTTAATCATTATTCAGCTTCCCTGAGGGGAGGAAATCCAATATTGAAAAATCACAACATTTAAACGACTCGTGGCCCTCGGAGGGGACAGGTTTCCTCGAGGGACACGGGACGAGAGAACCCGAGTCTTTGAATGTGAAAATCCATACGCAAGTCAATGTGACGTCAAAAATAACCTGCTCATTGCTGGGGTTAACCTGATACCCCTAATAACTCATGTTTACACGACTGGTTTGATAATCTGTCTTTTGGGGGGAAATAAGAGAAGTCTAAGCGACGCTGGTGAAGGACATTTATGTTGAGTAAACCTGTGGTTCTACACTGAAATTAAATTCTGGCGCATTTAAAAAAATCCTGAATTTAAACTTGTCCTGAATACTATCACAATATGAGGTTTATTTTTTAATCTTTAGCCAACATATTGATTTAGAAAAGATTTTCAGGAACAGTTTCAACATTAACTTGAATAAAGCTACATTTAAATGATAGTTCACCCACAACTGGGATGTTGGCCTAGAAACTAGCTTAGCAGCAAGCCTAATAGCTACTTTAGCAGCTAGCCTAATAGCTACCTTAGCAGCAAACCTAATAGCTACCTTAGCAGCAAGCCTAATAGCTAGCTTAGCAGCAAACCTAAAAGCTAGCCTAACAGCAAGCCTAGCAGCTAGCCTAGCAGTTAGCTTAGCAGCAAGCCTAGCAACTAGCCTAACAGCGAGCCTAGCAGCTAGCCTAGCAGATAGCTTAGCAGCAAGCCAATCTATCTTTTGTTACTTCAACTTCACGATGCTGTAAATGTATTTGTTTACTAGTTCAGGATTTCTTTTGAAGAAGCAATAAAAACTCACGTCGAAGAAAAATTATTCTGGAATCCGAAGCGACTCACACGAGTTTCTGCGCTGACTCATCAGAATTTTCCGTCTTTTCATCGCGCCTGATAACATCACAGGCGATAAGCGGGTAAAAGAGCAAAGGGATTTCATGGTGTTTCGGATGAGTATCAAAAATGATGTGTTTTATTTGTCTGTTCAGATATAATCTGAGCTGTGTTGAATCTATTTCTCTTCCTCAACTTTAAACTTCACTGTGTGACTTGTTGCAGTGTTTGATCAGTACTACTATCTTTTTTCACTTTTACAGAGTATATACAAAAAATAAAGTTAAATCTGTTTTGGATCAATTGTCTTTTTTGCTGCCGGTTTTGCTCTGAATCAAACCTTTATATATATTTTTTAATTTAATTTTATCAATTTATTGTTTTAATCGTTAATTTTAAGCAATGCTAATATTTTTTTGAATTAAAATATTGTTTTCATGCTTTGGCGTTTCATTTTAATTTGTTTTATAATTGTTCATCTTTCTCGTCCATTCCTCCTTGTTTTGTGGTGTCAAAAGCTACATATTTTTAATGATCTATTTGATTAATCTTTTCAGAAAATGTCTGTGATTCATTAACAGATGTTTTTTAGATAAATATTTTTATTTAGTTTTAATGGCTGATGTTTCCAGTAATTAAGTATACTGCTTATATTCATATGCTTCAGAATAGATTGGAACAGATGAACAACAAAAAGCATTACTATTACGATTATAATATTGTTTTTTAATTTAAAAGTAAATTTCCAGTTCTTAAATAAATGAATAATTGTGTCATCTTTTTTATATAATGTCTTGTTTCTTAATTTTTTTCAACATCCTGGACATGCAAGTGTATCAGGTTCCTGAAAGATTTCTACTCTTTTTCAGAACTTTTTTTCAATAATTGGGGAAAAGTTCTTCCGTGGTGGTGAACACTTTCTCTAACATTAACATTTCATTATTTAATATTTCTAAATGCAACAAGAAAATGCATTCTAACTTTGATGACGTTTCCTCATTTGTTGTCAGGCATTTCCTTGTTGATAGCCAATGAGAGCCCAGTAGAGCCTCTCCTCTTCCGTCCAATCAGATCCTTTAATGCCAATTTAAAAAAAAAATTGTGCCACATTTCCAGGATTTGTTCCAGCAGCCGTCAGACCCACACACGAAACGCTCGTCTGACGATCAGAGATAGTTAAAAAAGAAACAAACATGAGTAGAAGAGAAGGAAAAGGGAAGAAAAGAATGAAACCAAGGTGGAACAGTTGGAGACTGACGTTCAGTCATGGATGGATGGATGATGATGGTTGGACGGATGGCTGGCTATGGATACGGATGGATGTGGGATGATGGATGGATGGGGGGGGGGGGGGGGGGGGATGATGGTGGGTGGGGGATGGATGGATGGATGGGTGGGTGGGTGGGTGGGGATGGATGGATGGATGGATGGATGGATGGATGGATGGATGGATGGATGGATGGATGGATGGAGGATGGATGGATGGATGGTGATGGGTGTGATGGTGGATGGATGGAGGAGGTGGATGGATGGGGATGGGTGGGTGAATGAATGAAGATGATGATGATGGATGGATGGATGGGTATGGATGGATATGCATATGTATGGACGGATGTATGGATGGTGGGAAGACACTTTAATTTCAACAACTGCTTTTCTTTCATGGTCTATTTATTTTTGTAAACACAATCAAAATTCAATGTGTAGAAAAAAAAGTCAGTGTAAACAAAGGATTTTTGTTTTAAAAATTCCAGGTTAGAATTTTAAAAATGTATTGTAAGAAATTGAAACCTTTGCGTGATGTCGCAACAAAACGTAGCGGATGAATATCTTCTCCTTGGTTGCGTGTACATTTTAAATTGAATTTAGCTTACACTGAATTTATTTACATTGATTTACAGAATGACACTGAATGTATTCATGCATTTAAAAGCAAATAGACAACAATAAAAACTGCCTGACATTTTTATAGATTTTAAAATTCTAAGTTTGTGTTAGAAAAGCATATGTTAAGCTTGAAATGTTCAAATACTAATTTAATACCCTTATTCTCTTATGTTACCAACCCAATTGAAATATTTATATATGATCTAAGTAAACTGTATTTGTACCTTTTGAGCTCAGCGTCGTTGGTTAGATTCCTCAACTGTGTGATTCGATGCTGGTTGAGTCACTTGTTTGCTGTTATTTTGGACGGGCTGGAGGACACAGCAGGGTATTTCGGGAGACGTTTTGCAGGCAGCGCTGCAGTCTGGCTGTTATCGATGCTGGATGACAGCTGATGATCCATCAGTGGGCGAAGGTGACGGATGAAAAGTTCAATCGTCTCCGTGCAATTAAGCACCTGCAAAAAGAGTGTTGTCGCAGCCGGTGGGAGGGAGGGAGGCAGGCAGCACCGGTGGGTCGTCCACGGGGGGTTCGAACAGCGAGGACTGCGGTAGGACGGAGGTATTGTTGCGGAGGTTTGAGGCAGATGGTGAGTAAAGACTGCAGGATGGATGGTGGAGGGAGAGAGGGTGGGTGGGGGGGGCAAAGGGTCCCTCAGGTTGGTGGTGATGATGATAGATGAAGGCAGGGAACGGTGGTCTCCTGTGGGAGCAAACAAGTCTGGAGATGCATTTAACAGTTAAAAAGCTCTTGAAGTGAACGCAGCACGACTGCCTTTGCATTCCGAGATTAGAAATGCGACTGCTGGGGACCAAACTGGAGCCTAGAAAGTACATTCTTAAATATTTATAGTGACCCAATATGTAAATCATGTTTTATCTAAATATATTTGAACAAGTGAAGTAGAAACAGCAGGTCATTATTATCGTTCTTACAATGAAATTTACATTTCTTAGAATAACAACAAACACTTTTTTTTCACAAAGTAAGTTGAATTAAGAGAATGCAGAAGAGTAAACTTTAAAAATAATCACATTTTTAATTATTACATTATTTAACGATATTTTTTCAATCAAACAATAGAGAATTAATATAATAACTCATATTATTATATGTCATAGAAAATATGTTTCTTATAATGTTACGTAAAATAAAAATGAAGAAAAAAAAGGTATAATATTACAGATATAGATTATATTATTCAGAAGAAATTATATACAGGATTTAAAATGCAATTGAGTAGACAGCATTACAAGATACCATGACAAATATTTATTATTTATTATTATTTAAGTAAATATTGATTTAACAAAATAAATAATGAACCTTGAACTGATTTAACCTCATGTTATTTAACATCAAAACGGCTCTTCTGTGTCTTCCTTCTCCAACCCGAGTCTTCAACCATCTGCAGATATCAAAGAACCAGCAAAAAATGCAAAATAAGTGTATTTATAAAATCTGTTTAATCCCGTGGGAGCTTGTAAGATTGGGAGCGGATCAAACGGAGACGGAATTTTTTAGAACAAATAAACCTCTAATCTCCTAAAATATTTACTTCCGGTTGAACACATTTGCATCAACAATTAAATAAATAAATAATATAAAGGCGCTCGTCTAGGGCCTCAAACGGCCCCTGTAATTGGAAGTAGTGGTCTTAATTTTTCACTTCACTTTCCATTTAATTGTCAATTATTTAACGTTTATTTGAACTTCCAGACTCAATATTGCATTGACATCCTTCTCAACAACCCTCTCAGTGATGGTGAACAGCCACAATGCTTCGCCGCCCAGCCAATAAATCACAGCTGTCGACCTATCTTTACAAAGCAACATAGACATAGAATTTAAATACAGTATTGGAGCGACCAATCAGCCGCCACTAAATATAGCACTGTGTAGAAAAGCATCATGGAAGCTCCTCCCACTCAATCGTTCGTTGACAACACCTTTATTATAACGGGGACCACTATAATGGGTTTAGTCGATCCCAGCTAGTTGGGGTGAGAAGTGGGGGACACCTTGAAGAGGTTCATTACACACACACACACACACACACACACACGATGAAAATTCATTGTGTTCTTTGACTGTAGGAGGAAACTGGAGTGCCAAGAAATGAACAAGTAGTAATAGTTGCTAACGGGAGAAGAGCAAGTGTAGCTCAGTCTGCTTGGTTTCAGCTGGGGACCAGACAGTGATGCAGTTGCAAGTGCAATGACAGTGAGTGAAATGTTAAACTCTTCACATCTTCCCTAAGATTTTAAAAGTAGAGATATTGTCAAGATATTTTGAAGACGATCCTGGCAACATGAAGTAGCTGGAAGGAACATTTTGCTTCTCTGGGTAGAGTACTTGGGTCGTTTAGGGCTTGAACTGGAGACGGCAAGACGATCCAAACTGAAAGACTCCTCCTCCTCCTCCTCCTCCTCTTCCTTCTCGCACTGACTTTCATCTGACACCGCTTCTCTCTGAAGTCCGACGTCTTTTCCTTTCAAAGCCTCTGTTAACTGTCGAATGTTAAGTTAAGTTATCTCCGCGTTTATTCTCGGGATTAAATCATAAGCTACTTTGATAGCCGCTGTTGCTTTTAACTCCCCGTCTCCCGGTTGGAGGCGAAAGGTTCTCCTGAAAGTCTGCTTCGCCCACATTTATCTTTGATCTGGTGTCCTCGAGGTTCCGCGGGCCCAAGGACATCAGCTCCGTTGGACGCAGTGATTTCCTTTTAAGCCTTCGATTTAAGATCCAGCGTGAGCCAAACCGTCCGATATTCTCCTTGACGCTCCTTAAATGAGTCCCTGAAGGCCGGAGTTAACCATTGATCCTGAACAACTCGATTTGAATCCATGTTAATTCATGAAAGTAGTTTTAGAAGGTGGACGATAGAATTCACTGGGACCTCAGTTCAACCATGGACTCACATATGATTGACAAGCAACAACATAGGAGGACGACGGTTGCCTGGCATACGGTGTACATTTTTTTAAACCCTCCGCCCCCAACCAAACCCCTTCCCCCCCTCCCCCAAGCGCCCCCCCAAAAAATACCCTCCCCCCAACCGCCCCCCCCCCCAACCCCCCCCCCCCAACCCCCCCCCCCTCCCCCCTTTTCCACCCCCCAAAAAAAACCCCCCCCCCCCCACCCCCCCCCCCAACCCCCTTCAAAAAAAATCCTTTTTTTTTTTTTAAAAAAAAAAAAGAAACTGTTTTTTACCCCTCCCTTTTAAAAAACCACCCCCCCCCCCAAAAACCCAAATTTTTTTTTTTACAAAAAAAAAAAAAATTTTTTTTTTTTTTTAAAAAAATTTTTTTTTTCCCAAAAACACCACAATGCCCCCCCCCCCCCCCCCCCCCCCCCCCGCGCCGGGGTTAAAATATTTAATATTTTTTTCCCCCCCGGAGAAAAGCGGGGGTGTTGTTTTTTTTTTTTTTTTTTTTTTTTCCCCCCCCCCCCGCCTCCCCCCCCCCCCCGCGGGCGCCCCCCCCCCGGCCCCCCCCCCCCCCCCCCCCCCCCCCCCCCCCCCCCCCCCCCCTTTTTTCCCCCCCCCCCCCCCCCCCCCCCCCCCCCCCCCCCCCCCCCCCCCCCCCCCCCCCCCCCCCCCCCCCCCCCCCCCCCCCTTCCCCCCCCCCTTTTTTTCCCCCCCCCCCCCCCCCCCTCTCGGTCGGGCTTTCGGGGCGTTTTTTTTTTTCCGCCGCGCCCCCCGGGCGGCCGGCGGGCCCGCGCCCGGCCCCCCCCCCCCCCCCCCCCCCCCCCCCCCCCCCCCCCCCCCCCCCCCCCCCCCCCCCCCCCCCCCCCCCCCCCCCCCCCCCCCCCGCGCCCCCCCCCCCCCCCCCCCCCCCCCCCCCCCCCCCCCCCCCCCCCCCGCCCCCCCCCCCCCCGCCCGCCCCCCCCCCCCCCCCCTCCCCCCCCCCCCCCCCCCCCCCCCCCCCCCCCCCCCCCCCCCCCCCCCTTTTTTCCCCCTCTTCCTTTTTTTTCCTCCCCCCCTTCCTCTTTTCCCCCCCCCCCTTTTTTTTTTTTCCCTTCCCTTTTTTTTTTTTTTCTTCCTCCCCCCCCCCCCGCGCCTCCCCCCCCCCCCCCCCCCCCCCCCCCCCCCCCTCCCCCCCCCCCCCCCCCCCCCCCCCTCGGGCGCCCCCCCCCCCCTTCCCCCCCTTTCTTTTTTTTTTTTCTTTTTCCCCTTAACATGTTTTGAAAATTCTCTTTTGTTGTGACAACAGTATCCGGAAATCTTTGTTCTGTTACTGTGATGCTTAGTACAGTCAGTATATGTTAATGAATAAAAAGACAGGTTTAAATATTTGAAAAAAAATATATATACCGTATATTTTTCAACAATATTTGAATTTAATCATTATTATAATATGTAAAATTCGGCCAGTGAAAGTGTATTTTTTTTTTCAAGTTTTGGCCAAATCAGTTTGGTGCATCTTTATTCTAAATGTTCTTTTGCTGTTTGTGATTTAACTTCTTTCTCAATCCACATTTTAATTTTTCCACTTCACCAAAACCTTAAACATTTTTCAGTTCAATAATTTTTATTCCAAGGTACTTAAAAAAAAACAAAACAATAACAATGTGGTTGTGTTTTTTTTAAATCAATTTTAGGTTTAAATAGTTTATCTTAACAAAATCTATTATCTTATCTAAACGTATTATTTAAAATGAAGACTTTTTTTCTTTTCAGGTCCAAAAGTTTTTAGATTTATTAAAAATGCTATAATCTTATTTTATAGAACATTCTTTGTCGGATAACATTTTTAATTCACAAACTATTTTTGTTTGTTTTATTTCATTCAAAACTTACAAACTTATTTTTTGTATTCGTAAACAACTTTTTTTTCAAGGTCCTTTTTTTTAAATACCATTTGCATAGTTAAAACAATTTGAGTTTAAATTATTATATTTATTTATCCTAAATAAACATTTTTGTCCAATCCAAACTTAACTTAAATTTTTTTCTGCTTTTCAATTTCAAAAGTTTTTAGATTTACTATCAAAAGTTTTTATTTTATTGAAAACTTTCTTTGTTGGTATACCATTATTATTTTATTCCATTTTGTTTTATTTAATTGAAAACTTATATTTCAATTTATACAAACCGTAAAATGGGGTTAAAAAGGTTATATTTATTTACCCTAACCAAACTTTTTGTCTAATCCAAATGTCACTTTTATATATTTTCTTTTCAGGTTCAAAATTTTTCTATTTATTATGTTTTGAGCCTGAAAATGATTTACTGACTAAACCATGAACGCATGAGGATCAAGTTCTGAGTGAACTGAGGTTGTAAAGCTCCCTAAAAAACCTGATCTTGAGAAGATAAATATTCAACATCGGTCGCTCCACCCTTGCAGTCACTGCAGTGCAACACAGCGGCGGCAGCAGCTCAGGTGGCTGCCAGTATGTCGCCACTTTATGGCGCATAAATCAGGATGATTATTACAATGAAATCTGTACATTTGTGTAAGTCATTTCACACTGGTGATTTATCACGGCGCGGCGAGCGGAGAGGCTGCTCCCGCTGGTGTGTTTCCCTGCTGTAAATAATCCCAGCAACACTTGTTGTCCCTCTGCAGAACAGCACGGATGATTTGGTTTGTTCGCTGATTTCAAAAGTTCATATTTATTTTGATGTGGCTGTTGCTGTTGCCATGGCGAATGGAGAGACTTTTGTTGAGGTTTGGAGGGGAAACCAGAGTCGTGCACTTCTTGCTGAGTCGGTGAGACTTGACTTTGAGTGAGGCACTTACTTTATGGAAGGGGTGCGAGTCATGAGATCCACACACATTCTAACAGGAAGTAGGTCTAAATCCCAAAAGTTCCACAAATCCAAAATTACGGATGGTTCCGTAGTAAGACTTGGACTAACATTTCAGTTCAGTCCTGTTAGATTCTAGAGAGGAAGTGGTCTGTATGTAGGTAGTTGAGTGAAGTAAAAAGTATCAAACAAAGTATCAGTGCAGTAATTGAGCATCCTAGCATCCTCCGGAAAAGGTTTTCCGACTAGACCCACTGGAACACTCCGATCTCTGCCGTGACGTCTTTCCCGCCTATAGACTTCCGAGTTGCCTGGAAAGGTCATTATTCTAGACATCATGGACTAAAACTCATAAGAGTTACTTGAGCTGCTAAACACAATGTGAAGATGTGAATAAATCCACGTACTAGTTGTTGGCTACAGATTCTTCCTTGGAAAACTGTATCTAACAGATTGTACCCCAACCCCTAATCCCAACCCAACCTTGACCATTTATCACAATCCCTAATCTTTAATCCTACACTGACCCCTTACCCAAATCTGTAATTCTAACCCAACCCTGTCTCTTTACCATAATCCCCAGAAGTGAAGATTGTTAGCGAAGAAACTGCCTTCATCTCAACGTTCTTCTCATTGGATTATAAATTCATGACTGTAAATTAGCGTGAGTTCAACGTACCCTTGAAGGTAGATTCTCGTTCTCCCCCGTGAATCATTCATATAACGTCTGTGTTCCTGCGCCAGTTTCCCATTTCCTGAAATATTCATCCCTGCTCTTTTATTTCAGCTTTTCTCTACCTTCACCTTTTTTTCTTTTCTTTTTTTTTTTTTAATCAACCAACTATTCTCGCCTGCCGCGCTGCTGTCCTCATAGACGTCAACGAACTGGATTATTATTTCTGGAGTGCAGCTGCAGACTAATCTCTAAATAATGAGGTCCATCTGTGACAACAAGTACAGCGTCTCCACTTCACCACTGGTTGTCATGGACGTCTAATCCCATGTCCTGGCGTCCTCGATCTAATTCAGTCCGTCTCGATATTGTTGTCGCCTCACCTGTTGATCGCTACACACGCCGCACAGGCTCTACGAAAATGCTTCCTTGCCGCATGGTTGCCATAGCAACCGTCGTTTTGTGTTGGGTATCGTGTGTCGTTTTTTTTCCACCCCGCAGCCACAGTGGCTAATTTTTCAAAACGAGGGTCTTTGATGATGAAGGGATCTAGCTCGGCTAGATTAACATGATGAATGGACGCCACACCGCTCTGTCGCGGAGTGGTGCAGTGATTGCTTTTTTTTTTTCAGAATCATTTGTTTTCTCCGCGCCATTAGCGACACCCGCCACTGATTTGTCCTGATAAGTTCGGACGAATAGTTAGTTCTTATGAAAGCCTGGTGGCCCCTGGAGCGTCGCTGTGGTCAATGACTTTCACTTCATTCATGAAATTTTTACATTCTGTATGTTTGTTGCAAAGTTTTATAAAGGTCGTGACCAGAGAGCGGCCCTGTGGACCTGGCCCAGTGGGTCACTGAAGAGCCTAGTCCTTTTCAGTCTGATCCAAGGTAAAAATTAGTGGTTTAGGAGTTCTAGGAAGACGTTTCAGCTCTCATCTGAGAAACCTAGAACTCTCTTCGGAACCACTTGGATGACCATGACCTGGAAGAATGAGATCTTACTCGGACTGATTGATATAAACACAGACGATACATGTCAGACTTGTGTTTTCTGGAGAGGAAGTGGACTAGTATCGTAATGTAAGTACCTATATAAGTATAAGAGACTCGAAAGCTGTGAATACAAAGCAGGTCAGACTGTTGACCAGGATTAGTTAACGCAAAATAAATGTGATTCACCTGGAATGGCTCTCTCTCCCTTACAAATCAGTGTTGCTCATCTCCGTCGATCACGCTGGCCCTTCATCTCAACTCCGTCATGGTTTCATCTCCCTCTCAAACAAGTAGCTAGAAGAATTTAATCACACCCTGACGGATGTGTGCCATATTCATTTGAAGCTGTTTTGTGAGAGTCGAGCCGGTCTTTTTTTTTGGGGATGGGTGTGCAGTACGTTAATCCTTCCATCAAAGCGACCTGCTGTTACGATTGATCCACCGGATATCAAACTATGGTTCAAAGGCATTATTTCACAATTACGGAGACGTTGATTTTTCACCCTTTTTCAACTTTCTGTAACAAAAATATTTGGATTTTTCCCATTTTTTTGAGGCTACAGAAAACAACATTTTCAAAATTTATGCAACATTTATTTGTATTCACATGATCAGCCTGATATTCAACTATGGTTTAAAGACGTTATTTCTCGATTGCGGAGACATTGATTCTTCACAATTTTTTCAAGTTTCTGTAACTAAAATATGCAGAATTTTGCCCTTTTTTTTGAAGCTTCAGAAAAACAACATTTTCAAAATGTATGCAACATTCATTTGCGCTCACATGATCCGCCAGATATTAAACTATGGTTTAAAGACATTATTTCCTGATTTCGGAGACGTTGACTTTTTTTTTTACACTTTTTTCAAGTTTCTGTAATAAAAATGTCGAATTTTCCCCTTTTTTTGAGGCTTCAGAAGAACAACATTTTCAACAATTAGGCTACATTTATTTTTGTTCACATGATCTGCCAGAAATTAAATTATGGTTTTAATGACATTAGTTCCATGATTTCTGAGATCTTGTTAATCCTCTGCCGTGGTCACTGGGGAAATGTACAGTTTTGTACGCTCGATGCCTGGAACCCGTGAGCGGAAAACCAAAGTATCAGTGCAGTAATTGAGCATCCTGGCATCCAATTGAGCCAAAGATAAAGAGGGAAGAAAAAGAAGTTGTGAAAATGCACCACGTGGAAATTGTGAGTATGACTCTCCATCTGCTTTAGGAATAAATATTTTCAGAATTTGACTGTTGCCAGTGTGAATGGAAGCGTCTGCTGGCAGTCGGCTCCTGAAAAGCGAAGTGACACATCTCCCGCCTTCACAGTCGTCGCTGCCAAATGAATCGTGGCGTTTTTACAGCCATGGCTAATATCCTCGTTAACACTAATCTACAGGGAGTGGAGGAGACACGGGGACGTGGGAGACGAGGAGGAGACGAGGAGGAACGGTTGACGAGTCAAGCGCAGGTTTGGGAAAATATGGTAAAAGAGGGGAACCAGCCGGAGCGAATGACCAGTGGGAGCTTTGAGGCGCTTGATGGTTCCTCCGATGGCGCCTGATTGGCTCATTAACCCTTCTTTTCTCTGAGTAATTACCCACAATACATTCGACACACGTAGAAGTCCCGTGCACGCAAACAAATATGCTCATTAAAGACTAATGAAGCAGTTTGGTCGACACTCCGGAGCCTCTGAATCTAGCTTGTTCAGTGTAGTTAAAGTATAGTGTACCGTATTTTCTGCACTAAATCAGGCGCACTTAAAAGCCTTTAATTTTCTCAAAAAACAACAGTGCGCCCTATAATCCGGAGCGCCTTATATTTGAACATTTCCTGGTGGGTGACTTGTTTACAAACACTTTCATGACTCTGCGCAGGCAGAGCGGACACGCTGTGGGCGGGATTACGTCATTGCTTCATCACGGGAGGGGATTTACGAAGCAAGTCGCATAATGGTGGACGGATATGGAGTGATATTACTGCCACCGGTTTGAGCGAGTGTGTCTTGGTTGTTTTACCTTTAAAATCCCTCAGCTGTGTGCTCAACCAGTCATACACACTCGCTCTAGCTGTCATACGAGCGCTCAACTTCACTGCTGCTCACTCAACATTTGTCTGCTCACAACACCAGTCTCACGCGCTGCTGCTTGAAGCCTTTTAAACAGTGGCTGGCCGTCAGGGCCAGCAAGACCTTCTCTGCTGGCCTACACATAATCAGAAGATACATTAAAATTTTTAATAAAAAAAAATATATATATTTTTATTTTTTATTGTTTATTTTTCATACATATGTATTAAATGATTCCTCATAGTCTTTTCTCTTCATTTCATTTCTTTCCTCTTGCTTGCAAAAATTCTACCTTCAGTGAGAGCTTTCATCCAATCATATTTGAGCAGCCGGTCATGTGTTACCCGAGGCCTTCAGTCGCTTCAGAGCTGGCCCTTGCCCATTGAAATCAACAGCAGCCGAAGGATTGTGTTAACCAATCAGATTCGAGTTAACGACACAACGTCAGCGCTTAGGAAGCTACACAAGTTTAAAAGGATTTATGTATTTCCTCCCTGAACTATGTGAGTAAATGCATTTTTTTCTTAATAATGTTGCTTATGTCTGTGGGAGTTTGTGCAGAGCCATGAGTTTGTGTGTATGTTTTGGGGGAGGGATGCAGAGCCATGAACGAAACCACACAGACTAGTGGGAGTGATATTTTCATTCAATATCTTATAATGCACTGATGTTCATTTGTTGATAAACATCTTATTGACCTATAACAGTACATGCCCAGATTCCTGTTGTGTATAACAAACCTTAAAGTAGTTATTGAGAGGTGGATTCATTCAAATGTGCGCCACTGAAGGCCTATGTGTGAATTGCACGGCCCGCCCACTGCTTTTAAACATTATTTGAACATCATTACCATGGGAGTGAACGGAGTTGTCAGAACGCTAAATAAAGTTTGACTTTGTGTGACTGTTTTGTTGACATTCCCTTTAGCACAGCTTTTTCTAGTGGATGCATAATGCAACCCCAGTCAAACGTTTGACTGTATATTTTATTCTATGCGCCTTATAATCCGATGCGCCCTATTTATGAAAACAGTTCTAATATAGGCCATTTATTGAAGGTGTACTTTATAATCCAGTGCGGAAAATACGGTACGTACTTGTATGCATACAGAGATCTTGGCTACCATGCTCTTAGTGTAAACAACCAATATGGTTGACAAAAGCATCAATGTTGGCTCAGGGACCATCTTCTTGGTCATTGTGGAATGGTTGCATAGGAACAGTGTTCCGCCTCTCGCCGTCAAGCATTCGGTAGCTGCCTGACTTGATGATTACTACAGCGTTGTATGTAAGTAAGTAAGTAAGTAATTTATATTTATAGAGATTTTCCAGACCAAGGTCACAAATCGCTTAAACAATCAAAACAAGGAGGACAGAGTTCTGGAGTTCCACAGGAGTTCCAGAAAATCAAGGAAAAGGCTGCACAAAATTTTTACAAAGCTTAGGAGCAACAGTCTGGAAGGATTTCTCTGCTCTGGTCCGGAACCGTGTGCGAGGAACCATCAGTAGATTCTTATCCACAGACCTCAGAGCCCGAGGTGGGGTGTAAGTCTGGATCAGATCAGTGATGTAAGGAGGAGCCTGACCATGAATAGATCTGAAAGTTGAATTTTAAAGTTGATCCTGAAAGAAACTGGAAGCCAGTGAAGAGTTTTAACGATCGGAGAGATGTGAGTTCTTCTACTAGAGCAGGTCAGAATTCTCTCTGCAGAGTTCTGTATCAACTGCAGACGAGACAGATCCTTCTTGTTTAGACATGAAAACAAACTGTTGCAATAGTCCAGACGAGAAGACACAATCGCATGGATTATAAGCTCCAGATCGTGTTGTGATGTGTTGTGTGTTGTAAATATGTTTTGTATGGTGCGACAAGGCAAGAGCAATTCATAAAGAGGACTTGGAACTTGGAAGGTCTCGCGACTATCGACTGCCGTACCGCCACAAGACCAACCTCATTTATTGCAGGTTACATTTCAGAATGTTGATATTAATTTGTTGCCTCCATCTTTGCAAAGTCCCCAACAACACCAAAGTCCAATTATTGTCGTTACATCATTATTTCCAGAGTCCACAAACATCTTGTTGCGATGGCGTCTTTATTATTTGGAGCAGCAGGTTGTTAACGCCGGCAAAAGGGTTTTTATGTTCCCGTTGCACTCAGATTTATATCGCTCTTCTCTTCAGGTCGGCTGCGATAAATCCCAAGGACGAGAGTGGAAATGTGACTGCCGGGTTGTAAAACATTTTCTCCTCTCAGCTGGTCCGTTCGCCCCAAGTGGTTGGGACGCAGGGTCGATGGAAGGTAATGGGGGGGTCACGCCGTGATTACTCATTACATCAGGACGAGAATATTGGTTTTTCAGTAAATAATTCAAGACCAATGTGTTGCATGAACTTAAATGGGACCCTCGTAAGAGCACTATAAAAACCCAAATGGACGTGTATCTGAGAATTTTAACATTCTCACATGTCAGGAGATTTGTGGTTGGGTATCAAGGTCCATGTGTAGTTCGCCCACTGCGGACCAGGGTTCAAGGCTAGGGTGGGGTAGGTGACAAATGGTGCCAAGTGCAAAAATATTCAATCCTCCGTGTGAAGGAGCGAAAGTAATGGGAGGAAAAAAGATGACTTGTGATGTTGTGTATTCTGGACTAGGGTTTGTGTTGTTTTTTATGATATCAAGGTCAGGAAAGTGTTCTTCTATTATTTCTGCAAATATTGTCACACGTGTCACGAGGTTCTCGCACATTGTATTCAGGCGGTCTTTAAGGGACAACTCGGTAACACAATTGAAGTTGCCATAGCAACCAGCAAGCTCTTTAACGTGCTCCTCGCTGTTCAACAGAACATGAGCAACGGTTTCTTAAGTGGTTTTGAAAATATAAAACCTTTTTTTTGGTAGATCCATTGTAATTATTGAACACCGTGTGTAATAAAATCACAGTTTCCACAAGAGACCCAAGTCCACCCGAGGCATAACAAGTGTATTTCTACTGTACAACCCATTGGGAAAAAGATTAAAGGCAAGGCCGGTCCAACTGTCACAATGGTGAATGGGGTCCCGGGGCCCAACAACCATCCTATACATTAAGACTGTTCATATGGTCATATTAGCTTTTCAAGGCGGGAGGGGGGACGTGATAAAGTATCGCGGCAAGGTTGAGCGCATGCCGACTGTCATACCAATAAGAAAACTCAGGGTCTTTACGGGAAATCTGGGTTTAAGGCAGGCCCAGCTACTCTCCTTAGACAATGAAGTATGGTGTCACGAGTAGGATAATACGATCAGAAACGTCGTAATCCCAAGTGCATGAGGGACCTTCAGGAATTGTTGATCACATCACATGTTGCTCCTAAGCTTTGGAACAATCTTCCTCTCTCTTTGCGCTTGATGGATCTACTGACTACAGACTCCATTAAGAAACATCTTAAGACATTTCTATTTGTTCAGGCTTTTCCTTGATTTTCTGGAACTCCTGTTGTATTATCAGTTTTATCTTGATCTTTAAAATATATACTTAATTGAATATTGTTTTGATTGTTTAAGCGCTTTGTGACCCTGGTCTGGGAAAGCGCTATACAAATAAAAATGACTTACTTACTTACATGTGAAGAGTCAGTAAGGATTATACATAGCTCTTTGATTGGCTGAAGGGGCAAAGTCTCACTTCCTCATGGAGTGGATTGCTGTGTCTCAAATCGCATACTTCTCTTAGTATACTGGAAGTTAGTATGCATCAGGATAGTGTACGTACTAACTAGTACTTTCTTTTTTTCAAATTCTCCACAGATAGTATGTCTCAAATCAAACACTGCCGCTATGCACTAACAGGAAATGACGTGACAGCTTCTTCTTCTACTACTATTTAACAATGGGTCGCAACCAGCTGGTGGAATGCTATCTTGTTTTGCAAGTTTGGAAGAAGAAATAAAGGAAAAAATATGAGAAACCAAATATTCGCGAGATATTTACGCCGGTATCGGAACCAAAGACGTCTCATCCTCCTACTGCTGGCTGATAATGCACCTGTAAGTATACAGTATATACATGTAAGTATGTATAAGTAACTTCCGTTTACAAATTCACCGTCTAAGATGGCGGCCTTTTAGGGAAGATAGTGTCCATCGAACCATACTCAGTTTTGTGGGCGTTTAAGTACGCCAATTTAGTGTGAATAGCGCACTATATTTCGCATACTAAGAAATTGAGATGCACTTATGCACCAAAAATACTAACTTTGAGTATGCAAGTATGCGATTTGAGACACAGTCTTTTGTGTGTTGGTATTTGCAAAGATGACCGGGCCGGGGTGAGACGGGTATTCTCTCAGCAGCACCTGTCAGTGAAATGTCAACCGTTGTAAGCGGTAGCGTCTCTGGATAACGTGTTTTAGCGACAAGCCTAACACGTGTTCAGGGGCGAGTAAGTATTCTACAGCTGTCTCAACAACAACACAGCAGCTCAAAAACCGGTTCATGTCCAACCGGTCCTAAGAGTGGAAGGGTTTGGGAATTTTAAGGTCCGCTGGGAAATTTTAACCAACAAACTGATGATTCCAGAGTCAAGAGCAGACGTCACTGGAATGCGTGATCCGTGCTGCCAACAGTTGATTAAATCCACACTGTAGGTGGATTTATTAAAAAAAAACAATGTCATGAACTTAACCTTTTCAGAGAGTCCCAGCATCAGTTCATCTTGACTCGTGTTTATCTTACAATAATAGCCGTCGAATTAATCCATGGCGGCGGATCCAAATGTCACCCGGCCACGCCGTCTGTTTGCTCTTCATTTGAGCGATATCATCCGGTTATTTTTTTGTCTTCGATGCCTCGTCTCTGGCTGATTTCTGTTTTAATGAGCCTCATTGATCCGCCCTCATCAAATCTTCATTAATCACCGCTCAAGCGACCACCGCGGCAGCGTGCGTTTCCTCGCCACGTGAAAATAGACGCCGGGATGTGCTCACTTTGATCTACTGATCAAATATTAACAGTAAAAAAAACACTTTATTAGTCCTTGCTTGGATGTTTCTATCGGGGCTGCTTTGTCCTTCTGTGAAATTTCCAGTTGCGTGTGTTTTCGTCAGTCGCTTCGTGTGCGACTTTCGTCAGCATAAGAGCGTGTCATGGAGGGTGTTGTTAACAACCTGCCTGTCTGTTTAGTTAACCAGGAAACCAAAGTAAACACATGTTAAATGCAGGAAGAACTCCATCACAAAATGAGTGTTTGGGCTTTTTTCCAAAGTTGAACCACTAAGTAAGCTAAACCTTGATTCCTAAACGTGCGAGACCTCAAAATGAACCCTGTCAATAAACAGTAAAAAACAGGCTTAAATGGAAGGTGCCAAATTTAAAGTTTAATTTTGGTGTAATTGAATGTTGTTTTTTTTTTAACAATCTCTCTGAGAGAAAAAAATTAACCTTTTTTTTTCCTAATCTAACCAGGGAAACTGAAAATGTCCATTTCATCAAACTACAGCTAACTTTTTTTTTACCGTAACCACATCCACTCTGCTGTGATTGGTCGAACATCAAGGTTGTCACTGCGCGTCATCCAGCACGGAAGTCTCCACCTCCAAGGGACTCGTTGTATAAAACAAAGCGGGCGTGATTACAGCTGGCTGGAGGAGGAGTGAAGCCATCATTACGTCATAATGGACTCTGCTCTCGTAACCTCTCGTTCGCTGAGATTTCAGACGAGCTTTATAAAGTAATAAGTTCAAAACATGGTCATGATGAGAGACTTACTGCATCTTGGAGAGGAAGACTTCAACATTTGAAACATGTGAGTGAGTCAGGATAGTTGTTTTTTTCATATTAGTTGACCTTCAATGAACAGCATCAGACCATTAAAATACACATAAATAGAAATGAAAGTATCCCCTGTTAGCCCTTAGCGTTGTTCTCTAACAATGAACCATCTATGATCCATCTTTGACCCAGAGACGACACCAGGGATAAGAATTGTTTGGCTAATAATGAACGCTAAGTTTTAATGATTCCCACGTCCTTGAACGCATCGCTCGCCGATCATTGAAGCAAAAGTCGAGGTCCGTCAAATCTGCATATATGTAGATTCATTGCTGTGCTTGTATATTGATTTACGGGTGAATTAGACATTTAATGTTTAACAGTTTTGTCGAAGCATTATTATAAACTAACTTGTGCAGATGTGCGAGGAGAAACTAAAACTTGTCACTTCAATAAAACTACTAGCATCGTCGAGCCAATGACTACTTTCTAAAATAATCAATCCGATCTTAACAGGAATATTAGCGAAATTTAAAGTTGATCCTGAAAGAAACTGGCAGCCAGTGAATAGTTTTAAGGATCAGAGAAATGTGAGTTCTTCTACTAGAGCGGGTCAGAATTCTCGCTGCAGAGTTTTGTATTAACTGCAGGCGAGACAGATCCTTCTTGTTAAGACAACAGGTGGCATAGGAGACATTTTGTCCGATAATGCTTAAAAAACTTTTAATTTTACTGAACAAAAATACATTCTTTAACTTTTCTATGATCACGTATGTCAGGCTATTGTGTTCTGAGACGAAAATAAAAAAAATGGTAGATCGTTATTATTGTAATAAGGGACCAAACTTGAGAAGTCAAATTGATTTTTGTTTTTCCAAGTAGCTGTTTACTTAAATTGCTTCCACATCAATGTTCGGAATATTCGCCGCACAATAAGACTCCAACCCGCCTACGACGCCATATTGATCTACGAACAGAAATATTCTTCCTGGGGTTTTTTTTTTCCGAGCGGTGGACTGAGAAGGAGCGACACGTTCTAAAGATTGTGGAGTGAAGCCGAGAGCCACTCGCAGAAAACACATTAAGCCTCGTCTCTTATACTATGCATCGCTCCAGCACCTGCAGGATGAGCCCGAGCATCACCGCCAAAGCTTCTGAGTCAATATTAATCTGCCCACATGTGAAAGAGTGGATTATGACCCGGGTCGATTAGACCCGCGTCCTGTATGAAAACGAAATATAATGCGGAGGACTGGGGCAAGAGATTGTAAGGATGTGTGCGGAGATGAAAGACTTCCAGCTGAAGGATTGATTTATTCAATTTTTTTTTTTTTTAGGAACTGGAAAAGTGTTAAAGGTTAAAGGTCAAACTTTGTCTTGGAAAGTTGCAGTGAAGCAGTGGAATGTCACTCTTGATGCAGCGTCACCAGACGACACTAACGTTTTCGAGGTTTGTCAAAAACCCACTTCAAAAGCAGAAGAGCGACGACTTCTCCCTGAGTTTTATTCAGAAGGTTCTGTAACTCTTCACCACGACGTGTCAGGATCATGAGGAAGTCTTCTGCTGTTGGACAGGAGGTGTCACATGACCACACAAAGGACAGTAAAGTCATCAAAGTGCCTCCTCACGTTCGCTAGTGTTGGCGCTAAGATCTGTGGTGGAATATGTTGAACATGGAACTGGAGTTCATCACAAAAATATCGTTTTCCTGACATATGTGAATATATAAAGAATGCATTGTCTTAAAAAAAAAACCATCATAAATTTAACATTATTTTTTACAGTTGGTCTCATTCAATATCGCTTTATTGACCTTAATATTAATAGTTATCGCATTCATGTTTTACAAACTATTTTATTTTATTTTCTTATCTTTCCAGGGGAACTTCCCTTATTTTGAAAATATTACTTATATATATATTTACATGTTTTATGTATATAAAAAAAAGAATTGAAGCGAAGATTCCCAAATGCGTAAAATGTTGTTTTTTGAAGGCTCGAAAAAAGTTAGAATTCGACCGATTTAAATCACTCAAACTTTAAAAAATGGGCAAAAATCGATGTGTCCGAAAATGGAAAAAAAGGTCGGAATACTTAAGTATGATATCAGACGCACCATGTGAGCGCAAAAAATTGTTGCCTAAATTTTTAAAATGTTGTTTTTTGAAGGCTCGAAAAAAGGTATATTTCGACTGTTTTTTTTCACTCAAATTTAAAAAAATTGGCAAAAATCGACGTGTCCGAAAATGGAAAAAAAGGTCGGGATACTTAAGTATGATATCAGACGCACCATGTCATTTTTTCAAAATTACGATTTGCTTTTAATGGAACATTTTAGTTTTTGTTAGTAATTATTATTGTTAATTTGACAATTTTTACCCTTCGTTGACCATTTCTTGACAGCCAATTACAGTTACTTTTAACCAACATTTATATTTTATACATATATATTGTATATATATATAATTTTTACAATTTATTTATTAATATCTTCACATCTGTTTTTTTTGTTCACGCCGACCTCATTTTAAACAACATTTTCTTTTAAGTTTCTTCAATTTAATCTTTGTTTCTGGTGATTTGTGCATGTGTCAGTGACACATTTGTATTCAAGTTAAACTGTCAAAGTTTAAAGTAGAATGAGATATATATTTCTAGAAGTTGGTTGCTAACAGTTAGCAACACTACATCGTAACTGACCCCAAAAATGAATAAAGAGAGTGGAATGAAACAGATTTTCTCTCATGGTTGTTGTTCGCGACACAGCGCTGCCCCTCACTTCCCTGCAGCAGGTTGTTGCGACAGTAGGGAGTCGACAGCTTCGCTGCCGGTAAATGTTCAGCAGCGAAGCCGCCGTGCTTTGTGACATTTCATCTCCGTCCCCGACGCAATCAGCCCCGACTCCTTCTCCACCTCGACCCGCTGTTGCACAAACCCTCCATTATCCCGCCAGCGGCTTCGCCCGCCTCAGCCTTTCGGCGCCGCCGTCGTCCGTCTACGCCGGCACCGGGTTCCCTCGGCGTGACGGTCACTTCCTGTCCTGGCCTCTAATCAAGATCGCTGCGACGGAGACGATCGCCCGCGAGACACGAAACGTCCTTCTGGAGCTTCCGGAAAAACTGGGCCAAGGTCATCGCAGACGAACGCCACCGCCGCCCGCGGGGGAGAGTTAAAGATAAGAATCCTGCGGTCTTGCAGCTAAATTAGGATTCAGGGAGTGAGACGGAGCGAAGTCAATAATGGCCGAAGATCATTCTACTCCTGAAACGAATGAAAAAAAGCGGAACATTAGCGGCGTCTCGCGCACCTGTTTAACCCTGTGATGAAATATTCAGCCGAAGTTTGAAGGTCGACCCGAAAAGAGAGGCCTATTTCGATCAACACCCATCAATAATTTACCCGCAAACCCATTACCCCGCCGGGGATGGAAGGTGGGTGACTGGCGGGCGGCAAGTCGTTCATCTCTTATTTAGCGGGCGATGAAAACATGTGCCACAATAGACATCGCTTCGAGTCAAACTCTCGCACGACGACCGTCCTGACTCGCTTATGGATGCGGTCGTGGTTCGTTTCCCGTCCGGCGCCGTCGACGAGTTAAGTGGAACAAGTCGAGAGATTGATACCAGAGTGAGGGTTCTGTCCCCAAAGCTCCCGAGGATGTCATCAACAAGGCCGTTCCTCTTTTCCAGACCATTACCTGCGGCTGTGATTCGCCCGCCGACCAAACCTGGAACTGTTATTGAGTGGCAGACGTCGACACGGGAGGAATCCACTGCCGTTTTGTTGTTGATGTTCACAGATGACAAACGTTATATTTCTTTATTTAGCTGCAACATGCGTCCATAAAAAGTAGATCTGAAGCCGAATGGACGATCTGATTGGCTGACTGGGAATAATAGGCGAAGATGAGTTGTTGAAAACTGACCTTTGATGGAACTTTTGTGGAATCTTTGCCTGTTCTTGTTCCATTTGTATTTTATTTTGTGCGGTGCCGTGAGAGTGACGCGTGTACAAAGAATAACTAGAGCTTAGGAAATGTCATTCTTAATTTAGAAATATATGTGTCATCATGAAAACTGGCGAAATCTGAACACATTTATAGAAGTTAATAAAACAACTAAAGATGGTTGGGTTCCGAGATAAAAACAAAAGACTAATGGAGTAATAAGGAAGAAAAATGATGCGAAAAAAAAGATTGCACAAAGAATAAAACGTTGATAAGGAAAAGGTCAGAGGAAGAAATAAGAGACAGAAATAGGAGGGAAAGGGTTTTTTTTGGAAAAAATATCAAATCAAAAGCATGGAATTGACCAAGAATCTTTTCTACATCGAGAAAAACGGTCGAGACCTTCGTCTCTCACCGGGATGATTCCTGTTGAATTTCCTGACATTTATGAAGACGAGGATCAGCTACTCCGAGTCTAAGACCATGGCTCTCATCTTGAGGTCTTTGTTTATGAGTGAGGGGAGACTCGGATCAGAACCACTTGAATATCACCAGGTTACTTATGTCTTTACCGGCAGAAATCTTCTCTGAATGACTATAAAAAGACGTAAGAAAACAAAAAAAAGCAGATTTTTGAATTTCCATTTTCTCTGCAGAGCTGTCCAGATGGCGCAGTGATGGCCACATCAAAATATGTAATAGAGTGAGTGTTTTTATGCTACTTTCTTTGCACCATATATCACATTTTTTCTACACATACAGTGAATAATCTCCTCCAGAGATCAGAAATAATATTTCAGATATTTATTCAAACTCTCTGGGCTAAAATATCTCTGCAAATAACTGTTAGGGTTGTTATTCCAAAGAAAGGAACTATTTTTTTTCCATCTTTTTTTTTTTTTTTAAAGTTGACCCTCGTTTAGAAAAGAGAATAGGGCGGAGGTGGAGAAAGAGTCGTGTCAATCATCGGGTTTAATGGGAGAGAGAAACTGAGGTGAAGAGGACGAACAATAGTGCCTGCAGACAAAAGCTCAAGTAGAACTTTCCGCCAATCATGGTGGTTCTATTATACAAACATTTTTATATTGAATTTAAAAGGCTACGAAAAAAACATTTATTTGTCATTTATTGGAATTAGAATCTCAAATATGTGTAAAACAAGAATATAATGAAAATATTTTTTAATTTTAAAAACCAAGAACATCAACATTTCAATATTGAAATATTTATATCAAATTATTCCTTTTTTTTTAATTCAACCGTTAAATTTTCTGATGGCGCTGATATACTTCTATAGAGGAGAGGATTGTGACAACAGTGAAAGACGACATGATTTATGGTTTAAAGAGTTCGAAGAGTGATCGCTGAAGATACTGAGATTGTCATAGGAAAAAATATATATCCACCAGGGAAGAACAACAGTCTCGCTCACCTGACAGGTCAAAAAACGTCTTATTTCAATATATTTACAGACAAAAATGCTTGAAAAACTTTTGAAACCTCTGCTAATAGGGTGATAAAAAATCACACCTGTGTAGTTTCTTAAATTAAAACATTGTTCTGTCACTAATGGCAACCTTTTCTAACTATTCACAATTAAATACTTTTTTTTTTACTATAATCAACCCAATTATGAGTTGAAAACATTTGATTACCATTTGTTTTGTGTTTATTTAATAATTTTCTGATCATTATGTATTTAATTTGTTAATTTTTCGTCGTAACTAGTAACTATGTGTCATGCACACATACATAGTGATTGATTTCGGGGTGTCATGTGACTACTATGTTTCCAAATTCTATCGCAGTATTATTCCAAATTCAATCTATTGTGTTTTCTTAAATGATATTAATACGTTCACTCTGTTCGGGTTTTCATTACTGTGGGATATATACTCATAAATACACATATAATGGCAAGAATCTGGCAATACGATACGTATCGCGATACAGGGACAACGTCATACTGTAGTAACAAGGATATGTTTGGAGTATTGTTGAGTACTTTGCTAAGTCGTAACTGTTTTCATTTGTTTTGAAACGGAAACATGTACAGAAATCAGCTTTAAAAGATGCTGGATTCAACAGTATCCTCTTGTCCTCAGCCATCTGACTGGATTTCAATGTTCCTTTAGCTGCAAAGGATGTAATGACTGCTGCCCTCTACCTGCCGGAAGTTTAATTACAACAGAAAAATTAAGAAAGTGCGTGAATATTTGGATGTTAATTATAAAAAAATTGTATTACAAATGATTAAACTATAAACTGAAAAAAATATATATATGGCAACAGATTTTTAAAAAGTCTTTACAGTGCTGTCGAATATCGATACAGTATCGTAGAAAAACAGTATCACGATATATCGCTATACTCCCCTAATACTGTGCATTTTAAGATCCTTATCTGCTCCACCTCTTTTTTCTCTCCTTTAATTGTTCACTTGAAAAAACCTTCAAAATGATTAAAAGGAAACTTTTTCTTCTTCTCATAGTTCACCTCGTATGAGCCCCCTAGTGGTGAAAAACACCTCCCTCAGTTTTATTGCTTTCATTCAACCTTCGGGAATTAAAATAACATTTTGAAGAACTTTCCATGTCGCACCACGGCCGTCACCAGCAGAGGGAGATCTGGAAAAAGGTGTCGCTGACGCTGCATTCATTTGTCGGAGAAGAGTGAGAGGCGAGGCGGAGCCATTTAGCGGCTTAAAGACCCCCACGGGGGGGATTTTACAGCAGAGTGGATTAAGTTTGTGGTACAATGTTGTATTTCTTTAAGACCCAAAACTTGATCTGTGTAGAGACGCACGTGATGAACGTGGTTTATGCAGAAGAAGAAGGTCGAGGAGTGAGGAGGATGTTTTTTTAGAACGTACGAGGATGAATAAAAAGAAAGTTTGAGACCATGGTTCTCAGTCGGAATGAGACGTGAGGAGTTCAATCTCCAAAAATCATCTCATCTTAACATCGAAAACAACAAAAAACCTGCAACAAATTGTCCACATCTCTTACGCGTGACTGGACTCGCTCTGATCCCACATCTATTATTTCCGGGATTATGAGCCGCCGATGTTTGTGTGGGCTCTAATCTGCCGCGTGGGAACTTCGGAGAAATTGCTTTTTTCAACCTTCGTCACGACAGGTCAAAGAAATTGAAGATGGACTTTTTCTTTTTTTTCGCTGTCAAAACACGTCAAAATCTGAATTTGAGTTTTTGATTATAGTGCGTGTGTCGAGCGCACGTGAACACATGTGCAATGTGTTTAACTGCAGCAAGGCAGACGGTTTGATCGATGAAACAATTTCTGTCACGATGGAAGCAGCTTCAGACACTTTTTATGTTTTTAGGTTTATGTTCTTTTTTTGTCGTCCACATCAAATCTTTTCTCTCACCACAGACACGAGTGTGTGTGGTTGTGGCCTGACTTAAGGTCAGTCGGAGGAAACACAAATAGACAGTAACAGTTGAGTGTGTAGTTCAAGATGTACTTTAACATAGTTTAAACAGTTTGAACTTTCTAATGATATCTTCAGTGGTTCGAAGCGTATATTCAGCTCAACAACATGACCTTCAGATGTGAGGCACTTATTTAGACGGGATTTCTTTCAGGTTTCATTCCTTTTGTTCTTCTCGAAGCAGAAATGAATAATTTAAGTTCCACATTGTATTGTAAATGACAAAACAACTCTCGCCTCCTTTCACGACGTTCTCCGTCCGTATCCGTCTCACCGTTCATGACGGATGCTTCACTTGGTTAAACATTTTTTCAACACACCCACAGTTATGTTATTAGCCGTGTTAATCCTCCCTCCGACGCTCGTAAAAAGCACCATAATTAAGGCCGTCGTGGTCATGGAAGTGTGTCGTGAAGTGAGGCGGCTTCCATCCTGGCGCGAGGGGGGAACGTTTCAAGGGCATTTCTGGCACAAGGATCGCCGCGACGGTCGTCAGGGAAACGCTTCTGCCTTTCTGTGTTTGTCTTTGATAAAAAATGAGTTTAATTGCACTAATAGGAGGCTGTTGTGTTCCAGCGCTGCACTTTTTCAAATCTCCGCCTAATGCCCTCTTGCTTTTAGAGCGCCTGGATAATTTCTCCAACAGAGTTGGGAACGAGGGAACGTAATGAAAAGTGGACTTTGGTTTGTTTTGATGCTACAAAAGTAAACTTCCCATTTTGTTTCCCATATAAAAACTTGTATCATCTGAATATTGTTGTATATACTGTATTCATTACTTATTTAATACATATAAATCATCCAACTGTTTATTTTTTACTTTTCCGTTTTGTTTTCAATATATTTTTAAGGTAAATTTCTGTTCCAATGTTCCATCCGCTTTGTCACTTATATTTTATGAATTTATTATTTGTTTGTCATTTCAACGTTTTCTTTGTTACATTTTTTATATTAATTGATCAATGCTTTTATATTAACTAAACTTAAAAACAACTGAAATTGAAAATCTTTAATAGCAATATATGTATTTATGTGTTTGTAAGATAAATATGTATATATATATATTTATACACCACAGGGATTTGACCGTGAACTGTTATAGGTCAATAAGACATTTATCATCAAATGAACATCAGTGCATTATATCAAAATATCACTCCCACTACAGTCTGTGTGGTTTCCATGGACACGACACACACACGCTCTGTATTGCCGCCCAAAACACACACACACACACACACTCACTCTACACGCTTCAGCGACAAACACACACATAATAAAGCCACACACACAAACACACACACACACACACTAACTCTACACACTTCAGCGACAAACACAGACACGCTAAAGCGACACACACACACAAGCACCATTATTTATCTCATAAAGCGCAACATTATTAAGAAAAAAAATGTACTCAAGTAGTTCATGGAGGAAATAAATAAATAATTTTGAAGCTTGTGAAAGACTCGTCTCAGAGTTAGCATAACTTTCTTAACAACATCCAGCTCTTATTGAAAAGTCCTTCTTGAAAATGGCTTATATATAAGTATATCCGTGACCAGATCAAGCTCTTCAGGCATTGTGTTGAAAAACAAACAGTTAAATTAACTCAAATCATCGTTTCAGCTCCATTTGACCAGTCTTAGTTCTATCCAATCAGAGGACATGAATGTGTCACGTGTTGTCACACACAACCCCCAAAGAACACGGCAGTAGCTACGAAAGTCTGATGGAAATGAGCTTAACGTGTACTGCCTGATCCAGGTGGACGTGTTAAGGATCAGAACCATTTATCTCGAGAAAGCAGCTGCCAAGTCCCTGTACTCTGCTTCATCCCCTCCCTTCACACATGCCACAACTGCCGTGTCATCAGAACACTTTTGTATGTGGCATGTTGCAGAGTTGTGTGCAAGGTCTGGTGTGTAAATTGTGAACAGGAAGGGGCTCAACACATTTTAAAACACGCTTTTCCCTAGCCTGACATACTGTATGTATATTATATATATATATATATATATATATATATAATATAGTGTGTGTGTGTCTATTCTGAAATTGAGCAAGCGAGAAATAAACGTTTTAAAACTGCTTTTGTATTCTTGGCAAAATCCACATGTGTGGTTTCGTTCTTGCTATTGTGCAACAACATTTGTGACATATAGAAACACACACTTCCTGAAGTGTTGCCTGTTGGTAAAGATCAAGAGGAAGTGGTTTGTTTTCAGGCGACTCTGAGCGAGGAGGTGTTTGAGGAGAAGATTTGTCAGCGGCCTGCATGAGAAAAGGTTCTAAAAGGTCATAATGGTGCAGCAGTTGAACTCTGATGGTTCCATGTCTGAGGTGTTTGATGAACTCTCGAGTCCGTCCACTTTCCCGCCAAAGCCAGACAGATTTATGACACTCGCTTCCGGTCGTGGACTTCATGAATCAGGCGCTGATGACCAACAGTCCACCTGGAGTTTGATGCACTGCGGCTCCAGGCTCAGGGTTCAAGTCCCACCGCTGCAACCGTGTGAGGCCGACACTGACACCTGGCGGCCGCCACGGGAGCTGCATCCGCCAAGTTTGTCTTGAGTCCCGGTGTTGGGTGAACCATTGAGGTTCTGCAGGTCGTGGGTTCTATTCCCTCTGTGCGCCTCAGAAAATCCAGAGATTTCAGACATTGTGCTTCGACCTGATTCTTCCTGCTGTGTGTGTGTGTAAGTGATGAGATCATGCTCCAATCCATCCTAGAAGTGTGTTTGCTTGTGTGTGTGTGTGTGCTTGTGTGTGTGTGAGTTTATGCCCTGATATGTAATGTTAGTTCTCAAGTAATCCAGATATATTCCCCCCTGAGGGTCTCCTCATCACTGAACTGCTCTCCCATCATCAAAAGAGCTTGTTTCTACACTACACTACACACACACACACATGTACATACACAAACACACACACACTTCCCACCAGATAAATTAGCATTATTGCCTCTGAGCGAGAAAGTAATATCAACTTGTCATCAAGGGTGTTTTTTAATGACATCAGCAAGATGATATTGACGGAGAATATTAAATTGAATTGTTGTATTCAGAATATTCCCAGTCCTCCGGGGGGCTGTAGGTGTGTGCGTTGCTTTTTACAACAGAATCCATTCTCCATCAGTGTCTCACGCACGTTAGATAAAGTGTCATGATGATGAGAGCTCAGAGAGTCACGGAACCTGATGAACCTGCGATATTGATCCACCGCTGAGTCTCCCAGTGGAGGCATCATTTCACTCCTCATACATTCCCTGTATCCTCTAATTATCGTCTGAAATTGCCCCTTTTTTTTTACTTCCAACCATCTCCTCTTTGTCAGTTCCATCCTCCCAATTTACATGTTGTTTTAACAAGCTACCCCCCAAAGTGCATAACGTGGAATTAGTTGGAATTTAAAATTAAAATATTTATAAATAATAATAATCTTAAAAACTCATATTGTGTTATTTTTTATCTATTTTTATTAATATAAATGTATTTATTTTTTATGATTCCACAGAAATGTTGTTGTTTAATATAATGTTATGAGGAGTTTCATCTTAAGAATATTACTTTAATTTAATTGTATTGTTATTGTTATAATTAAAAGGTATAATAATTGTAATGTTTAGTATAGACTCTGGTGTCATTACTTTTTAGAATGGATAGGATACAGTTTTAATATAATATCTTCGGTTTTCTAATTTTCAATTCTCTATTTAAGCATATATTTAACCAGAATGTGTTTCGGTTCAGTTTATTTTAAAAGCACAATGTGCAGTTACATTAATTCTTAATTGTACATGTATTTGTTTAAAAACAAAACCTTTTAAAATCTATATTTTGAGAGGGATAATTAACTCATTTAATTAAATCACATAAAACATGGTTATCACGGATAAAGTTTCAAAAATGTATGAAATGGAATTCTTTCTATTTATTGTTTTTGGTTGTGATTCTTCATCCTATGCTGTCCAAAGTTGCCTGTTTAAACTATGACCACAAGGTGGCGGTCTTGTCCACTGAAAAAGCTTTTAGCCAACATGTATGTGGGTCAGTGTGACGTGTTAGGAACTCCTGCACTACAGTGTAGTCGCAGGTTCGAATCCAGAGTGAGGCGTATTTGCAAGAAAACACGATAAAGAAGCAACAGAGTTAACCATCGTGACAACTCTTGAAATCAAGTTAATATCCTGTTTTAAAAGCGTTTGTTTTCTCTTTCTTTCTCTGGTGAAGGAATGTCAGAGAATCTCAGGTGGAAGAAGAAGTGCTGGAATATTCTCGCTTCTGGCTCAAAATGGTGTTTTCAATATTTTAAAAACTGTATTGTATTTCCTCTTCACAATCAAATTCTATAACTCCGTGTTTATTAATCCTATTTTTTATTGATTTTGTTATATTTACTTCATTTATATATTTTTTAGTTGAATAAATATATATATATATACAGTATATACATATACATATATATATACTATGAAACTCTGATATGAAGTGTCTTATTTGAAGAAATCCTTATTTATTGTCATCATTATATAATGAAAGAAGAAAGAAATTATTAGATTTATAAGACTAAACGATTCTTCTGGAGATGTATTATTTGTATATAGCTTTATATTATATTTATATAGCTAGTAAACAGGTCAAAGTTATTCAGGTTTCTCGTGAGTCTAATGATCTTGACATCTTGACATCTTCCACATGCATCACACGGTGGAGAGAGTCAAACCTGGGTTGCAGTCTGAGCGACTCACGCCCACAGAAAGAGTCACTAAGACTGGGTTCAGATTTTTGCTGATTCAGCACCAGCACAGGTGAGCGCTCGTCCATATGGGATCGTCTCAATATCTAGTATAATTTCCCGTCAAGTAGCGAGTCGAGGTGGGAGAGTCGACTCACGACTCGTGGGCTGTCGTTGAGCTCCAGATTAGAGCTCTGAATAGGCCTGACTCACACGTCGCCCCGAGAATGTTTTGTTTTCAGTGGAAGGCGAAAGTAGAGTATCCCACATCGAAGACCTTTTCCCGCCCCTCATCACTCGCCACTCTCTTCCCCGGCCTAGTCATTTCAATCTAAATGCAAATTTCATCAACCTCCCACTAAGAAAGACAGATATTAGTATCAAAGCTGGTGTGTTGCGGTCGTGTCGTGCAGCTGTGTCACTCTCAATACCTTGTGCAGCGCTGAGAGCTGACAATCTTCCACCAGGGCTCAGACCAGATCCACAAACTCTTGTCCCGGGTCTTCGCAGACGCTTCCTGGGAGTCGTGGAGAACACATACCTCTAGGTCTTTGGGGCAGCGGATGGAGTGAAGAGGTCCAGACTTCACACCTCAGATGGAACGCTGAGGTGGTTATAGGTTCACTGAGAGATCTCTCCAGCTTGTCGTGGGTCCGCCCCGAGGCTTCTTCCCAGCTCAGCAACTCCCAGGAGATGTGGAAGGATGTTAATCCTGCACTTATACTGATTTATACTGTTGAGCTTTGATGTACAGAAGTATATCAGTGTCTTAAGAAAACTGAACTGATCTTTTCAAATGTTGAAACTTAATTTTTTTTTTTATGATTTAATTCATTCATTTTAACAATGAAATGTTTACTTTTATGGAATAATTCATTAAATAATTATGTATATTGAAAGGTTGAATTTGTTATTTTTTTCTTTTCTTTTTTTTAATGTAAGGCTTTGATATTCTTATGTTTGATCAAGTAGCTCGGTACTCTTTTGGTAATGTCTGTCTTGAAATATACCAATTATTGAATTCAACTATTTAACAGTTCATTAAAGTTTTTCATATGAAATATTACATGTAACCATTTTATATTCTGATGGCTCTTTGATATACTTCTATATAATGCTGCTAACCATTGTTATCTCAGGGTCTAAAAACAAATGTGTTTTTGGTATCCCTTGGTCTCTGGGTCAAGGTGAACAACCTCTCTTCCTTCCATAAATACATATGCGGTGGTGGAGGTGGTTCACCTTGACCTTAAGACAATGAGGGATACCACAAACACATTTGTTTTCGGGCCCCCGGGTCACTTTGACCCAGATACAACACAAGGGTTAATCTTTATTTGTCTTTAGGCACCACTCTGGAGTCAAACTTGTCCATCTTACTTTCCATATAAGTTGCATATGCAATTCATATCGAGCAACCTTAGCAAACAAATACTCTTGTTCCCAGTGGTCGTTAACCACCTGAGCCGGGGACCGGTACCAGTCCTCGAGGCATTTGATACCGGGCCGAAGAGTAAGAGATTATTAGACGAAATTATTTTGTTTCTCTTGTATTGTTGAAAAAAAGTTTCATTTGAAAGAAAAAAAAATGGGATGTTCTCCACATTTAGCATGTGACTTTTGACATGTTAAGATACTATTTCGGTCAAGGTTAAAAAATAGTGAAACACAAACACCATATCTTGCCGACTCAGCTTTATGGTTAAAAATTATTTTATTTTTATTTTTATTGCAATAAAGGTTGGGGACCCCTGCTGTGACGGATACTTGCCGTGTTACTGGAAGCTAAACCAGAACTGAAAGTACCATGGGAAAGTTTAATGCTTGAAAAATAGATAAAAAAAAGTGATGTCAAACCAACAGGAAGTACTGACACAGGAGGTTTAGCAGATCATTTAAACAGAGAAAATCCCATCCAGAATTGTTCTTCAATGTTCTGATTCTTCCTGGAGCTGTCTATGTACATTTAGATGGTATATACTTTTTTAAATATTCTTTTAATCCTTTATAAGAAACTCAGACACTTTAGTAAAGTGAACATATTCTGTAATAGCAGCAGTTAACTTTGAGTTAGTTAGTCATAATGGTGCCATTAAGCTAAGCTAATGCTAAGCTAACTTGTGATAAGAAAAAATGTGATGACAAAATGTATTAGCGTGATTTTTTTTTTTGGCGTTTACTTATTTTAAATTGTTCTGGGGTCGATAATGTTAAATAACACAATTCTTCGAACCAAGAAAATATTCATATTCAATTTAAAAGTTTGTTTTTCAATGTAATATATTGTTGATACAACATGCACCAAAAACTAGATTTCATTTTCCTTCCCGCCAAGGACGGAAAGATTCCTTCAAAAAATATTTTACTACATAGTGGTTTTTGAAAGGAACTTCTGTACTTTTGTTTCTGTCAAGTAAACATTTTACTAAAGCTAATAAAATCTGGGTTTTCCCTGAGTGAACACGCCAAATAACAACGTTTAACAAAGAATGTTCAATAAATTGTGCTTTGGTGTAATGTTTCTTAATGTCTAACTTCAAGTGTTACCATTTTAATTTGATCTTTCATCTCCAGTGATGACAAAATCCCATGTTAGGATTGGCTTACAGTTGTTAGGATTGGTCCCCCCTGGTGTCTTACTTGTCAAATTCGACCTCAAAAGTTTTGCTTTCAAGGGGAAAATGGCGACGACAAATAGTTTTGACGACTGAATTCCTCTTCCGTTGTATCGCTTCAAGTCTTCGCCCTCCGCAGTCCTGTCGCCTCTCATTTCAGCTTCCTGTTTGTTTGCACTCAGGTGTGGGACGGAGGGTTGGAGGGGGGTACGGGCCATGAGTTTACCAGCGAGGCGGGGGTGAAGGCAGAGCCCCCTCCCCCCCCCGGGGGTGGGGGAGAGCCTGCGTCCCGGGGTTGGTTAGCATGCAGGTTGCATATTCCTAAGTTGCAGAGCAGCTTTATCTGGCAGCGCCGGGTCACTGAAGCGCTTCCTGGCTCACCGCGTGTGCGGCGTATTCCTGTGCTGGTGTGCAATAGCTTGTGCATGCGGCTGAGCAAATATAAAGCCCAGCTGATGCATCCTCACTCTCTCTCTCTCTCGCTCTCTCTCTCGCTCGCACACTGCAGCAAGAACGCTCATTTCGACTGCATCTCACACACAATCCCTCCGACACAGCGGCGGCAGCTTCTTTTTTTTAACACGCCGACGTGATACAGCGACTTAATGCCACACTCCCCCCCGGCCGCCGCCCCCCTCAGGTGGGGCCACCGGGGTACTGCCAGATAAAAAAAAAAAAAAAGGCAGTGGCGAGGGATATAAGGTGTCCACGCCAGGAGGTGACAAACCTCCTTTAATATCAGTTAAGGATTCTCGGCCTGTCCTTGGGAGGTGGGGATCGAGGCTGCGTCCCATACATCTTCTTAACTGTGCTCGTACTCTAAACAAGCCCCCCCTACCCGCCCCTCTTTACAGCTTTGTCAAGATCCCCTCCATTTGTCACAGCGTGGCAGCAACAATATTGCCTTCATTATCTAATAACCGGGTGTCGCGGGGAGGTGAGGGGTGACACGGGGAGGTGAAGGATCCCGTGGGTTTGTTGTGGTCATACATAAGTATTCTTAGGCAGCCCACGGATGCTAATTTTATTTAAAGCTCCCTTCAGCGAACTCACCTTTTTTTCCACCGGGGCTCAGTCACTGAATGATGGATGACGCGGCGACGAGGGTGTCAACATCCTCATCCGACGCCGTAACGGGCTATGTCTCGCTCAAGGACGTGAACCGGGATCACATGGGTAATCTTTCACTGACTGACAGAGGATTTAATTAAGACAACTGGACGTCGGTTAAAAGAACCCTCTGCGATAGCGACATTTAAAACCCTTTCCTATGCTCCTGGAAATCATTAACATAGGGGTCCCCCCCTTTAAAACAAATCACACGTGGTCTGTACCATCGTAGCTTCAGTGCCTAGAACTCTCAGGAGATTTACCTCTGCACATGGTGCTTCAAAGCACTTGGCTCACAAAACTGCAGAGCAAGACGACGACCAGCAATAACACGGAATAGTCGATCCATTCACCAGGCGATCATTGCCCGGCGTACGGCGTCGTTGTTAGACAATGTATGTGTTCCGGACTTTCGCTAACATGTTGTAAATAAAGGGGGTGAACAGGGTCAAACGCTGGGTTGGTGTCCACTTTTGTTGAAAGCGACTGCTAATCCCACAACGCCGACTCCGCCTCGCTCTCTCCGACACTCTCACTTACCCCGGCACCTCCGCTCCCCACCGTCGCCGCGGAACTGACGGCTCGGGGGCCGACAGCCGGCTAACCACATTATCTGGACTCACCACAGTCATTATCCGGCAGGAGGCCCACCGGAGCTTGAAAGTCATTCCCACTCCTTTTTTCCAAGGGAAGGTTAATGGATGTGTGGGTGTGAGATTACATCCCAGAGGCAACAGGGTGTCGGGGCAAATCCCCAAATTCAGAGCCTTCCCTTAGAGTGGCTAAATGGACGACTTCTCTCCTTTGGGTTCTTAACGCGTTAGATGTGAGGACGACACCGAGCTGGATAGTTGATAGGAGGTTAAACCCGGCCAAGAATCTGAGCAGCTCAACTCAGCTCAATGGATAACTTCTAGTTACCGATTCAACCAGCAGGAATTGTTCGTGACCAATGGGAGGCATGACCCAGTAGGTCATTGTGTAGCTCTTGAATCGCTTTTTTGGGGAAATTCTAGCAACTGAAGCTGGTTGGATTGATATTAGTATCAAAGCCGTTGTGTTACTTGTGTAGCTCTTGAATCGCTTTTTTGGGGAAATTCTAGCAACTGAAGCTGGTTGGATTGATATTAGTATCAAAGCCGTTGTGTTACGGTTATGTCTGGATTTGTTGATCAATCCGGGTAAGTGAGACGTTCCTGTATCAGACAGTGAAGTTTAGTTATACAACCATAACCAGCTGTCATTGAGTCTGCGGTTGTGTTTTTGAACCTGCTGAAAAGTCAGAGAGACTGATGTCTAGGTTGGTGCAATAATGGGTAATAATAATGGCACCGATTCTGACCAAAAATAGATGTACCCAGACTGGAAGGTTTGGTAGTTTCGGTGTCTCATTTAGGTTTTGTTTTCCCTGATATTTGTTTTGTCTAAAATAGAAACATTAATGATTATTATGGAAACTATTTCTATCATTTTACAAAAACAGGAAAAAAATGTACTGACATTTTTGGACACATTTAGTCAATTCTTTAATCAGCATTCTAAGCACTGTTGAGCACAGAAAACGGTTTTAAAAGTAGTTAGTTTGGCACCAGTATTGGATAAAAATCTGTACGATACTCATTTCTGATTTCATGTCTGTGGATTTAAAAGTTAAGGACCAGGTACGAGAGGGGGTTTGGAAAAGTGCTGAAATGTACTTTAAAAAAATCAGAATTCAGAATCACCACCAACACAAACATACATTTGCTTGATTTGCTCTGGAATCTTTATTTCAATCCATGTTACATTGATAATTCTCCCAAAAGTCTTTTTTGTCTTTAACTCCAAAAAGTAGCGGATTACTCATAAAATAATCCCAACATGTAATCGACAAGAGCTATCACTTGGTTTATATTATTTGTTCCAGTGCGCCCTCTGGTGGACAGAGATTTTAACACATATTAAAAGGTTTATAACACGATATTTGACTTGGTTACTCCTGAAAGCATTGAACACATCAGTGTCTTTGATCATAAAAGTCATCACTTTTTCTTTGAAAAAAGACATGCGTTTGACAAGCATGTGCTGAAGCCACACGGAGCTGAGTTTACACCAGTGTTGCATCAGCAACTAAAAATAAAAAAAGCGACGATCTCGGCTCCCGTTGAATCATCGCACCGTCGTGTCAATCAAAAGTCGACTCCCCGGTCCGTCGCTGATGACCAGAGGTGCCGCTCCGTCTCCTCCCACCGCATTGTCGTCTAATTAGTGTCTCTAAACAAGCGTCCCCGCCAGCTCTGAACCGAGTGTCTGCTGCTCATTCACAGATGGATAATTGTCTTTTTCTTTTCTGCCCGCCGACTCCACTGACACTGATTTAGTCAGGTGTTCCGCTGAAGCATCATGGGATAATGTGGAGCGGGGCCTCGGGGCGTCTTCCACTCTTTTTTATCTCTTCGCTCCGGTTTTAATTAAAGAGCATCTTGCGATCAGGTCATTGGTTTGATTCCCACTGACTTGCACGTAACGAGAGCCTCGACTATAAATGAAGTGTAAAAGTTAAATATTTCTGAAGTCGGTGGGAGTAAAGCCAGTGTGTTCGTCCGTCGACGACCTCTCTCTGTCACGTCCGTCACTCCTTATAAACCCATGAAGTGAAAAAGTCACAACAGTAAAACGCTGTTAACGTCCAGATGCAGAGTTTATTACGCATTTAACAACCGTGTCGGCCATGTTTATGAACGGCTGCTCATCCGCACGGAGGTAAATCTTTACGGGCCCCTGGAGACTCTGACCGGCTTCATCTACCCGCGGGCCATTTGTGGCCCGTGACATGATAATATGCGGTCCTCCATTTATTGATTGCCCCTTTTTTTGTTTACGGAATAAAGATCATCAGTTATCATTTATACAACTTTTATTATATAATATAACATATAAAAATGGCCCAAAAATACTGAAAAAATCCATAAAACATTAAAACAACAAAAGCAAATTTGGATCAAACAGAAAAAGACTGAAAGACCCCCCAGTCTGTATTGATCTCAGGTGGCCCCCAGCTGGTTGATTTTAAGACCCCCCCTGTCTTCTATACTACATATATTAATGAATGTTTCAAAAATACACTCTAGAGAACGATAGTTTATAATTGCAAAGAGTTTTCAGTTCAAATAAAGCATCTTTAATTGAGATAAAAAGATAAAGGGGTCCTATTTTTGTAAAACCAAGATCTTGGCTTATTTGTCGTGAATGAGTGTCACCTGCCTATTTCCCTAGATAGCTGGGATGAATGCATGAATAAATGGAACAAGACACAAGTTCCAGCTGTAACATACAGCGATTGTTATAATTTGAAAAGATAACAATGCTCTAGTAGAAGAACTCGCATCTCCGATCCTTTAAACTCTTCACTGGTTTCCAGTTTCTTTCAGGATCAACTTTAAAATTCTGGTTCTTACTTTCAGATCTATTCATGGTCAGACTCCTCCTTAAATCACTGATCTGATCCAGCCTTACACCCCAGCTCGGGCTCTGAGGTCTGTGGATCAGAATCTACTGACTCCTTCAAGAAACAAAGACATTTTTGTATGAATAGTTATATTAGACAACAACATACAATTGTTTTAAATTCATATTTGTATTAATAAGGGATTCAAAACTGAAAAATGCATTTTTCACTAAACCTCACTAAATAACTGGTTGCGATAACTTGCAATGATTCTCTCACGGCTCCGTGGAGGAATTTTCGGTTCATTAATCTTTGCAGAAACATTGTTATTAAGGCATAATGCAGTGTTTTTGGGCATGAACTAATTTTCGAAGGTTATGCCTCAGCATGTCAATAAACACAAACATGTCATTAGAATCATAACATGGTTCTAGTCGCAACATGGAATCCTGACAAAGCACTAAAATTCAGCACTTTGTGTTACAAATAACAACGAATATTCATGGTTTTATGCCATAGTCTAAGTACGAACTGTGACCACTTTAATGAAACCTTACGTTACATTGTATATAGAGATACCATGGACCATAACCATACATGGCCTACTTCTATATGGACACCATATTATTGTGACGGATTGCGAGGAAGATGAAGGAAAGCGATTGCTCTTCATCATCCGTCCTCTGAGCTTCGGGCGTTGTAATTACACTGTCGTTATTACACAGACTCGTGCACAAGCATTCACTCCCCGACACAACATAAACACTCCCAGCACCAGATGGAATCCCACAAAAAACTCTCCAGCCGGATGATTCCCTGCCTCACTGGTTTCATACGTCTCCACACTGCCAACACCCCCCTCCACCCACCAACACCCCCGCCCAACCGACTTCCCCGCTCAAAACCTACAAGGGAATTCCAGGAAAGCTTGCCAAGCCCAAGCAGCGTGGGGTGTGACGGTGTGTGTGGCTCATTTGTGAATCAGTAGGAAAAGGACACTGATGGTAGAATTAAACAAAAATCTCTTTTTCATCCGAAAAAAGCCTGTTAATAATAATTTTTACCTAAAAGTTGTTTCTTTTTACATGACAGGTGGTCAGAAGGAGGTCATCTTGTAAACAATCAATAAAGTTATATCTATCTATCTTAACCACATTGGAAACAGGGCCGGGTCTAGACAGGCATGTATGAGGGGGCAGCCACAAATCTTGAGGGGGCATTGTGCTGTTACTTACTTACATGTAAGTTTGAGGGGGCACAACATTTATTTGAGGGGGCCAGGCCCCCTCTTGCCCCTGCCTAGACCCGGCCCTGATTGGCAACAGTTCAATTTGACCTTGAAATCCTGAATAAGATCCACTTCCTCCCCGTAGTTTAACTCACTTCCTGTTTCCCCCCTGAGTCTTGTGAGAAAGCTGAGGTACTTAAATAAATAAATCAATAACATCAAAGGTTCGAAGGGGAGTGATTCAGGACACACAAGCCCCCCCTGGTGGACACATGAGTCATAACATGCATGAAACCTTATCACAATGTTTGATCTCTCGTTGTATTGATTAGACGATAGAAAGTCAAATTAATGATGATTAATGAAAATGTTCAAGCAAAGATAATAAAAAATTTATTTTTGTATAGAATAAAAATGATATTTAATTGTAGAATAATGAAGAAAAATAGTAATTAAAATAAACAAAACCAAAAAAAAACATTTTAACTCTCCCCTAATATAAACAACAGCAGAAAAAGCAACAATCACGTCACAAATGAAGTCATTATTAGTTTAGATTTTTTCTTCCACAAAAATGTTTCAGGAATTCATGATTTCAAACAACTGCATCATATGTTTTTAACTGGATACTCTTCCTCCAATTCTACTGTCACGATTCATTCTTATCTGAGGTTTAATTCTACTCGACCTGGCCTGAAGGTCCCGCGATTGACCCTGTGACCTTTGAAGTAAATGGGAGTAAGAGGATCGACCCCCTCCAAACCACCACGTTATGTAATTTGTAATCAATAGATTCCCACAAGTGAGGATGGGCATTTTATTCCGAGAGAATAAACAAGAGAAATTATACTCCGCAGGAGCAGCCGGACTATAAATAGCCACTCTGCTTTTTCTCTTTCGCCCGAGGATGGAGTTGCTTTTTTACAGGTCAGACTGATCTCGTTTAAAGCCGCTGCATTGAGACAGAGCAGATCTCTGGGGTGCTTCAGAGGAGACCCTTTAATATTGAAGAGCAGGGGGTGCAGCATTGGCATGACACACTATTTAATTTCCAACATATTTCCCATTGGAAAATAAACAGTGTAAAATATTGTATCTATGTATATAATAAGTTAAGCTCGACTCAGTCCTTCATGGTCAAAGAAATTTTGTCGTAACATAATAGTAGCGCCAGAACTGAGAAAATAAAGATACCGAACTTGACAAAAAACAAAAAACAAATTTAAGTAAGTAAGTAAGTAAGTAATATTTATTTATATAGCGCTTTTCCAGACCAGGGTCCTTCGCATACACTTCAGGAATCACATATTGACCTCGTCACACTTCAAAAATAAAGTTAGTTTATGATTGAAAACATCCCTGTGTTGTCTCTGGGTCAAGGTGACCGAAAGGCCTGCAAATAAATGTGTTGTGGTATCCCTTGGGTTGTCTCTGGGTCAAGGTGAACGACCTCCCTGGCTTCCAGAAATACATTTGCAATCGTTGAGGTCGTTCACATTGACACAGAGGGAACACAAGGGATACCTCAAACACCTTTTTTCGGGCCTTTGGGTCACATTGACCCTAAGATAACTCAAGGGTTAAAATATCTTGTTATGATCCAACATTTGTACGAAACATGAACTTGCTTTTTGCAATTAAACTAGATTTTATTGAACTTAATGTTGAGTATTTCAGAGAACATATGATTCACAAAACAACTCATTTTATCTTGATATTTGTGTCCTTTAATACAAAAATAAAGGATACGTTTTGATGATTATGATGTTGTATTTTAAGATAATTGATGTACAACATGGTCACACCTCATACTAAAATACAAACTGTAGCGACAATACAGGAACTTTTTTATTTGATTTAGAAAGAAATTCCTCTGGTTCAGTGGTTACTAGTTCATTGGATAGCATCACACAATCTCATCTCTGAAACACAGAAGAAGCAGGAAAAGAAAGATTTCCCAGCATGACCTGCATCAAACACAGCACACAGGAGTGACGTCTGCACATTCCTGAAAGCCTTCAGAGGAAATCAATACAGGCCTCCATAAGAATTAATCTGGATGCTTACTAGACCGACAGCGATGGGGGTCGAGCTATGAACACTCGCTCTTGTGGTCATGTTTCAACAAGAGAGTCTGTCTGTGTGAAGATGGGCCCGAAAATATGGCAGTGGGAGGTTGAAGTTGCTGAGAGAAGTTGAAGGAATTGTTCACAATAAATATGTTAAGAATCTTAAGTTTAACTGCAAATACACCTCCACCCTCATGTGCGGGGTCCAGATGTCACAGACGTCCACTGCTTGGGGGGCTTTGTTTTTTATTTAAGTGAAAAGTATAATGATAAGAAGTAAAAATGATAATACAAATATATATATATATATAGAGGTGTTAAGTATTTGCAGTTAAAGACAAATATCTGTGTTAAATATATATTTATATCTCTGTATTATATATTTATATTATATATATATATATATATATATATATATATATATATATATATATATGGATGGATGAATAGATGGATAGATGGATAGATATTCTGCATGTATGTGTGTATATGTATATAAACGTGTGTGTGTTATCTAATAATTTTTACTTCTTATCATTATACTTTTCACGTTTAAGATTAAAAGAAAAATAAACCTATAAGGTGAATTAAATGAAAAAATATATAAGTATAATATAAATAGGTATAATGTATGTATAAATATAATATAAGTATAATTATAATATAAGTATAATATAAATAGGTATCATATATGTATACATATAATATAAGTATAATTATAATATAAGTATAATATAAATAGGTATATTATATGTATACATATAATATAAGTATAATATAATATAAGTATAATATAAATATACATCTTTTCGGCTTAAAACGAGTTTTTTTCCCTCATCGACGGTGTCCCGATCCTCCGCTCGACGCTCGACTCATCTGGTCTGCCTGTTTTTTCCGAGCCTTTCTTTTCTTTTTTTTTTTTTTCCTCCTCCAGCGGAGCCCAGCCCTCCTCCATCTCCTCCCTCCTCTCTCCCAGTAAGTTGGATGTGATCGGCTCCGGGCCCTGCTGCCGTGAGTTGTCGGTGCGGGCGCTGCTGAACATGGCGTCGGACGGGATGATTTTAACGAACCACGACCACCAAATCCGAGTCGGCGTCCTGACAGGTAACGTGGCACGATCTTCCTCTTTTTATTTATAAAAAAAAGGGGGGTGCGAGGGGGGAACGGGATGAGATTGAAAGAGGGTTTAAAGGGGGGATAGAACAGCATCTCTCGTCAACGTGGATGCTGGAAAAGATGACGTCTGCTCGATGGATGAAGGTCCCCCCCCTCTTCGGTTCTTCTTCTCGGCCCGGCGCGCTACATCAGATCCGTATGCGGTTCTGGCTAAAAAATGTATGGGTTCACAGTTTATGTGCGCTGAATAATTCATGCGCGTCTGTCAGAGACGGGATTTACAGCTGAGGGTTGCGTGCGTGAGGATGCTCGGCAGGTATGGATCACACCAGCATCAGCATCAGCACCAGCAGCAGCAGCTGACCGCAGCGCTTTCCTCCAACTCTCGACGGCCTCATGCTCTCTCGCAAGATTCCTTTATGTCTGACACTTTCTTCTATATATATATGTGTGTGTGTGTGTGTGTGTGTGTGCGCTCACGACGGCGCGCGTGCGCGGACATATTGCTTTGTCATGTTTCTCTGCTGTGATCGGAATATTCGTGGAGGGTATGTGGAGGATCTAGCGAGGAGTTGTTGGTGCATGATGATAAAAAAAAAAAAAAAGAAAAGCAGGAATACCCTCTTTCTCTCCTTCTCTCTCTCGCTCCCTCCATCCATCAATATTTCAGGAGCGGACTTTTCTCCGCATGTGAAAACCCAGGCAACATAGTATGTGCAGAGATTCTCTCCTAAAAATCTGCCAGGGAAATCCCCACCAACAGCAGCACTATGTCCTCCTCCTCCTCCTCCTCCTCCTCCTCCTTCCCTGCTCCTCCTCCTCCTCTTCAGATCTCTGTCCGTGGTGCTGAGATCCAGCATCAGTCACAAATCAGTGCGGTACTGACCTGAGCACAGTAAATACTGCATCAAATAGATGGACGCGGCGAGGGAACAGGCGTCAGGTGGAGATGGATTGGGCTGAAGTTTGGTTTCCGAACCTGACGGAGAAACATGTTTCAAAGGTTCTTTAAGCTCCAGATGTAGACTCCAGATATTGTCGTTCTCTCCACGAATGCTCTTGATAATAACTCTCTCTTTATAGCTCGGAATAAATGAGTGCTTTTGTTGTGGTTAGCTTAAGTAGTTTTAAGTTGTGGACAATTTTTTTGGGGGGGGCTTTTGGACAGAATTGTAGTTTTTTTTAGGTTGTAAAGTGAGGGTGTGGTCCAGAGCTGCCTCACGAAAAAAGTGCAGCGGCTCAAAGTTAGACACGACTTAGCATCCTTATGCTTTAAAAAACAAAAAACATCTGAAATATTGCAGTTATATTTTACAACTATTTGAAAGTCAAGTGAAAGTTAATTCTTCTCCAAAAATGTTTATATTTTTAGGTTAACACTGGACTCTATTAAGAACTCATGTTTGATGTATGTTGCAGCAGTTTCAACCTGATTTTTAATCAGAATAAGTCATAAATGTATCAATAATGTGTAAAAAAAAAAAATCTTGTGGGAAATTTAATTTGGATAAAACAAAAACTGGAGGCGCTAAGTAGGTTTCCCCCCAGTGGTCATAATGTTATGGTAAATTGTGGTGAAGATTGTACCTTCATATTCCTAATAAATATAATTAAAGTTCATCTTATTAAATCTTCAAATATTTGGGTTCAAGTTTGATGAAAGCCTCATTGCCAAGAGAGTCGCGGGATCCAAAAAGGTTCCGACCTTCAATTCAATTCAATTTATTTAAATTTTTCAAAGTTATTCATATAAGTTGAAATAAACTATAGTTGATTAAGGAAAAAAAATTTTTATCCACCCAAAGGCACTGTACAGGACGTGAGCGAGAAAAGGACCTTCGTCCTGTCACTCCTCGGAGCCGATGATGTCAAAACTACACCGACCGTCAAAGTCAATATTGTGACAGCTTTATCTTCATGATCTCTCGCAGCTCCGCCCCTCCTTCTCCCCTAACTACGCCCGGGCCGCCGGTCACACTCTCACGCCCGCTTCATTTTGAAGTGCCGTCTAAAAAAACCCGCTACTGTATCCTTGTGGTGTTGACAGACAGTCAGTCAGTGTCATCTCCCGGAGCAGAGTTGACAATCCCTGCATATATATGTGGCTGTTGAGATGCAGAGTCACACACCGACAGGCTTATTTGTCTTCTCTGTCGTGTGCAGTAGGACGACGACGCTGTCGGTGAAAACAAAAGCTCTGCAGAAGTCAGGACGTGGCAATAAGCCGCCATGTTTTACATGACCCTCAACTTTTCTTTTTTTTTTTAAATAGTGCCGGGATTAATCCTGTTTACTGTCACTGAGAAGTTGTGGGTAGGTTGACTGGATCCACAATGTTCTTGCTGTAGCGGCGGCGTGAGCGGAATGCTAAAAGGCTCCGGAGCAGTGCTCAATCTCCTTTTCCTCGCGAGGGTTAAAGGCCAGTTGTCCACTCCTGTAGCCCTTCACGGGGGAGGAGATGAGACCTTGGCGCGCTCTCCTCCATCATTTAGCCTCCTCATCCCTTCAGACAGGTGACGGAGCCCAGGGGACATTCTCTGACATCTCGGGCCCCCGCGCGGGAGGAGGGTGGAGGTGTTGTGTATTTTGCAGTGAGGCTGCATAACGTGCTCGAGAGAAGTAACATGTTTTTTTGTGTTGATGATTCATCTTTAGTCATCTCCAGTCGGTTAAACATCACAAGACTTGAAACATCACTTTTCAATTTTTAACCATTTACGGCCGGGTTAGTAGAGAGTCGAAGTTTATTGGTTCTAATGGCTGGAGTTTCTTCTCTATCTTGATGTTTTGGTGTCTGAGAGTCTTGAAGAATTTCTCTCACAACTCTGACAGGAGAGAACTCACAGTATGTAAGTAGTGACAAAACTTAGCCAAAAATTTAAGTAACAGAAGTAAACTTGCGTATGTTAGTATTGCTGCTCGTATTGCCAAAATGTTGCCCTAAAATTTTACTAACAGAAATAAACTCACAGTATGTAATTATTTACAAAACTTAGCCCTAAAATTATACTAACAGAATGAAACTCACAGTATGCTATTATTGACAACATTTAGCCCTAAAATTAGACTAACAGAAGGAAACTCAAAGTATGTTAGTATTGACAAAACTTAGCCCTAAAATTTTACAAACAGAATGCAACATAGCCCTAAAATTAAACTAACAGAAGTTAACTTGCGTATGTTAGTATTGACAACATTTAGCCCAAAAATTAGACTAACAGAATGAAACTCATAGTATGTTAGAATTGACCAAACTTAGCCCTAAAATTTTACTAACATAATGAAACTCACTGTATGTAAGTATCGACAGAACTTAGCCCTAAAATTATACTAACAGAAGTAAACTCACTGTAAGTATTGACAAAACTTAGCCCTAAAATTTTACTAACATAATGAAACTCACGGTATGTAAGTATCGACAGAACTTAGCCCTAAAATTATACAAACAGAAGTAAACTCACAGTATGTTAGTATTGAGAAAACTTAGCCCTAAAATTTTACTAACAGAATGAAACTCACAGTATGTTAGTATTGACAAAATTTAGCCCTAAAATTAGACTAACACAAGGAAACTCAAAGTATGTTAGTATTGAAAAAATGTAGCCCTAAAATTAAACTTACAGAGGTAAACTCACAGTATGTAAGAAATGAAAAAACTTAGCCCTAAAATTAAACTGATAGAAGGAAACTCACATTACGTTTGTACTGTGCACATCTGCACGTAGATTTACTCATGTTTTATTAGTGAAACTCTTTCAATAATATGTTCTCTAGCGTTGCTACTGTGCGCACAATTCTCATGATAACACAACAACAGAGAATCAATCCGCTGCCTTAATCTGTGTAAAGCCTGCGCACACATGTGTGAGGCCATGTGGCACTTTTCACCACACGCTATTGTAACATGAAGTTAAATGAATTACTTTCTGTAGATGACATGTTATTCTGCAGATTAGGACTCGACCAGCGATGAGGACGTTGAGTTTTCATCTCTCACTTGTAACAGGGATTAGTGTGTAGCTCTCCAAATTTGTGTGTCAATCTGGTGAAAACATGACTCGGCATCCCAGCGACATTCACAGGGAAGTTGTTCTAGAGTAGAATTAATCCCGATTCTCATTCTGTTTTCATGTCAGCACTTGTTTCCTGAAAAGATTATTTTGTGTATTCTGAGTTTAGTTCATAGGTTCAGTTGATATGTCTCACTTACTGATCTTAGGCAAGTTCTAGTTTTAGTCTTAAATAAGTCAAGTTCTAGTCTTAGATCCAGTCAAGTTCTAGTTTTGGATCTATTCGAGTTCTAGTCTTAAATAAGTCAAGTTCTAGTCTTAAATAAGTCAAGTTCTAGTCTTAGATCTAGTCAAGTTCTAGTCTTAGATATTGTCAAGTTCTAGCTTTAGATCAAGTGAAGTTCAAGTCTAAGATCTAGTATTAGATCTAGTCAAGTTTTAGTCATAGATTCAGTCAAGTTCTATTCTTTCCACCACCCCAATTTTTTTTTTTACAACAGTCAAGTTAATGATCTAGTCAAGTTCTAGTCTTGGATTTAGTCAAGTTCGAATCTTAGATCCAGTCAAGTTCTAGTCTCAGATCCAGTCAAGTTCTAGTCTTAGATATTGTCAAGTTCTAGCTTTAGATCTCGTCAAGTTCTAGTCTTGGATTCAGTCAAGTTCTAGTCTTATATCAACTCAAGTTCTAGTCTTGGATCTAGGCCAGGTTTTGTCCTTGGTCCTGCCCAGTTCTTGGTTTGGGTTTAGTCAAGTTCTAGCTTTAGATCTAGTCAAGTTCTGGTCTTAAATAAATCAAGTTCTGTGGTGTGTCCCAAATCGCGCACTTCTGCACTTAATATTTTGAGTACACAAGTGCCTCAGTGAGCAGTGTGCGACAATAAAGTGCGTATAGCACTCAAACGGCCAGAAAATTGAGTGTGGATCGATGGACACATTTCACCCTCAACAGCCGCCATCTTAGTGACGTAGATGATGCTAAACCGAAGCTACGTCACTGACGTAGGCGTCTTCGGAGCAGATACCTACTGACGTAAATGTCTCGATAAAAAACACAAATTTTACCACGAAAAGTGATGTTAAGTGTCGACGCTAGAGTTCCAACTTCTGGTTGCAGTCAGCGTTAAGAAGTAGTAGAAGAAGAAGCTGTCGAGTCATTTCTGAGTTGTGTAGCGGCAGTGTTTGGTTTGAGACAGTACTACACTGTCGACATAAGTGCTCTTCATTACAGTGTACTGTAAAGCGGTGCACTTAGAGAAGTGCGTGATTTGATGTTTCGTTGTGAGTCAGATCAATACTTGTTGTCACCACTAGTGTACAGACATTGATGCTGATTTTTTAGCATTAAAAATCCGATAGAGTAACGAATCAGGCAGCAGGTGGCAGCAGCGTTACAGAACTTGCCAGAAAACGACATAAAAATGCAATTAACGTTCTTTCAGACATCGGAGGCGATGGGTTGAAAATCGTGGCTCTTTGCTGTGGAACATCTGAAACGTTTCCCTTGAATGTGTCTCATCGTCGGTGAGCGTCACTTCTCCTGCCTGGACTTGTCTGGCTGCAGATGGGATAATAACTATTTAATCTGCTTTTCCACATAATTTAATCTGGAACTTGTCCCGAGCTCACCTTAACAGCTCAGTCGCTAAAGAGGCTCGCCTCGGAGAAGTCGAGTCAGCGGCAGGCAGGCTTTCGTGTGCCAGAGCACCTTGACCGACAAAAAGAAAGAAAAAAAAGAGGCGCCGCTGTCATCTGTCACACGGATCCGTGGGCAGCGTCCAGGTTCCACACACGGCTCCTCTCAAAGCCTGCATGACTCAATCCCAGTCAATCACTGATTCCTTTCTCTCGCCACCAACATGCATCCAGAATTAAACATCCCAGAATAGCTGAAGGTTTTTCTGGTAACGTGTGAGACTTGTCGGCAAGATGTTGTGCCGTGACTGGATACTGTGAGGTTCATGATGACACGTTTGCTAAATTTGAACTACCGTTGAGTCATTTATAAATTATATTTCAATCTTTTTAATTTAGATTATTTTTTCTTTTATTTAATCTTTTTTTGTTTGTTCATTTTGGTGTTGCAATTAAACCTCCGGTCACAAGATGGCAGCAGTTATTCGGTTCCGAGGAATAACATAGTCCTGCAAGATCCTGGCAATGACTGAGGACCAGAGGATACAGTCGACTCCAGCTGCGTTTAACTATAAATGAATCCAAAAGAGAACAATCACAAGATGTCACAAAAATTTGGTGGCCACCAAAATCTTTCAGAAAATTATGTATCATGAAATACATTTGTGATATTTATTTATCATCACAGCCTTAATTATTGGTTTGACTCTAGAATTGTCATTATTACAATTTATATGAAATATTACAGTTCTTTGTTCAGACCTTTACTAATTTATTACTTATTACTTTTTCCCCCTTTTTTATTAACACTTTTCATCCATTTTTTGAACGATTTTGATTTCAATAAACTATGTATTTAAATAAAGATTATACAGTAAAATACAAATTATATTTTTTATTTGATTATTGCCTTTTTAAATCTTTTATTTTTTTTATTCTCTCTGTTTTCCTCTTTTTCTTCGGATTGGGTCAAAGTAAAAACACACACAGGAGAATATATCAATACATAAAACCCACAACTGTTGGGATTACATGTATGTGTGTTTACAAACAAAGGTGACATACACAAAAGTGTGTAATTGTGAATCAATGTGTTACTTTTCCAGCTTGTCCTTCATCGACTGTTAGAGCGGACATGTCATTATACATTCTATACATCAATGCTGTTGAACATTAATCTAGAGAAGTGAGAGTGCTGCTTATGGAAGCGGCTGTATGTATGAAAGGGGGCGCTAGAGAGCTGTTTTACTCACTCAGTGAGATTTGATGTTCATTGTTGAGCATTAGAAGCTCTACTCCGAGTATCTAATGACTGAGCTCCTCGAAGTTGGAATGTACCTGCAATGACACACAATTGTGCTTCTTCAAAACATACTAACAAATACACAAATTAAATTATGTCTACAACACACAAGAGATTCACACAAAATATCAAACTTGAACTTAAACAAATTCATTTTAATTTATATCATACAAGAGATACACAAAACATGATAATCATATACTCTACACACACTCTTGTTGATACACACCATTCACATAAATTGACATGTTTACAAGTGATACACAATCTCTTACAGACTCACTAACACCATTTACACAACATAAACACAGTGACATACATGTATGACACAAACCTTTCAATGCTTACAGGAATAGACTCTCAAAAGTGAACTTTCAACCTCCAACAGATGCAAACACACAAAAGTGTCTCACAAATACACAATGATAAACACACAATAAATGGATTGCGTGCAGCCTTTGCGAAAACAATTTACACTCTAATACACAATTTGTGACAGGAACAGATATAAATACATTCATGCATCACACACTACACACCTACACACACACACACACACACACACACACACAAACAGGACGAGAAGTGAATGGTCAGTAGCCACTAAACACTAACAATATATATATATATATATATTTTTTTTTTTACACGGTCACCATATGGTTTGATATTATAATTCCAATAATTCATAAATAATTGTTTTAAATGTAAAAAAAAAAAATTTGTAGCCTTATAAATTCAATATAAAAATGTTGGTATAATATTGCCTCCATGATTGGCTGACAGTTCGATCAAGAAGCTCGGTGCTCTTTTGGTAATGTCTGGCGGCACTCAATTTTATATTGAATTAAATAAGGCTACGAATAAAACAAATATAAATTTAGAAAATGTATTTTTGAAATTTTGAAATTAGAATATCAAAATCTATGTGTAAAAAAATATTAATTCATTTTGATTATATTTAAATGTGTAAATGCGATGTTTAAAAGCTGCGACAAATTATACAAAGTAATTTTTTCAATAATTCTACCTCCAACATCGTGTCACGGATTCTTTAAGTCTTCACTGCAAAAGGTCTTTTTACATTCAGTGCTGAGTGGAAAGAAGTATACGTTGCTGTTTGTGAGGCTGGTATACACACACACACAAGCACACACACACACACACACACACGCACACACACTCTATCCATCTTCCTGAGCCCATTACGGAATAATCCTTCCGTACTGTAAATCGTCTTTAATTGGGATGAGAGTTGGACGAGGAAGCAGACGGACTTTGGCAGCCGAGCTGCCGAGTCTCCTGTGCTCTCATCAGCTCCGGTCGACTCACGAGACCGGCGTCTCTCAGACCCGCTGTGTAGGTGTGGGCGACGGAGACGCACTACCTGCTGGCTCGGCTTAATGGTCTGTCACTCACCGGAGGTGATAATCAAACGCCAGTTAAAAAAAAAATGGTAACACATGATATTTTCGGAGGCTACAGGCCGCCATCTTTGCTAGTAACACCTCGGCGCAGTCGTAGTGTAAGATATAAGTCACAACATAATGTTATATTAAACTATGATGATATTGATTACATGTGGAAATCAACACTTTGACAGCGAATTATCAATAATAAATGTTTATTATGCTCCTTAGAGACAACATTTCAGTTATACTATAACATACATCATACAGAATTAACCCAAATTCTTTAAAAACTAAAGGAAAACTATTAACAACCTGACCTCTGTGCCAGGAAATAAGAGTAACGTCTACACACGCATCTCAAATAGACACTGCAAATAACAATGAATATTTAAAAATATATATATTTAAATTAGAATGTCGAGAGCAGGGATCAAAACGGCGAAACCCGGCGACCTCGAAAAAAAAACCCAGTGTGCGTTACCATATGAGCTAGTGCCAAAGTTACCCTTATGTACTTCAACCACCAGGGTCAGAACGTGAATCAATGCAAATATAGTTTATCATTTAATTAAGTATAAAAAGATAAAGAAATATTTAAAACAAAAGGTGGGAGTGTGGCGCTCCAGCGCCCTCTATGGGCTGCCACTGTTGATTAGATTGTATGCAATTTTCAGTGAATTAAAATGTCGAGTGTCTAAAATTGAAACCTCTTTTCAACATCCCCTCTGGGGGTTTTCGACAAGACACTGTGGCTAATTTCCGATCTGTCCTTGAAGATTGAAGGGGTTTTTTTTGTTTCAAAGTCAAATATTTTTGTGAATGAGGTTAAAATTTTGAATTTCAAGGCTCTTCCTCTTTGCTTATTTCTCATCGAAGGTTGCTAAGACAAGTCTTCACAAGACTTTTCCACCATGCCTGCACTCTGTTCATCACCTCTGTCTATTATATCGGTTGTCCCCGATCCTCAGTCCCTGGGTCAAGACCGGTTCCTGAGGCACTAGTTTCGGCGTCGCACAGAAAGCAAAAATAGTTGATATACTTTCTGTTCTAGTGATTATAACTGTCCAAAGGTTTTTTTGAATTAAAAAAAAGATCGTAATTTCTCACTCATTTCAGTCCAGTTTACTTGACAAGTAAAGTAGTGAAACAGAAGCTCTATTTAAATGTATTTCCCATGTTACTTTAAAAAGGTCTGTGACTATAAAGCCTACATTGCAAAAAAATGTAGGGGAACCTTCTATTGTATACACCTCCAATGTAACAAACACAAATTAGAAATCAGAAAGAAGGCACATACTGCTGCCAAACTCATTTGTACTCATCAATACTTGTCTGTGTGTACAAAACTCTCTTTTCATTTAAATACTTACGTTAGAAAACTGGATTAAGCCCCGCCCACTGAAAACATCTGAACTCTTGTTTACCATAACCACACCCACTCTGCTGTGATTGGTCAAGCATCGAGTGTTGCCCACCTCCAAGGAACTCGTCGTATAAACAAAGCAGGTCGTGATTACAGCTGACTGGAGGAGGAGTGAAGCCATTATTACGTCATAATGTAATCCGCTCTCGTAACCTCTCGTTCGCCGATTTAAAAAAGGGGGAGAGCTTCGTAAAGTAGTAACTGTATGAAGTAATAACGAAACATTGTCATTTTAAGGGACTTACTTTAAAAGGTTAGTTGCCCTTCAAGAAAATATCTTCACAACCTGAAAACACCTTCACACACGCAGTGACACACTTTAAATCACACAAATCTTAACGATACTGAAAAGTTAGCAGCGAGAAGCCATACATGAAAATAACAAAGATTCAAATGTTCTGTTCCATTTTAAAATCATTTGAATCTATATTTAAAAAATGCATTCTTTGCCTTAAATAAACCAAAAACATCCTGCAACCATTTTTAATTTTTTTTTGCAAAGAAGACCAACGACCCCGATGTTTTTCTTGGCTTCACAGACGATCACTCCCTCTCGTCCCCCGGTGATAACCTGTGCAGCGACAGCAGCGTCTGAGTGATGGCGATAGAGACGGAGATAAAAGATCCGGCAGCGGATCTGGATCTCGTGTCCCGGCTTGAGGTGTTAATTAGGGGCCGGTGTGGGTGTGTGTGTAGGGGGGTGAAGGAAGTATAGGGTTACGCATTGATTCATCGCTAGCCTTTGTGTTTACACGTCGTCATCAGGGGACAACTCATCCTGAAGTGACAACCCTGTACCACACTTTTTTAGATAGAAAATAAACTAAAAGTTTCCATTTTAGCTCTCAATGCTAGCATTAGCTTATAGCATCTGTGAGGCGAGTTAAACGTTCATAACACAGGACTCTTTAAGGCAAATATATCTACTTTCCAATCTTTCATCCAATTCCTCTTTCATTCTTAATTTCAAAACTTAAACACAGTAGTGTTCCCTGGTTATCAATATGCATTAGGATGAAATGGTTTTGGTTTAACTTTAAGTTAAAACTGAATTTGATTTGCAAACTCTTGCCTTAACTTAAAATTATTGATTTTTTTCCCCCAAGATATGTTTATTGGCTTGATGGATCTACTGACTCCTTATGACATCTTAAGACGTTTCTATTTGTTCAGGCTTTTCCTTGATTTTCTGGAACTCCTGTGTTGTTCTCAGTATTATCTTGATCTTTAAAGTATGTACTTTTTTGGGTATTGTTTTGATTGTTTGAGCGCTTTGTGACCCTGGTCTCGAAAAGCGCTGAATAAATAAATATTACTTACTTACTTACTTACATATTACTATTTTATTCTTTATAACAAACAAACGGCTATAATTAAATACACAAAAGTAGTTTTTTGTCTAGGTAAAATAACAGAAATAGAGGGAAATCACTTCAAAGTAATCTTGAACCCAGTTAGCTAACTTTAATATAAAATTATGTTGCCAAACTAAAGTGTACTTGTCTCTACATAGAACTTTAGTACTAATGGAAACTGTGATGTTTATTTGCAAACCACATGTAAGACTGTTAGATAACCGTTTGTAGACTCACTCTGTGATCAACTTTTACATGTTTTACATGTGAGTGGTGAAAATACTGCTTCTGTGTAGGTTTCAGCGAAACAAAAAATCCATGGACGGCGAAATGTCAGTGGAAGTGATTCACACAGTTGTGCGTCTTTCTGGGGAATCTTAGATAAGTTAACCTTTAGTGCATTGATGGTTGATGGTTGATGTAAGCAAGGAAATGGAAAAATATTAGCTTTATATTGTCCATTGCATGTGTGTTGTGTAGTGCTGTGTCGTTTAAGTTTTTTCTACTTTTGCTATTAAAGTTTAATAAATATATTTTATTCTAATCAATGTATGTATCAATACATCCATTTCATCATAGTACACACACCTGGCCTACATGGAAGGAGTTTTATATGTTGATTATATGTTGATATGTTGATTCTATCAAATGTTGTGTTGATCCCACTACGCAATGTCTTGTATATAGTGCGAATCAAAAAAGCATAATGAATAGTAATCGCAACATTGGTGATAATAATAATAATTTCCCCTAAAATCTTTCAGGGCTGCTTTTGAAAACCTGCATATCTCCCAAAGTAAGTCAGCACATTGACGCTAAGCTAACGCTAAACTAACGCTAAACTAACGCTAAACTAACGCTAGCATGTAGGTTGATAACTTCATAAAAGAACAAAAACTTTCTCCTCACTGACACGATACACTTGTTGTAATTCCGGTTCGTATCCCAAAGTAACTGAGAAACTTCAGAATGCTAACGTTAAGCTAACATGATCATTTAGCAGATTTGTTGCTACTTGTTGATACTTGTCTTTTCAAAATAAAAGCACCATACATACAGTATGCCATTTGTTTAACATTCACCTTCACTTCTCTTTTTGTGGTATGTGGTATGTTATCTTAACTTTATAAACGTTCAACTTTCTCAAGGAGATGTTGTTGTCGGTCGTCGCCTCTAACTAACTAATCATCACTAACCTTGAACTACACCAGCACGGTGGAACTGGGAAATCTTTTAGGCAGACAAATGTTTACAACTGTCTTCAAATAGTTGTTGTACACACTTACCTGTCCACTTGGTTTTAAGGAACCATCGCCGTCTCACATGACATACACAATTACAGGAGTTAAATATGGTTGAATATGTTTCAGCAGGGCCCAACACGAATAGGCCCCGCCCCTTCACCGCCAAATCAAAGTTATCTCTTACAAGATTATTTCACCGTTTATTTTGGCAGAATATCAAAGTCAACTAAGAAGATTTAACAGTAAGATTTTTCTTTTTACAAAAATGTAAGAATAATAAATAAAATAAATAAAAAAATCAAGAAAGTAAATTACTAACAGTTTCACAAATGCCTTCCGTCATTTTTAACTATTATAATAAATGGAGAATTAGGACAAAAATGAACTCTTGTCAAGCGCAATATCAACATTTATAGCAGACCTTGGAAAAGTGTGGCCCAGGGGCCACATGCGGGCCTCTGATTCCATCTATGTGGCCCACATTATGTCAAAAATAATACTATTAAAACTGTAATAATGTTTTTGATGACTACCTAACAATTTATTTCAAGATCTGTGTTCAAATATGTTTTTCTCTTTTTGTCTTCCTTTATTCAAATCATTAAAGGTAATGTATTTTTATTTTTTTAATTATTTTTTAAATAAAGTGCTTTTATATAAATTTTAAAATCGAATTTCAATTTAATTGAACTTATTTTATGGCATATTCTTTGCATGGCCGTTCCACACAGTGGGGCTGTCCAGGAGCTACTGCAACTGCTCCTGCTAGTACTACTATTATTGTTAATTCATCTATTATTAGCTACTGCTACTGTTGCAACATATTCAATTAAATTTTTTCTCCTGCTTGTTAAATTACTACTCCTACTAGTACTACTATTATTGTTAGTAATACTAATTTAATATCTACTCACTGGCAACATAGTCAATTTAATATTCAATTTTATACTCTAAAACTGTACTTATTGCTGATGTTGCTCAAGAGTACCTAAATGTACTACTCCTACTAGTACTACTATTATTGTTAGTAATACTAATTTAATTATTATTAGCTACTGCTACTGTTGCAACATAGTCAATTCAATATTCAATTGTATACTACTAAAACATGTACTGGTATTGCTGATAATGTTGCTACAAGTAGTGGAACTTTAACAACAATTAAATGTAGTACTACTACTAGTACTACTACTTCTATTGCTTAACAGTGGCATAAATACTGATATTGTCTTTATGTTACGTATTTTATTTTCGATTTTAAAATATATCACACATGTATTCTATTTTCTCCTTTAGAATCTTTAAAGAAAAATTGAAATAATTGAACAGACTAGGACTTAAAGTTATGTATGAATGTCCTTTTATTATTATTATTATTATTTTAAGTTTTTGTCCCTTCTTCCTTCTCGCTTGACAGCCCCTAAAAGCATTCACAGTATATATCGTGGTCCCTGAGAGACTTAAATTGCCAGCCCTTGACTTTTTTTTAGGAGTTGTTCATGTTTGTACTATTTGGACGTGGATAGATAGAGTATTATGAACATGCGCCTGTGAGCCCCGTGATTGGCTGCGACCCGAACAAGGGAATAAGTGATCGAAAAATGAATGAATGAAGGTTTACAATCGCGTTGAGGCCAAGAACAAGAGCACAGAGACGAGGTGGTACTTCTGGCTGTCTCCCCTGCCAACGGACTCCTTTTCCCGACACGCTGCCAGGGTCACCGTTGTGGGTAAGAGACTGGTCAAAACGACACACACCCACAACCATAGACACACACACTTACACTCTTAAAGCGATAGTTCACATGAAACCGCTACAAACAAGCTTTTTTGTAACATTTCAAATGTCGATATTCAATACAAGAGGGGCATTACAATGGAGTAATATGGAGGTTTTTGGAGGTTTTTAAGTCTCTTTTTTGACGAAGATGCAGACAAAGTAAACTGAGCTACATTAAAATCAACAAAACATTTTTGTCTATAACTCTAAAAAGTAACAGATTCATCTGAAAATAATCCCAAACACTAGTCGACATGAGTGCGAGTAGAGAATGTGTGACATCAGAGTTTTCAACTCTCAAGTCCAGACGTGTGCAACGTGTTGATCGATGTCTGCGACACATGCTTCCCGGCAAACCAGGATGGTCTGAATGGAGGATCAGTGTTTCTGTGAAAATGTCATACATCCTACAGGCGGAGATGAGGGAAAAGGACAGAAATAAACGTCCGAAATCAATTCTGAATCCGTGGAAATCGTGAAACTGAAGTTTACTGACTTTTTAAAATATTCTATACTTATCACTTCCTTGGTGTGTTAAGAAGACTGGAACATGTTCTCATGTTTCCGCACACCCTCTTTCTTCTCCTGGCTTGCTTTTTTACCTTCCATATTCCCTCACCTCGACTTCTCCGCCCACCAGTCTTACGTTTTAAGCTTCAGGTTCTCGACCTCACCTCGCCAACATGGCGAGCGACTCAGGAGGCAAGCGTACCTGTGAAGGATGGAGGCGAGCGAGCGCTCCTAACAAGGTGTGCTCGATGGCAGGTTGTGGTCGAGGTGTTTTTATTCTTACTCAATTATTCAGCAGCATTGTTCTTCCCCTTTTTACCACCACAAAGAACTTTCACATTGTGGACTCAAATGTTGATAGACGTAAAGCTCAATGATTTGGGTAAATAATCCTATTACTATTAAAAAAAATTGATTGCCGATATTTTGATTTAGCAGAGAATTTGTTAGACCAACACAATATTGGATATAATCGACTTATGAATACCTTCTTCCTGTAGAGCAGTGGTTCCCAACTCTATATACTTTCTCTTCTATTATTATAACTGTCTGAAATATGTTTTGTTCTGGGAAAAAGAACACAATTATTATTAACCCCCGTGTTATTTCAGGGTCAATGCCCGAAAACAAATGGGTTTGTGGTATCCCTTGTGTTGTCTCTGGGTCAAGGTGAACAGCCTCCACCACTGTATATTTATTTATGGAAAAGGTTGTTCACCTTTGACCCAGAGACAACACAAAGGATACCACAAACACGTTTGTTTTTGGGCCTTTGGGTCACCTTGACCCTGAGAACACAAGGGTTAAAGATGTATTTTATCTAAGGTAACATTAGACTGTGACTCTTAAAGCATCAAGACACTTGTTTTAGTTACGTTAATCGGTAACTAAAGTCGCTACATTAAAATGAACAAACATTTTTGTCCATAACTCTAAAAAGGAACAGATTACTCTGAAAATAATCCCAACCCTTAGTAAACATGAGGGTGAGTAGAAAATGTTATAGTTCCAATAACAACTGCCCTTTTTCTGAAGTTAGGAGACCAGGACCATCATCCACCTGGACTGCACCAACCTGCAGGGGAACTCTGATTTCTTCCCTTCAAATATAATAATACATACTATTTATATCATGTTGGATCAATAAACATTTCAATTAAAACATCATCATTGCACACATCGTCAGCTGGAAATGAAAGACATCATATCAAATTATATACTGACACTTGATATACACCCCCCCTCGACCCCACCCCAGAGATGGTAGCGCCAAATGACCTCACCTAAGAGGTCATACATGGTGTTAAAAGCAGGAACTAAACTTACCTTTAACCTTTTGCTGGACCACATGGTGATTAAATGATCGTATTCAAAGTGATGAAGAATTGAAGGAACAAGTCACTTTGTCATAGGTTGTGCACTGGTTCTTGATTCACTGAACATACTTATGGTTGTTCCTCATATGTTCTTCTTTGGCATCAAATGAGCATTGTATGTTTGGTCTTTTGGTTCTGCTGAAGTCATTTCCAAAAAAAAACCACCTCTCACTCACCAAGTATCACATCATGATCCGTGTCTTCTTCTTTTGTTGGCGGCTAAGAACTGCCCCTACTGCACCATTTTAACTGTTTAAATCGCAAATTTAAAAATCGCATTCTCTTACATTGCAATGTCTATTTGAATCGAAAAAAAAAAAAACGCAAAAACAACCACAAAGGCGACACAGACGCACACACACAACCACAAAAGCGACACACACACCCAGCAGACAGTTTGATTGACGTGAAAAGGCATGGCTCAATGGCTGTGTTGTCCTTTTGCATCATTTATACTCGTACAACAGGCGTGACTGGTGGTTCTGCTGATGTCGGCGCGTGACGTGTGTTTGAAAGATTGAGTCGGGGAGTTTCTCACTCAATTTCCTCCGTTCTGCCTCATTGCCCCACCTGTTCTCTTTTATTTTGGCTTGTCTCCGTGTGGCAGATTTATGAGCTTCGTGGAGCGAGATACATCTCAATGGTAGTGACCCGCTTGGAAATGACCCTTCAATTTGCTGCGCTGAGGTCAGCCGTGAACAGGTTTTTGGTAAAAAATGACTTGATTAAAGCTTGATAGTGGCTACAGTTTTGTTCATTCCCAGCGTGTCCTTGTTAGCGACCAAGGCTGTTATAGGGAGGTCTTTTAGTCTTAAACGACTGGAGAATATGAAAAGGTAAATGCGGTCCTTGGTAACCTTAGAGACAAAAGAGCCAAAAGCAGGATTTGACTTGAGTAATTCACAGTACCAACACTACACTGAGGGTTCTACTACCTTTAAAAATACACCATCTAAAAGTGGAGAATCTTGACTTTCAGTTTGCAGTAATGGCCAAATATGAACATTGATATCATACTTATTCATTTTGTTCATTTTCTCTACCATTTAATCCCTTATGGCGATCGAAGGGTGGGCTGGATCCTATCCCAGTTTTATCGGGCAAGAGGCGGGGGACACCCTGGACAGGACGCGAGTCTGTTGCAGGACACAAAGACACATAACCATTCACACACACACTCTTACCTATGAGCAATTTCCCAATCTACCTCTATATGTTTTTGGACTGTGGGAGGAAACCGGAGTGCTGGAGTACACGCATTTAAAATAAACAAGTTAAGAACTTAAAAATATTTATTTTACTATTTTCTGGTTGAATAATATACTTTATAAAAGAAGCCGACAAATGAATGATTATATAATTCGCTATACGCCCGCAAACTTTGGATATACCTAAAACTATTATACATTCAAACAGTGTGAAGCAACCTACAATTACAAGTACAATAACAAACCAAATCTTTTGTCTTATTAATGTGCAAATAATCAAGAAAATCACCAAATATTACACATTCAAACAGTGGTGATGAGCAGATATTTAAAGTAGGAATAGCAATAACGATAACAAAACCTTTAAGTATTATACATTTTAAAAAGGGGTAATACATTTTTTTTTTAAAAAACTGTTTACATTTTCATTACTGTAGTTTCTTGTGCTTTTGATTATTGTAATCCAACTGATACTGTAAATGAAAAGTGAAAATAAAATTGATTTCAAATAACATGAGTTCAGCAACACTCAGAAAGCGTCTCATAATGTTACATTAAATAACTGTATCGCCAAATTGAGACTTAAGTACTTGTCAGTGTTGCTATAGCAAAGGGCTTCTCGATCTCAATGTGTATTCATTGTTAGTTTAACTCGGCTTTAGTTATATTGAACTGACATTGTGCAGGTTTTTTAAGGATGAATATTTATCCCACATTGCCTCAAATTCAAAGTATTCCAAAATCTGACTCCGACTGGCAGGTCTATCAATCAGCCATATGTTTTGTTTTGTCACTTGTAATAGCAACCAAAAAAATACACTTGAAAAAAAAGCTGGTATTGTTGTATTTATTAGCGTGCTGGTTCTGAATTGGTACCGAAGTTTCCGTTCCTAGCTGCAACAGGGCAGGCTGTATGATCCAAGACCTCGTCTAACATGTCTGTGTGGAGATTAACTTAACTCTGGGTCAAGATGAACAACCTCCCTGTCTTCCATAAATACATATGCAGTGGTGGAGGTCGTTCATCTCGACCCAGAGACAACACAAGGGATACCACAAACGTTTGTTTTTGGGCCATCTTGACCCTGAGACGACACAAGGGTTAAAATCAAGAATACTTAAATGACGGTGGACCAACATTGCATAATGAATAATAGAACCTTTTGGATTTGAAATGTTTATCAATCCAAAAACTTTAATACGGTGAAAATGTAATTTTCTAGTCGGCACATCACACTTTGTACTCAAGGTTCACGACTAAATAGAATCCTAAAGAAATCAATTAGGAAACCTTCACATTCCTGGGCTTAAAAAACAAAAAAAAAGGTCCCTAAATGCTTTTCTCACATGACTGCCCGGCGCTCTGACATGTACATGTATGTGTGCCTCGGCGGGATAAGTGATGAAATGTGTGAAGTATAGCAAGTGGATCGCTCTATTAGGCAGCTTCCCCGCTCGCCTGCAGGCTTCGTCTCCAACACACTGTGTCTGGCTGGTGGTGAGGGACGTCACCGCTGGTCGTCTGGTTGGAGAGTCGGTGTGTGTGTACGTGCAATGGGTTGACAACGCTATTAGCCTCACTAACTGCTAACCCTTATTAAGACCCTTTTTTATTTTTGTCTATCATAATCTACTGACTGGCCATTTCCAAAGATTCAGTTCTACAATAGACAGATTAAACAACGTCATTTACTTTCTAATTTCAGGCGTGAACAACACTTTTTGAATTTCTGGAAACCATTATTATATCTTATATATACAGCTTAGGGAGTTTCTAAGCCCTTTGAGGACCGGTTTGGAGACCCCTGGTCTAAAAGAGGTAGGTAAGTGTGCACCACACAGATGGAATCCATTGTTAGGAGGTCAAAGTGGTCACTTCGGTTGCACCTTTTATTATAAGAGAACATGTTGCAACCACTCTTTTGACGGGTATAATGAGATTCAAATCAATTCAATTTTATTTATAGTGCTAATTCATAGGAGAGTTATCTAAGGCCACTTTAAAGTTTTAATAACACTATAAGAGACGTAAAAAAAACAGGTCCTGTAAGCCTGATACTCTTTGTTATGTACAGTAAAGCACATTCCAAGTTGTAGCCATTAGACTAACAATGCAATGTTGGGAATTCATTGAGTTAAATGTGTGCTGTAAATACCCGTTTTTGGTGTGTTGAAATCTCCCAAAATCTCTCCCAACACAGGCCTAGTACTGGGTACCAATCAAACATTTTACCAGACCAGTGGTAATACATTCACTAAGATACCGGTTCCTGAATGATGCTTTTTTCTATATGAAATTAAGATATAGATTCTAACAATCCAAGATTTTAACAAAAAGAAAAATGACTTCATACAAAGTTTAAATTTGTCAACTTAGCCAAATGTGTGAGTTGTTAACAAATCATTTCCATTGCTAAAGATGACTTGGTAACAAGAGACAAGTTAATCAGAGGTCTATTGCCTTTTTTTCACTTGTATGTTTTTCTTTAGAAAAATATCTTAACATGATTAAGTTTTGATCACACAGTGGCTCAAAACTCGGTCCATGCTTCTATACCTGGTACCACCGATGCTTTTACGTCAGAAGATTGATACAAGACCTACAGAGGTCCTTTTCCCTGCCTAACTTTGTTGGTTTGTTGTTACCATCTGAACAATATGGTATCACAACAGGTAATGTCCGACATGCATCGCTAATGGAAACACATGTCAAACATCGTGTACACTAAAGTGCTCCTGACCACCGTCGTGGTCATCCCATGAAAAAAAAACTGTGACTAAAATGGTTCTCATTGGGTTTCAAAGCGCTGCGTTCGATTCTGCTTACTTGTGATGTTCATGATTTAGAAGCACAAACATGTGTGCAAGCATTAGCTGCGGAAGTGGGAAGCGCCAATGTAATTGCCAGACGCCGTCCAGAGGATTGAATATAATGAAAGTAGCTGCTTACGGGCTGCTTCATTAGAGCGGGCGGGCTCGGGGCAACGCCTTGTGTGTCTGTGGCGTGTGTGTGAGCGTGTGGTGGGTAAGGGATGAGAAATTGTTGCATCCTGGGAAATAAAAAGGCAGTGGAACGGTTGGGGCGCGCACATTTAGCACACAAACACACTCTTGTATTACCACCCGCCCACGCACGTATTATCCAACACATCCACAAGCAAAGGCGGCGTGAGACTGTTGATTGTAACTGTGATCCGCACAAGTTCATTTCCTCTGTTGGTTTGCTGCCCTCTGCTCTTCCCAACATATGACTGATGTATGTCACAAAGTATTTTGAGGATACAGCTTTGACATGGCAGCCCTTTTTCAACCAGATTCAGAACGTGTACTTTACCGACCCTTCAGAGTGTACAGTGTGTATCTGTCTTATGGTAGTTCAACTTGATAACCATTTATGGTTGGACGATAAATAAAAATAATCTTTTCGATAATGACGTGAACCGTTTTATATCACAATAACAAAATTCCAAGATATACCATGATAAAGTTTCTCAGAGAATAACTTGAAAACACACTGTCCAACATACTACAGAAACTTCCTGTTTTTACTCTCACTTTATTTGGAAATTTTCACAATTCCAATAGTAGTCGATCCCTAAGTATTTGGTACTCATACCTTTCAATACCACGATTGAAACTAATGAGAACCCTGTACTTTTAACTAAACCACTTTATTAAATAACAAAACCAAGAATCAATTATTTTAAGGTAAGGTAGAACTTGTTGTTTTGTTTTTTTCAATCAGCCACAGCAAATACAGCAATTTTAGATAAATAAGAACAAGAGCAAAGAAAAATAAAGAGAAAGAACAAGTCTAAAGATAAAGATAAAGAACATAGATCAAAGAAAAATAACAAAGACAAGGGATACAGAGACTAACATAGAAAAGAAGGTCATGAGTCACTTTTCTTCCCTTGAACACAGAAGAACAATTTAATAGCCCAGAATGAACAAGTCCTTACTTTTGTTTTGCACCTGGGAAGGAGCACTGCACCCGCCCGAATTGGAAAGGGGGGGGGGGGGGTTTTTCCCCTTCCAAAACACCCCCCCCCACATTAAAAGTGGTGATGATAACAAACATTTTCCTTATTAATGTAAAAAAAATATGTTATATTCCACTGTGTAGATGGGAACTTGATTCATGCACAAAAACTGAGCCACTGCTCTATTAATCTTTTTGGCTACATTAAAATAGGGGTCATATTTTCTCCGCCTTTCTAAGTTGGCTGTGACGCTGCTTCTGGTCGGTGTAGTCCGATGAATGCTGTAGGAGAAAAAAAGTAAAAGGAAGTTTCATCTGAAGTAACATGAACTCAGCAGGGGGTGCACAGTGGCGCGGTGGTTAGCATTATCGCCTCACAGCGAGAAGGTTGCCGATTCGCTTCCAGGTCGGGAGGGAGCCGACTTGTGACCTTTTTGTGTGGAGTTTGTTTGTTCCCCCCTTGTTGTGTGGGTTTACTCCGGGCACAAAACATACAGAGGTGGATTTGGAACTTGGAGAAATTGTCAGTTTGTATGAGTGTGGGTGTGAATGGTTGTGTCTTTGTGTGCCCTGCAACAGGCTGGTGTCCTTTCCAGGGTGTCCCCCTAGAAACTGGGATAAATCAATAAGGGGATAAGCAGCAAAGAAAATGAATGACTCAGCAACACACAGGAAGATTCTCATAGGTACATTTCCAGAAAATACATTTTGTTAACCATCAACGTAATGTACTCTGGGGTCAAGGTGACCCAATGGCCTTAAAACAAATGTGTTTGTGGTATCCTTGTGTTGTCTCTGGGTCAAGGTGACCCAACAACATGAAAACAAATGTGTTTGTGGTATCCCTTGTGTTGTCTCTGTGTCAAGGTGACCCAATGACATGAAAAAATGTGTTTGTGGTATCCCTTGTGTTGTCTCTGGATCAGTGTGAACAACCTCCTTGGCTTCCATAAATACATATGCAGTGGTTGAGGTTGTTCCCAAGGGATACCACAAACACATTCACCTTTGGGTCACCTTGACCCTGAGATTACACAAGGGAAATATTGATTAATAATAATATTAGTGTTAAACAAGATTTAAAGTGTTTCCTATTTTACTTCCAAAAGTTCGGAGACACCATTTGCAGGTTGATTTTCAAGGGTCAATAACTCGCCCGCCTTAAATCCAGTAAGTATTTCTAAATGCCAAGTCTTGTTTTGCCTCGAAATTTCAGAAGCAAGACTTCTTCGTCCACAGTTCAGTGCGCACAAGGTGTCAGTTCCGACAAGAATATACTGGTGTATTCGGTCCTTTTGGGTATAAAAACAAGCTGGTATCCTTGTCTTTGTGTTGGTATGGAATTGGTAGCAACATATCGTTCCCTGTGACAACCCTGTGTTACATTTGCTCATATTGATAAAATGGCCATGGATGCGAAAGACGAGAAATGACGCCATAGAAATGTACCACTGTATCAAGCATATTTGGACAATCATAGATGGAGATGCCAGGAAAGAGAAGAGCACCAATGAGGTTCATAGATATAAGAGAACAGATGAGACTAGAACGGATGTTTGGTTAAAGTGGAGGACTTGATGTGGAAACTCCTAAAGGAAAAAAAAAACAACGATCAAACTTCATTCTGAACATTTATGTAACACGGATCGCAGATGTCAGAGTCGGTGGATTCTCCTCATCAAACAAAAGTTTGGTTACATTTCCATAATAACAAAAACAGATACAGAGTGTGACAGGAACTTGAAGTGCAGACGCCGTATTCCCAGAGGTGATGAATCATTCCATGTTTCTGCTTTGAATCCCTTAATTTAATTTGGTGACATAGCGCTGTAGCACATGGGATCGTGGCTGATTTAAAAATGTGCCAGAGAGTGTCCGCCGACTGTTTCCACGTCGTACAAGCAGGCTTTAATAAGATTCACATGTAGATTCCCGAGAAAACTGGTGAAGCTTTAATTAAATAAACAAGGAAAGATTCATTAAGGGACAAGATAGTTTGAGGATAATTCAGCTCGTCTAATACATTTATCAGACACAGTACGAGCACAAAATACTTTTTTAAACTAACCTTCTGTTTGTGCAAATGTTCCATGTGTTGATTGATTACCTGCCTTGCAGTTTTAAGAATCATTGCATAGAGAATCTTTAAACAGTGATTCATTGTGGAGCTTTTATTTTGAAACTCCCACACTTTAAACAAAATCCATGAAGTATTGGCTGTTTATTATTTCACCTGTTTAAAAAAAAAAAAAGAAACTAACAAACTTTTATTTGAACATGCTAACTCAACATTGAATATGCTGAACAGCTCCCATAATACTTTGCCGCCCAGCCAACCAATCACATCACTTTTTGAAATGGCAACATAGACGTAGAATGTAAACGCAGCGTTCGTGGCCACCCATCGGTCATCACTAAAGAGAGAGGTGTTTAGAAAGGCATCATAGGTTTTCACTGTTATGTTGTTGGCCCCATAAGTAAGGTGGGTGTGGTAATGAGTGCCTCCCACTGTAGTTGTGAAGTTTATCGGTTGTTTGAATAAATCTCCTGTTTGTTACAGTGTTAACAATTAAAGGAGCTTTACCTCTTCGTACTTCAACTTGCAACAATATATTTAAATATGTAATGCAGTGTTAAAAGAAATTAAATATATATATGACCCTAATAACCCTTTTTTTTTACTGTTAATGTTTTTTTAATCTTAGTTTGTTTTCTATTTTTTTAAAAATCTGCTCCTCGAATAGGTTGAATTTATTTAATTAGTTCCGACACTTTAACAATATCTTCTGTTAGGGGTTTTGTGTTCCGAGGAACCGACCCCTCCCCAGCCTCGTACGTGGTGGTGGAATGAAGGAAAGACATTGATGAGTTTAAGAAAAATGCTCGTTTAGTGAATTATGCAAAAGTCAGAGACAAACTTACGTGATCACGGGCGCTAGCAAGCAGAGAGATCTATCGCAGACGTCTTTGAATGCCAGAATGCAAAGATCAGACAAAATGGTGGATCTTTATAGTAGAATATTCAGGTTAACGCCTCTAGTCAAATGTGAATGTAGGATTGGTCAGTGACTCTAAACACTTGATTCTAAGATGGCCGTCGCACGTGATCGTAGTGGAAACTTACTGAAGGTTGTTGTTTTCTAGAATCTGTCTGTTCTCAGCGACTTGTGTCCTTCAGTGTGAGTTCTCAAACAGGTGTCCAGACTTCCTGGAATCTGGGATTGTTTAATCTTTCTGTGTGTGTGAGGCTTTGTGACCTCGACCTTGTGTTGCAGTCAGTGAATCCAATGCAAGAATAGGATTATTTAATATGAATTAAATATGTAAGATTATCAGTTAATCAAGTGACTATTTGAAATGTGTGTTAAATCTAGATGATTGATTACAGTAAAGTTGTCATTTCCTTACATTCCCCCTGATTGCATCATGAACTAATGATGCAATAAAACAAAGACAAGTCTGATTTCAAAATAATGATCGCGATTCTGATTATAAACTAAACATGCTAAACTATCATCCGTATAGTGCCACACAAAGATTACATATGGTGAGAAAGCAACAGAGGAAACAGATTCATTTAATGAAAACAATTATACATTATTAGCATTTCTCTCAAATCACAAAAAAAAATAAAAAAATCCAATTTTTTTTTTTAATAATAATAATTCCAAATTATGCTATGAATTAAAACTGAAGTAATTGAATGCCAAATCATCAAAACAAACATATTCACACTAAGTAATTCAAATCTAATACGTTTTTTTTTAAGTAGAGATTTTGATAAAATATATATTGATATTGAGCCAGTATCCACTGCTTTGAAAAACCTCTTTAACGAGGTAAAAAGAAAGCAGCAGCCCCGTTGTCGGCGACTTGGCTGTGGGCTCTTCGTGTGAGGTGTTGTTGACGTACTCCCCCGTCAACAGTGCATCATTGAGCTCGTCCTGCAACATAGGAAAGAAGTGAACAGCATCGCATTCGTTGGACAAATGAGAAACAATACATCTTTAAATCATGCTTTTTATTTAGAATTTACTCATACTACTTCATGTAGACAAAATTAACCCCTTCCTATTTACTACCCAAGTCAGAGAGATAGTCAAACACAGTCGTACCTTATTCTCGAGCTGTTTTCTACACCAAAAATTTAAACTAATTGAATGCAATCTGGACAGAGCTCCCTTCAGCAGTGTTGATCGGTAGAACCGTGCAACAAGAATCACCATCACGTAACAAACCTATTATCCAGCTAAGTCCTATCTAAGTCCTCCCCCTGAGGGACAAATTCTTGAATAACTTTATATCCAAATCTATTGTCAAATCATTTAATTAATCATAATACTCTCTGTATTAACTCTAATATTAATTTGGTATTTATTTTAGGTTTCCTTTGTTTAAGACATCAATCAAATCATTTTGCCATGTGGAATGAAGACTAGTAATTTTCAATGCTTATATAATTAAATTCCTTCAATAAATTACACTATTTCTTAATAGTTGATTCCATTTGGAGTGAAAAATAAGGCGGGTCATTCACACACACACAACTTCTTTTGGCATTAAGTAAAGTCTTATTAGTTCGAGGGAAGTTGTATTTATCTCAAATCATGATTTCTTATGTTTGGTAATTTACACCTTAACTATTTCACCACATGTCCAAAGAGTAGTTTCCTAAAACTACATTTTTTTTTTTTTAATATTTAAAAGTATGCTAGTCAAGTTTTTAGCTTTACTCATGTTGGTTCATGTTTCTTGTTCACCTGATAACAAGGAGATCTTTTGATATATTTAAAAGTCTGCAGTGGACAGTGGCTTCTTATTTCTCCCTCACTGGGGCTTCTCAACACCACCTCTGACAGGATAAGAATGATCAGAAGTTATGAGAAGGTCAGTTATGCATCTATTCAGGTGGTGATGAGGATATTGTGTGTGTGTCATGAGTTGTGTATTCAAAACTTTGTATGTCTGTGGATGTCAGTTAAAGTTTGTCATGTGTTTTATTTGAATAAACCTTGAAGTTAGCAGAGAGTTCAAATTATCAGTATGTTTTGACTTCATGGTGAAGAGAGAAACCGAGGCGGAGGTTCGAGGGAATTCTTTCATTCTCACGAACGCACGCACACACAGGGAGCAGGTCGTAGCAGAGACACCTCTTTATCTTATTCAATTTAAATTGAAAACATCATGTGTTTGTTTGTTTATCTCTGAGCTCAGTGTTATTTGTAATATATATGTGAATGTCCGAGAGTGTTGTGTGAGTTCAAATGTGTTTTATGAATGTAATAGTTAATTTGATCAGGTGTCAGTCATAGCTCTTTAATTATTTACCCACAACAGAAATACAGTATCTATTCTAGATTAATCTTTTGCTTATCTTAACTAGTTTCTTTAATTAATATTCACTTCAATGAGATTTCCTCTTGGTCTGTAGGTGTTTGGTTTATTCAACTAGAAAGAAGAATATAATATTTATTTTTCTCAGTGTTCCTTTTAATTTATCTTTTAATCTATTATTTTTTCTTTGACCTTTCCTCCTACAGTATTTTAGTCTATATTTTTAAAAATATTTTCACTATTTAAGTCTAATTACCAAAGAACAATATCATCAATTTCACTCGCATCAAGATGGAGTGGTTTAGTATAGTCTAGTCTCTATAGTATATTCTTTATTGTCTATTCTCTATAGTCTAGTTTCTGGAGGTGACAAGTCAGCAGCTCTAGACAGAGTCACTTATAATTAGTTTAAATAAAAGTCTGCATCAGTTGACCTCACAAGTTTTTGTTTAGTTTTCTTATGGCTGCTTTCATCATAGCTCTGAGTGGAGCAATCAGAGTATGTTATTCTGGGATTAACTTTTTACTGTTACATTTTAGACTCAGGAAGTTAGCATGTCTCTAACAGGCTAGATTTTCTGCTTTTTCTTCAAATCGCAAACAACTTTGCATTTCATAATTATTTGTCTCAGGGTCCTAGCTTCTCCACCAGCAACCACAGCAAGAGCAACACGAGGGACAGAAGTGTCAGAGAGAGCATAGAGAACACCTTGTTCGTTTGTTAGTTCAGCAGCCACACCATCAGGACCCACAAAAATTTCACCGCAGACAAGAGTCAAGTTCGTGCCATTTGTCTTCATAATCAGGTTCATCATCATCCCAGATATAGTTCTTAGTGCAGCGTGGGGGGTCCAAAGGTGGATCATAGGAATGAAGTCTCAAAAGTCCTTTCAAGATCAGGGAAATCAGATGTTCAATCACGTTGAACCAGTACAGCTCCTCCCTCTCAGGAGCAGAAGTTCATTCTTGATGGAAAGTTGTTGAGGTTGAGTTCTTGTTTGTTCAACTCAGAAAAATTGCTTCAATTGTAGGTGTCATCAATAGGGAACTGGACCAAAGTTCCTGGACTAAAAGTCAAAAATGCGCCATTGTTGAC
>JACEEU010000746.1:5848727-5898727 GCA_016630915.1 Callionymus lyra
ATGAAAGGTTGGAATTCTTCATGGGTATGAAATACTAGCTAAAGTACCTTGAGATTTATATAAGACACAAAACCCAGACAGATTCTGAAAAATAACCCAGAAGCTGCAAAGTGCTAGAAGAAGAACGTTGTTTTCAAGGAACCATGAAACCTTGAGTTCTCTTGATAAGATTACAGACATAGGGATAGTTCACCCAAAATTCACTAATTTTCTACTCACCCTCATGTCGACCAAGGGTTGGGATTATTTTCAAAGTCTCTTCTTGGAGTTATAGACAATAATTCATGTTCATTTAAATGTAGCAACTGGAGCTAAATTGTCTTTGTTTTAATCTTAATTTCTGTCCATAAAGACACTTAAAACATCCAAATACCTCAATTCAGCTCATCTGTAAAGTCCCTCTTGTATTGAAGCCGTGACATGAGAAATTGTCCAGAATTAACTTGAATAAATCTATATTTTAAGGTTGTTTTTAGCAGAAGCTACTAGGCTATCAGCGTAAATCTTGTGACACATTCTGTTTCAATGAGGATAAATTTGACTCAAGTGACTCCGACCACAATTCCAATGTACGAAGGTATTTTGATGTTTTTAATTGTCTTTTTGGACGAAGAAGAAGATGAAGCCAAGTGAACTCCAGTCGTTACATTAAAATGAAAAATGAAAAACATTTTTGCCTATAACTCTAAAAAGGTATAGATTACTCTAAAAATAATCCCAACCCTTAGTTGAGATGTGGGTGAGTAGAAAATTGGTGAATTTACACTTAAACACACATTTTTGTCATCTGTGATTAGTCACGTATTAAGTACGAAGTCAATTGCTGTGAAGTCGTGAAGTCGCTTCAACGAGCAGAAGCCTAGTTAGCAATTAGCAAGTTAGCATCGTGAAATGTTTCCATTTTTCGTCTCATTGTTTGCATCAGTGCAGACGAACACACACACAAACCTCACATTCTAGAACAAACGTAGTTTCAACAGAAATGCCACAATAGTGCTTCAGGCCTGTTGCCATCAAAATGTCACGGCGAAATAGTTGTCTCACAGCTACACACACACACACACACACACACACCGAACCACAGCCACATTCATCAAATATGCTGTCATTAGAAACAAGGTTCATTATATTCCAAGCCGATGATTTACGACTAATATCTGCGAGGGGTGTGCCGTGTCGTCAAACCCCTGTGATTCAATAAAAGCCAGAGGTGTGTGTGGGATTGGTCGCTGGATGTTAACCGGCGGTCGTGGGAGATTAGTTTGAAGGAAACGTTGGAGCCGAGGTGCCAGGTTCAGCGTCCCTGTCTTACCTCCGTGGAGCTTTTCTTCCCTTTGCTTCATTAGAGAGTGCGCCTTTAATATTTATGGGCTGGTTAATAAAACATCAATACGAGGGGCCTTTGTGGATGCGAGCTGGCTGTAGGGTGCTGCAGTGTCGCCTTCACTCTGGTTCTTAGATGATAGAGCGAAGTGCAGGTGAGGCTCCAGCCCGGTGCAATGATTTATCAGACACCTGAACATCACTAAAAGCTGCCTTCATCATTTTTTGGGAACACGCTGACTATGAATCATTGATGCCATCATGAGGAAGATTATGTCCATTCATTCGTGTCCTACAAGCTCCTCCGCCAGGATGGATGTTGGGTTTTTTTGTCTCGAGGCCATGACATGCGTGTCAAAGGTTTCTATTGTCACCGTCTTCTCCCGCTTTATCCGGGGTTCGGGGTCGAGGGGGCAGCATCCTGATCAGACGTCCAAGCCACCTTTAATAACTTCCTCCAACTCGGAGGAGAAGCGACCGAGCCTCTCACTGTAGGGTTGTGAGAAAATATAAATACACTGAAATATTGCGATATTTTTTAATTTCACGATACAGTATGGATATTCAACAACACTGTATCATTTCTTTAATTTGTCATTTACATTCAAATATTCAATGCGTTTGTACATATTTGTGCTTTGGCAGCAGTCATTACGTCCTCCACAAACAAAGGAACAATGCAATGCAAGATCCTGGTGATGACTGAGGACAAGAGGATACAGTTGATTCCAGCAGCTTTTAAAGCTGATTTTTGGACATATTTTGGTTTCAAAACAAATGAAAGCAGTTACGACTTCGTCAAGAGTCATGTGGAAATTCTGCATCACCAGAGTCAAGTACTCCGACAATACTACAAATATATCCTTGTTACTACAGTATCGCAGTATATTCCAATATATCTCCTTGTTACTCTTGTATTCTGATATGTATCGTATCGCCAGATTGTTGCAAATACAAAGCCATATCTCATGATGTTCCTTTAACAAAAAAATATCAAAAACAATAAATAATAATAATCCTTTAGAAGTTTAGACCATTAGTTATGGCGCTCATAACACTCAGGACCTTGTCTCCGTTAGTGACTTTAACGCCATCACTTTTGCATGCAGATTTGATTTAGTCTAATCAAGACACTTTTAAAAATTGATTTAATTAAGTAATTTCTATATTAAGATGAAAATATTCCAATAATTTAAAAAAAACATTTCTGAATTCAATATTCTTTATATTCATAGCCTTTTGAAGTCAATATAAAAATGTTAGTATAATAGTAGACATTTTTATATTGAATTTAATATGCAACTGATATTTTTAAATACATTTTTTTTGTTTTGATATCTCTCCAATAGCTTAACAGTATAATTTATAAATTAATTCAATAATGTTGGTATTATAAATTAATTTAAATGGCTGTGAATTAAATAATATTGAATTTTTTTAATTATTAGTATTGGAATTATAATATCAAACTCAATGTGTAAAAAAGTTTATAATTTAGAAAATATTCTAATTTTTATTTTTTATTTTATTTTATTAAAAAAACAAACATATTTAACCATTCAATAAACCAGTTATAGAAAAAATATGGAAATAATGCTTAAAAAAACCTTTACATTTCAATAAAACAATTCTAAATGTCATTATTAAATAATCAGATGTACTTCAATGAAAGTAGTGCGTGGGCGAAGGTCGTCGTCTTCCATTCTCGTGAGGTTCAGAAGGAAGTGGAGCTTCGTAGGGTCTAGAGAGAGTCGAGAAGCTGGATCAGCCTTGACAAGGGCACAGCTGGGGAGAGCCGAGCTGTCATTCCCTCTCTGAAGACGTCCACCTCTGGACATCTGCTGTGCGGGAGGGATAGTCAAGCCACCCCGTCCCTGAATGGATCCTGGTATGTTGCTACCATAAAAATGGAGTCTGGCGTTGGAAGTCCATGGCTAACGAGGCGACATGACTGTCACATGGGTTTCCAGGGAAACTTCTGCCGTCAGTCAAACCTGCAGGCATTTGAAATAAACATGTTCATGTTAGCATATACTGATGTTAGCGTGCTACATAGCTAGCATCCAAAAGTGATTCTTCATGTCTTCTGGTTCAGCTCTTTTTCTCACACATACAATCTCTATATGATGAAGATCAAGGAACGCATAATATTTAACATAATAATAATATTAATATAACCAGATTTTTTGAGGAAAAGACAAAGTTTGCCTGGGAATAATCAGGAAATACTAAGGAAGTATATCAGTGCCAAAAGAATAATACATTTTTGAGTTAAAACTTTTTTAAATGCATTGAATTAATTTGTGTATTGTTTTAGTTAAATCATTTAATTTAAACTAAATGAACACATAGTTCGATATTCTTATTCTTATAAGTGGAAAAAAAAAGATTGTAGAGTAAACATTTTTTAATAAATAGCCTTTTAAATTGAGTAAACAATTGTTGGTATAATAAATATATCATAATGTTTGATATCTTGATTAATATATTTAAAAGAAAATGTATCATTTAAATGAAATACTTTTTAATAAGAAGCATTTTAAATTATTATATATATATATATATATATATATATATATATATATATATATATATAGTATAACACTGGAAATATTCAATATTGAATTAAAAAGGGTACAAAATAAATATATTTAATTAAAAATATATATTTCATTATCTTATACAAATAAATTTTATCAATCTATTGAATTAAATTATTCAAAAAATAATTCCAGCTTTAAAAAAACGAGCATTTTAATAAAATACAAATATTTTAAGTTGATTTGTTATTCTAATATAGCAGGAAGCTAATATAATGTGATACACTTGACTAACAAGTACTTTTTTTTCAATTTGTGTTAGTGTGGTGAAAACAAGTTTTCTTGTCGAGGAATTGTTGGTGAGACAGGTTTGTTAACATCCTTGCTGCTGACTCAACAGGTAGAGTGTGCTACACACCACTGAACCTCCCCCACAGATATAAATAGTCCTTTTTTTTAATCTTATCTAGAAACCGTGTTTGTTGAGAGGAGATCCTTGATAAGAACCTCGACGATTACGGTGCTTCTGTAACATGTAGGCCAGCACATCTATACGTACATTTGATGTCAAGACTGCATGTGTGTTTGTGGATTTGTGGGTTATAGTTGTGTGTGTGTGTGTGTAGCTACTTGGTTTGTGTTTGATGGTGGATGCTATTGATGCTTACCTCACTGCTGCTCTTAGAGTTACCAAGGTTGCTAAGATACAGGAGGCTTATATTAGCAGCACCTCAAAGCTATGATGTTACAATTTAGCCCAGTTTTGGAATAAAGACGTCGCTAATGAGGAAGACGTACCACATATGATTCCCCTCGTGATGAAACATGTAAGAAAAATGTATTGTTTTTTGTTTGCTTTGGTGACGGACAGATGATGACAGGTGATCTCATCAGATTCTTATCATAGGGAGCGAAAGGGATGAGATCAGAGTTCATCTGAGGGACATGTTCTGGAGGACACACACACACACACACACATATATATATAATTATAAAATATACACACACAGTATATGCTGTGCCTTCTTTCTATTGCCATAGAGGGTTCTGTCTCCATTCAAATAACTCTGATTAAAACCCATCACACCAAAGCCCTTCCAGTAGTAAATCCAAATAGATACTAAATTATAGCCAAAATAACAGATCAAATCCTTTAATTTTCTTAAAATGTCTGCCTCATAAGCCTTACATACTTATTCCTGTTTCACTAACTGAGCTCTAACTGGTTTTACGGAACACTGCGCTCAAAATGACGATATGTTTCTACAAAGCTTTGCTATGTTACAGCAGTGATAGTTGAATCCCATGTCTTGGATATGAATGATTGCTTTGTTTGATTCTGTTTTTCCCCTTTTGTCATATTGACACATTTTTCCGTCCTAATAAGTTTCTCTCGTTGTGTTCCCCGGTGAGCTGATCTCTCTGCTCGGCTGTGGCTCAGAGATTAACCCCTGGAGAGCCGGCGCGAGCCCAAGCTCGTGTTGATAGTGTTCTAGATCTGCTGTTTGATGGCGTCTGTGCGTGTAATGCTTCTGAAGCATCCGTCTCTCCTCCCACTGCTGCATGTCTGCTGCATCGCAGGTGGAGGCAAATATGTTGCTTCATGCGGGATCCGTTTGGAGATCGGATAGTTGGTTCCACCACATTTGGGTCACGGAAGGAATTCTGAAGCCGCAGGAGATAAAGCTGATTTCTTTCAGTTCTTGACGTGTGTTTGAGTTTTTTAACCCTTGAACTCTCTGATGAGCAGAAACACAAAGCTACGCTAGATAGTGTAGCTATGCACAAAAACCTTCTACAGAAAATAAATACACTTATTAGTTAAGTTACTCAAAACAACTTTGGTCCTACTTCAAAGAAATAATTAATTTAATGTTCATAGCCATTAGCAAAGAGATGCCAAACTTAATGTACCTAAATTTAATAATAAAATGGATCTAAACGGGTCAAACGGATTGATTTCTAGTTTGTATGATAGAACTTAAATATATATATATAATATATTAGGTGAGATGCTGCAACTTGTACTCTGTTTTGATTTATTTTGTGTGTAGCCATTAGCTGGACAATCAATTAATAGCTAAAGATAAAAATCTAAATATGACTGTTTATTATTTAATATTATATATTTTTTGTCTTTAAAATGTAATTAAATGTGTCGTTTTTTTTTTCAGAATAAGAACATTTTAGGCAAGATTTTCCTAAAATGAAGAAGATTTATTCAGTGTCAAAATAGTCATGATTCATAAAGTCAAGAAAAAGAACATTATTCATCTGATGTAAACGATCGGTAACCAGCATTTCAAGGCATGCATATTCTCATAGATTCCCAAATCTGTCGCTTAAACCATCCACTAGTTTCGCCACTTTCTGATCTTGCGGGGAAACTCTCTTCATATCCGAGCCGCAGTGTCACCTGGTGGAGTGGGCGGGGCTTCTGCTGTGAACAAGTTGCGTCACTATTTCACTTCTGCCACATTAAAGAAAACCTCTTCTCCCCTGACACCCCCCAAAATCCCCCCTTCATTTCATCGATCCTCTTTGTCCCCCCATCTTCACTCGCTCCTCGTATTCTCTCCATTGTTCCGCAGAAGGGATTGCCTTTTCTTTTTTTTTTTTTGTGTCTTCCTCTCCTTGCCCGCATCCCTACCTTCGCCCAGGAGTTTCCCTTTGTTGCACTCGTGAAGGGGTGGTGGGCACCGATGCCTTTGACAGAGCGTGTTGATTGGTCCAGAATGGTTGCTGCCTCTTGTTGGAGAAAGGGAAAGGGCTATTTTTAGATCAAGGGGTAGCTGAGAGAGAAAGACTGCGAGGTCTACTGCAGTGTTGTAGGAAGTTCCCTCCTCGCGCACACACATGCACTTATGCAGCAGTGCCCCGTCTAAAGCCTTGTGATGGCAAGCATCCCATGTGCTTTCCCTCCTCCCTCCAATCTTTTTTTTTTCCCTCTTTCATGCAGCTTTCCTCCCCAAGTCTCCCTGCGCTGGCCGGGTGTGCAAATGTCAGCACTCTCCCATTTATTTGCCAGAGCCCAGAGCCATGTTCTGCACCCTCTGTTTACCTCTGTCTCCACTTCGCTGCCCCGTCCTCTCGCCTCACTCTTTCATCTAATTCTCTTCATTTTGTCCCATCCTCGCCTTTTATCTTGTTGCCGCCCCGAAACAATTTCTGCACCGTCAGCCGTTATCCACTTTTTTTTTTAAAGCACTCAGCTCTGCCCCTCCTTTCATTTATGGATCATGGCCCTTCATTCAAGTACCAGCATGACATTTCCAGTCATGTCTGCATCAAGTCGCTGTCGGGCGTCGCCGTCATTTCAGCCTGACGCTCTCATATGCTCGTCTAGTTATCGTGCCGCGTATTATCTTTTCTTTCCATCCTCCTTACATTCAACATTCACTCATTTTCTACTCACGCTCGCTCCACTGGTAAATAAAGGGGTAATGTCGTGAAAACAGAAGTGTCTCCGGCCCTTCTGCCATAGTGGAACCTTAGAAAAGTACAATTGTCACAGAAAAAAAAAAGCTTAGTGAAGACTGCACAGTGGACTTATTCCTCCTTAAATCTGAATATTAAAATTCTCAACTCATTTTCTACTCACCCTCGTATTGACAGTGATATTTCACAAAAAGTATGTCTTAGGTGTAACTGTGCCATTTTTTCATATAAAAGGCTTAAAAACATCCAAACACCTCGTCGTGAGGATGATTTGATCAAAAAAGCTTGTTTGTAGCAACATGCTAACATGCTACACAGACAAGAAACACTAAATATCGACAGAGTTTCCAAGGAGTAGAAAATTAGTTAAATGTGAGATTTGAGAATTTTAATATTCAGATTTAAGATATTTTCATCGAGGAATAAGTCCACTATGCAGTTTTAAGATAAGCTTTTTAGATTTTTTTTTCTGTGACAATTGTACTTTCTAAGGTTCCACAATGGCAGAAGGGCTGGAGACACTTCTGTTTTCACGACATATTCTACCAGTGGAGCGAGCCACAGACAAATACAGTGTTCCCTGGATTATCGCAGGGTTATGTTCCAGGAGCACCTGCAATAAGAAAATATCTGCCTCACTATATTTATTTTTTTAATTTACGATCATTTTAAACAGAATTTTTAATCTTCTTCCCCTTTTTCCCCTTGGGGGTTTTTTTTTTTTTTTTTTTTTTTCCCCCCCCCCCCCTTTCCCCCCCCCCCTCCCCTTGGGTGTTTTTTTTTTTTTCTTTTTTTGTTTTTTTTTTTTCCTTTTTTTTTTTTTTCCCCCCCCTTACAAGTGAAGCGAGAGGTCATATGTGGCTCCCTATAAGCCAATTAATTATATACACATGGCGCAACACACGAAATATAGCAGAAAATATCCATAATATTTGAACTTAAACTCCCAAAAAACCAACTGTGACAAGGGATCTGTATGTTCAAAATTCCTCTAAAATAGTTCCCAAACACTAGTGTCATTTATCTGTTTTATTGTCAAAAATTGTTAGCAGGATGATCCAACTCATGACGAAATCTGGCTTATGTCGCAGTAAAGGACATTTTCCCATGTTCTTTTTTTGCACGTTCACCATCCCTGTATTGGTCAGATGTTTCAGTTTCCAGAACCCCTTGGCCCCGTTTCCATGGTGACAGAAATGCCACAATAGGCCAACAACTATGTGCGACGAGTGCTTCAAACCTACACCCACTCCTCTCACACTAAAATAAAATTGTTGAAATATCTGCTTCTGTGACATTTACTAGGTATTTATAGTATTTAAGCGTCCTGTCTTAGAACTTGTCCCGGCGACCTTCCTCGTCTTTTTTCTTTCCCAGTCTTATCGATGGTGTCTCGATGTCAACGCAGCGTTGTATAGTTGGAATTGTTCTTGTGTTCTGTTATTTCCAGTAAACTAACTTCTGTGTTCATGTCAAAAGAAAAGAAAACCTTTTAGGACTTGACACTATTTCATATTTTGTACTGGTTTATTAGGTTAAAAAACATGCATTCAACAAACTCATGTTGTTTTTCTCTCTTGTGTCTTGCTCAGTGAGTGACAGCTGCTTTCGGAACCTGGCAGAAGACCGCAGTGGTGTCAACCTTAAAGATCTCGTCCACGACCCGTCCCTGTGAGTATCTTCCAGATATCTTCGAGCTCTGCCTTCATCTCTTCACGATGAAATGAATGTTTGTCTGTTGAAAAGTGAGGAATCAAATCGTGGCATTGGTGTGTTGACAAAACATGTGTGGATCCAGAACTACAAAAGCAAATATATCATGTAATATTTAGAGCATTTCATGTGTAGAAGAATACAAGTATAGTACCTCAGAGGTACAAGGTTCTTGTATAATACAAAATTAAATGTAATATTGTATACAGTACTTCGAGTACAAGCGTTTTTTTAATATGGAAAAATAGTGAAAGAGGTTCTATATTCTATTGTCGACTGTATTATTCTCAACATCGACGAATAGTTGCAGCCCTTTCGACCGCAGGGCGTAAATCTCTATTGAGGGCTACATTTTCTGGTGTCTACTGCAAGTAACCAGCCTTACTCTCACCTGTTTCTAACTTAATAACATGGTTAGATCTCTGAAAGGATGAACAAACATAGGCAATAATGCTAAACTTTCCAGTTGTTCAGATGAACTTTAGAACCTCTTAATACAGGTGAATCAAGTCTGGGTTTGGATGGTCCATCTGCTTAAGTTCTGGATGATACCAGTAATTCAGAAGTTGCCATAACTGATTAACTTTTGTAGAGTTTAAGAAATGTGATGCGACAGGATGGTTAGCCAGGCTACTAGCCACATTAGAGGTTTACGCATGAAGTGATGACCTCCTACCAGTAGAGGTCAATGTTTTCCAACAAAGTTGATCCAAAATTGTCCAGGAAACGTTGAGGATGAAGGTGATGTACGTGCTGTGTCTCAAATCGCATACTAGCGTACTCAAAGTTAGTATTTTTAGTGCGTTAGTGCGTCTCAATTCTTAGTATGCGAAATTTAGTGCGCCATGCACACTAAATTGGCGTACTAAAACACCCACAAAACTAAGTTTGGTTCGATGGACACTAACCACCCTAAACGGCCGCCATCTTAATGACGTTTTAAACGGAAGTTACGTCATATATATATATGCATATATATATATTCATATACTCACAGGTGCATTTTCAGAAGCAGTAGAAGGATGACACGTCTTCGGTGCTGATACCAGCTTTAATATCTCGCGAATATTTCGATTCTGATATTTTTTCTTTATTTCTTTTTACAAACTTGCAAAACGTGCTGCCAGCAGGTGTCGATAGCGTTCAAACAGCTGGTTGCGACCATCGTTAAATAGAAGTAGAAGAAGAAGCTGTCGGGTCATTTCCTGTTAGTGTGTAGCAGCAGAGTTTGATTTGAGACATACTATCTGTGGAGAATTTGCGTACTAGTTAGTATGCACACTATCCTGATGCATACTAACTTCTAGTATACTAAGAGAAGTATGCGATTTGAGACACAGCAATGGTGTGTCTTGGAACTGACGCTGAAGGTGTAAACCTGACCTGGCACTGATTCCGGAATCCTTATGATTGACATGTGGAGTCTTCCAGGAGAAGCTGCTATTGAAACATCCACTTCATAAAAACCGTCTTGTTGTGAGATTAAACAAGAAGCTCTTGGATTTCGGGGACCAGAACCAACCGGTGTCACAGAACGTCCAGGGCCAGGGTCTCCACCTGCTCCGCTGCTGTCGCAGTGATGCAAGCGGACACGGACTGGTCGCCCGTGTCACACTAATCCCACACCATGAGTCAGCGTCTCCGTCGGCGCTGGCCAGTCAGAACGCGGCGAACCTCAATGCGCCGCCGACGCTGCTGTGACACACAGAGTCCCTTCGAGGGAGGGGATGGAGAAAGGGGCAGAGAGACTCCAAGTACCCGATGCCAGATGATACCGAATGCAAGGATGTGTCATTACCGCAATCGGCACCATACTGTCTTCGATCCCTGCGACCATCCCTAGTAACTTTACCGTGACTCTGTCCTCAAGCCTTCACACATCTGTACCGCATAGTACAGACAAGACCAGACCGGAACACCGGGTCTCCACCTGCTTTGTTCCTGTCACAGTGATTCACCCAGAAACTGTTTCCTTCAACTGAGAAAAATCTCTAAACTTGTTAAAATGTTGTCACAGCATGATCTGCAACATGATCTTCTCGTCTGGACTATTGCAACAGTTTGTTTTAATGTCTTAACAAGAAGGATCTGTCTCGTCTGCAGTTGATTCAAAACTCTGCAGCGAGAATTCTGACCCGCTCAAGTAGAAGAACTTACATTTCCCACGATCCTTAAAACTCTTCACTGGTTGCCAGTTTCTTTCAGGATCAACTTTAAAATTCTGGTTCTTACTTTCAGATCTATTCATGGTCAGACTCCTCCTTACATCAGTGATCTGATCCAGACTTACACCCCAGCTCGGGCTCTGAGGTCAGTGGATCAGAATCTACTGATGGTTCCTGAACACGGTTCAGGACCAGAGGAGAGAAATCCTTCCAGGCTGTTGCTCCTAAGCTTTGGAACGATCTTCCTCTTCCTCTGTGTTTGATGATCTACTGACTCCTTTAAGAAACATCTTAAGACACTTTTATTTCTTTTCCTTGATTTTCTGGAACTCCTGTGTTTGTCTCGGTGTTATCTTGACCTTTTAAGTATATATTTTATTGAGTATTGTTTTGATTGTTTAAGCACTTTGTGACCCTGGTCTAGAAAAGTGCTATATAAATATTACTTACTTACTTACTTGTGATATATATAGTTGTCATCCCTCAGTGAGGCCCCCCCCCCCCCCCACTTCTGTACTTTTGGACCAGCCCGAGGACGTGTCGAGGACGTGTCGAGGTCTCTCGGAGGCGACCGGTGTTGCCAGGTCGAGTTAAAAATAGCGGCGTGTCATCGCTCTGCGTCAGAAGCGTGGTTACGATTCTGTGATGTCGGCCCTGGCGAACGGAGCGGCGGATACAAGCTTTTCCACTTTGTTTAAATAGGAGAAGTGATGTGTGGTGTGAAGGGAAGGGGAAACAAATGGGGGCAAAGAAGACAGTCTTGCAGCAGCAGCTCTGGACTCCGGTGACATTTATTCAGCAAAATAAATAGATTGCGAGCGGGGCGGAGTGCTCTGCAGATTATTCAACACTGCATTTCTGTTTGGCACTCACCTACCAGTGAAGTCATGCAAGTGGAACCTCTCGCTCAGCACTCAGAGCTCTTCTCACAGCGGGGGGAATTTGAGGAGGTGGGCTCGTCCGGCACTCCCTCCGTTCTCCCCCATGTTACATGTGGAGAGGGTGAACCCCCTGAGAGCTCATGCACGGGCGCACATCGGGGTCGTAATGGGCTGCGATTCTGTGCCAGTGGTGCAGACGAGGGTTTTTTTACCTCCATGGACGGAGGAAGAGTGTGATTGAGTGCTCTGCACAAAAGAGTGTATTTTATTTATGAATCCACGCTGGCAGATGGGTCTCATCTTGGAAGTGTCCCACAACCAGCTGAGATTTGCGAGTGGCCCATAGGCACGCACCCGCCTCCGGTCTCTCTTGATAAGTGTTCCCCTGACAGTCCAAACCCCTGCTTCTTCTCACTGCTTTTATCACCCATCTCTGGTTCTGTAGTTTGCTCTTTATACTCTTCTCCGCGCTCTTCTTTTATTCATAAAAACATTTGGCCGTGGCGTCCAAGCTTTCAGGCCAAAACCACTGAACTCACACACTCGGCCCGTCCCTCCTGCTCTTATCCGCCGGGACGTCTTCCCGCATTAGGGTTTTTCTGGACCTTCGAGCAAAAAGTTACAAGGTTGTTCTGATTTTAAGATCCTTTACGAGTCCTGGTCACGCCACAGAGTCGTCCGTTCACCTAAAAAAAAAATGAGGGTCTGGCTGCTCTGAGAGGGTTCAACTCAAATCCATGCAAAAAAAAAAAGGTTTTGTATGATGAAATCCTTCTTTTCCAGAGGTTTGTTAGTGTCCACCAGGGGGCGCAGAAATGTATTGGGTCGTTATTATATATATTAAGTCATTTGTTGGGAATTTATTTCGGAAATTAATCAAGAATTGCCATCATTACAATATTTATTCAGTTTAATATTTCATACAGTTACTTCAGTTCACTCAAACGCATCTTTTTTTTTTTGATGATTTTATTTTACTTTTTAAAAAAAAAAAATGTATTAAACGTGTTCACACAATAACCATAATTATGATTTTCTTTCTCATCTCTTCCATGAATATATTGTTATTATTGTCATTATTATCATGTTTTTTCTCCTGTTTTCATTTTGATTTTTTCGATTTTTTTATTAATAAACAGTTACTAACATTAACTAACATTAACTATTATTATTTCTACCTTTTTCTTTATTTTACGACAAACACACTAATTCCTTCTGTTAATTAATTTAATATATTTTTAATAACTTGACAAACATATCAATCTTTCATCCTAATCTTAACGCAGTGTCTCGCGTCATTTAATTCTTAACTTAAGTTGCACCTTTTTTTTTCTAGTTTAATTCTCACAGAAAACATCTCTAGCAAATATAGAATGATTCTTTTCAAGAAAACTCTGTAATCAGGTACAAGTACGACAAGTATGCGTGTTTTCTTGTCAACACACACTTCAGTCCACTGGTGTTTCATCCACTGTGAAGATTATCCCGCAGAGGAAAAAGATGTCGACACAAACGCAGAAATGGCATCCCCAGCTCGGCTACAAAAAAATAAAAAAAACCTCACTGGCTCACACAATCTCGATGAACAACACGGCGAGGGGATCCAGACAGGACGGGGTTGCCGTGGAAACGCTGGGAAAGGAATGCCGGCTAGTTGTATCGAGCATATTTTTTTTCATTTGGAAAAAAAAAACAGAAACAAAACAGAGGAGAGGCGGGTGAGGTGATTTGTCCTGACAGCGCCTTCACTCTCCCGAGGGGTAACACATACACCTCATCACACCACTGCACATGCATGAACACTAACTCACGCGGCGTCAGAAGCGTCTCTCCCTCCCTAACACTTGGAAATCACTCGTGCCATCAAAGGAAAAGTCAGCAGGGGAGTGTGTGCGTGTTTGTGTTAAAAGTCAGCAAACGCCGCAAGTATCCTAACACGGAAAAAACACGCTCCTAGAATGTTCCTCCGTAAGACACGACCCCCTCAAACATGCCTGCCGCAGTATTTGGGGGTTTTTGTCATGCTGAACATGTCTGTCGGCTCCTGCGTCTCCACGAGGCGAAGCCGGTGTATTTTTTTTGGGGGGGAAGGACATTGTGAGGACCGTGAGGATTTATGGGGACTTGGTGTGTTCGATGGGCGTCTGAGGGGTGGTATCATGGCGCTCATGGAGGGGGAAACATGATGCAGTCGTCTCCCCGAAAATAGAGCTCCTTAAAGAAGGGGGGGAAGGAAAGACAGCGGTTACATAAGAGGTGTCTGCAGAATTCACCTTCAGCCGGAGGTTGAGGCTTGGTGGTGTAGTGTCATTCGTGATGTGGCCACAAGAGGGAGCCATCGCTCATAACATCGCCAGTCTCTTAGGTGAAAACATTAAAAGTTCTACGGACTGTATTTGTCTGTTACTTCAATATATCAGCAGTTTCATGTCTTCAAGTCCTAATGTTAATGATATCTGGTTATTTTAAATAATAATATTTCAGGATGGTTATTAAGCATTTTCTGGATTGTTTTTAAAATACTTTGTTTTTACAATGTTTTAACTATTTTGATGCTAATATGCCAATGATGCTAAATCCTGACTATTTATTCTATTTTATTATTTTTTATCACAATGTTATTTCTATTTTTGTTTGAGATGTTTTACAAAATTTCAATTCATCTATCATTTAAATAAATAAATTAAAAAATCTATATCGTACTTCTTTATTTTTCTTAAAGTATTTACATGTTCAATATCATTCCTGGAAAAGCGCTATAAAAATACAAATTACTTACTTTTTTTTGTATATACACTTGTTTATACTATTACCTTCAATTTCTTAAACACTTGATTTTTTCCTTTCTTTAAACACAACATGATTTTATTGCTTTTTTCTTTTTACCCCCCAACATTTTAAAATATTTATATATATATATATATATATATATAATTATTTATTATTATTTAATTTATAATCCAAACAGTTTTTTAATTTCTATATCTTCTTTTTCGTTCATAGTTTTAATTGAATCACATCTTTCTGGGTTATTGTTTCACTTCTGTCCAGTAAATGTTTCCTAAATCTAATAAATATATAAATAATAGCTTTCACGAGTAAAAGAGGAATAAACCTGAGATTGTAAATGCAAATTGGAATTCAGATACATTTTTTAAGTTTTCAAATATATTGATCTCTCTCTCATCTTTGTTCAAAGGTTTGCCTCCTTCTCCGACTGAGAACCATTGTGTCAAAGAAACTCTTAAAAGACAATAAATGTTTTTTTTGAGTATCAACTACGCAACTCACAACATCATGTGACTTGTCTCCGCAGGCTGGGCGGCATGATCGTGGCCTACAAGATCGTCCCGGATGAAATAGACGAGATAAAGGTCAGGAAGGTTCAACTCCAAAAGGGTCACGTTTGTTTCTAACTTGTCGCTCCTTCAACAGGAGACTTTGGTCGACTGGTGCGATGAGAAGGAGCTCAACCTCATTTTGACCACCGGGGGCACCGGCTTCGCCCCGAGGGACGTCACACCAGAGGTGAGAGGTCGTGTCACGCTGACATCGCCACATCTCCGACGTCGAGGTGGAAAAGTAGAAGCTTATTTTTATTTGTTGGTCTAATATCTCCAGCGAGGCTTCCAGTTCGACAATAAACAGCATAATCAGCGAGGAGGTCACATGGGAAATCAAGAACCCGATCTTTATTGAATCACATGTTTCTTTAAAGTCCCCGTGTGATTCCCGTGTATTTCTAACGATTCAGAGTCAAATGTAAGGCTGTAACATTATGACCGCTGCCTCTTTTAATTCATTTTATTTGCTGGCGACGTCAGCCAAACGTTAGCATGTTGTTCTTAAAATATCATTTTGAAAATTGTACTTTAGAGGCTCTTGTGAAGTAAATTCAAGGAAATATTCTGACTCAACTCAACCCATCATGTGTTGTGTGTTCTGTGTGGTGCAGTTGATGCAAAAACTGATTTAAGTTTCCATCAAAATGTAGTCTTTTCTGAAGAAATTCAGGAATTTAAAAAACAATATATTTTATTCATGGTAAAAAAAAGTTGGTTTTGCAAATATTGTATTTGTATTTTGGTCGTGCTAGCCAAACTATTTTAACAATTGATAAAAATTCAGTCTTAATGATCCCCTTATTTGAGACATGAAACACAAAGACATACATAAATTGTTCATTTAAAAAGTTTCATGTCCCTTTTTTTATCGTGAGAATTGTGGCAACTTACATGCATTTACTTTGAGTAAATAAAACCATGACATCTTACGTTAAACTATAATCTCTGCCACAATCTTTTGTTCGTGGTGTGAATTGCACCGAGTTGATGAAAGCACAAGTGTTGGCTTGGGAAATTCAAGGACTCTTAATTCAAGAAATCAAAATGAGTTGGTGAAAAAATAATATGCTAGATGATGCTAAAAAAAAAAGAATGATAGGAAGTTTATATTTCTAAATATACTTTTATCAGAAAGGAATTGTTGAAGTCAATTCTCACCATTGTTCAGGAGGCATGATTTCCTGTGTTCAAATGTATATGTGATTTATTTGCTTAGCTCCATGTCCGAAAAACCTTCCCCAAAAATCCCCCCAAAAAAAAACCCCCAAACAAAAAAAACCCCCCCCCCTACTCAAATAACCATTTTTACTTAGCATGTTAGCCTCTTTGAATGTTATCGGTAAACACATTTAAACTGCTTTGTAAAAATGAATAGTATTTTGGTCTTGCTAGCCGACTGAATTCAATAACGTTGATGACATTTTTTATTACTCTTAATGGTTACACAATGTGAGGATATGAAACACAAATACTTGTATACATTGTAAGTTTAAAAGGTTTCAAGGTTGTTTTTTTTATCATTAGAATTTTGGAAACTAACATTTATCTACTTTGGGTTTTTGTAAGAACGACATCTTAGGTTAAACTATAACCTCTGCCACCATCTTGCGTTTGTGTTGTGAACTACGACCAGTTGATGGAAGCACAAGTGTTGGCCTGACAAATTCAAAGACTGTTAATTCCAGGAATCAAAAAAAGGAATTGGAGGAAAAAAAAAGGGTTTGTCATTTAATAATATGCTAAATTTTTATTTTAAAAAAAATAGTATAATTGGAGGTTTACATTTATTTAGGTCGTTTCTCATTGTTATTGGGGATGCATTGTTATCAAATTTTATATTTTCAAGATGTTTTAATTACTGTTTATTTTTTTTTTGTTGAATTCAGACGAGACAGACGCTTAACGAGTAAAACAGATTCACTTTAACACTTGAAAACTCCGTATTTGTGTTTATGTTTTCGCATAATTTAGTGGATCCTTTCACACACACACACACACACACACACACACCACTCTTCAGAGGCTCTTTGGCAGAGTGGGATCTCTCTCCTCAGCAGTATCGCCAGCTGTCATCAATCACGCTCGACAGCGGCAACCTTCCTGGAAGAGCAGCGACGCCAACACTCTGCCAGTGATAATACCTGCTATCTGATGCAGCCCGCTGCTGAAAATTAAGATATCTGTCCAGAGCCGAGAGCGACACTCGGCCTGTCGTCTCCTCCGGCACGTTTAGCCAATATCGCATTATCGTACGCCAACGTCTATGAAGACGTCGGACACTCTTTTCAAATCCTGTCGGGCTCGTGAAGACGTGCAATTATCCCGAGCAGCTGAGAGGAAGACGTATTGATTTCAAAGATTCTATCAGACCTGATTGCTAACGGAGGCGGAGATAACAGGACGCTGGTCAGATATGGATTCTGGCCGAAGAGGGATCGAGAATCGATAATAACTGAAGAGGGGTCACTGGAGCGCTGTCAACGATTAGCAGCGTCCATGACTCCTTTTTTTTTTTAATCCTCACACCACGTTAGAACATTTATATTACTTGTTGTGTACTTGTATGAAATGGTGTATTTAAAGTAAAAATATCAAATCAAATTTAAGTTTCATCGTGGTATTTGCTGCAAACGTTGAAATATATTTCTTCCTTGAAACAACAATTTACAGAAAACAACCTAAACGAACATTGTAAAGACATTTGAGGAAAAATAATCCATTTTTTTTATTAGTAATTTGTATTTTTTTAAATAGATGAACCACTATATATTTTTTCACTTTATTGTATCAATATTTAACAGCACTTTACACACACATACAGTATATATATATAAATATAAAGATGGAGAGACGGAAAGATAGATGTGTATATATATATATACTGTATATCTATGTATATTTGAAAAACTAACTATATATATATATATATATATATAATTTTGTTTTGGTTTTTAATTATTTTGGGGTCCTTCAAATCATATCCTCTTTTTATATCTATTCATAGTTATTTTATGTTTTTAATTTGAATAAAGTGTAGTATTAAAATAATGCAATTTTCTATTTTTTTTCAATTTACATTTACGTTTGTTCATATTAAAATTCAGACATTACGCCCCCCGCAGCCAAAGGAACAATGAAATCTGGGGCGATGACTGAGGAAAGAGGATACAGTCGACTCCAGTCGCAGCATTTAAAGATGTTGTTTGGATTTATTTTGGCTTTCGGTTTTATTAATTCAACCAAAAGAGAGTGAAACCATCCAGAGATGTGGCTATAATTCAGTGTCTCCTAAAGTGCTGTCCCAAAATGATGCAAGTGCGTAGAAGTATAGAATCGTATTGTGAAATCAGTAAAGGTCGTCAATATTTTTAATTTATTTTCTAAAATTAAGGACCCAGAAATAATTTCAAAAAGGAAGATTAAGGAAGTTTTTACAATGTGTATTTCTGTCACGCTTTAACATTAATATCATTAACATCCACCTCCTCCTTCCTCCTCCTCCAGGCCACCAAGGAGGTGATCGAGCGCGAGGCTCCCGGGATGTCGCTGGCCATGTTGATGGGATCGCTCAACGTCACGCCACTGGGAATGCTCTCCAGGTCAGACTCGCACGAGTCCCATGCACTTCATCCAGTCATGAGCGACTGTTAACTCATTGGTGTTGCAGACCTGTGTGTGGAATCAGAGGGAAGACGCTCATCATTAACCTGCCTGGAAGCAAGAAAGGCTCGCAGGTGACCACTTCTCTCTCTTTTTTTCTTCACCTCCATCTTCTCTCTCACTTTGCTGATCGGCACATTAGTCTCTGTCTAATTCCTGGACGCTGTCTTTTGATTGATTTGAGTATTTGTCTTCATCAATAAGACCACGGCAGTCGCTCCTCGTGCTGCCATCAACCTCCAGCCATCGCTAATGACACGGTTGGAAGGTTTTTGTTGCGATCGTTATGTGTCGTAAGAAGGAAATCTGACTTGTAGTCATTACACATCGAGTACATTTTTTAAACAAACTGAAAATTAAAATTAATGGTGAGTTTAAAAAGACGATATATGGATGGATAGATTATATCGTAGCCTTTTGAAATCAATATGAAGATGTTGCTATAATAGTACCATCCTGATTGGCTAAAAGTACAATTGAGTAACTTTGCATTACATTATAAATATAAATGCATGGAGCGTGTTAGAACATGGAAACTTTCGCAAATCAGGAGAAAAGAAAATCAATGAGTAACAACAATCAATCATTGAAAATCAATCATTTTTCGATCACACACGTGATCCAGGATTACATTAGGTCCTCAATTTCCGGCGTTCCATTCCTATGTCGTGGTGTGAGTTGAATTTACTTGTATGACACACATGAACAGCTGATTTAAGTACATTTAAGTATATCTTTTTTTCACTGAAATGTATAAAAATGAGTTTTTTTTTAACAAATGTATTCAATAATCTGTATATTTAAAGGTTGAATTTATTTTTATTGCAGTTTATATTTTGAATTTTAAAACTTTTTTTATTTATTTAAATTGAAGTTGTTTTTTTACACAGTTTTAATTACAAATTACCGGAATTTGAATATTTCTAACTTCAATATTTTTTAATTCATAGCCTTTTGCATTTAATATAAAAACGTTGGTATAAAAGAGTAGCTCAGTACTTTTTTTGGGAGGGAATTCTCTGTTCCAATATTTTAAATGTTGACTTTAACCATTCAATATTCTGATCGCACTGATATACCTCAATAAGCTAGCATCAAAAATAAGTAGCTAGCTTTAGAAAAAAACATGGCTGGAATTGGAATTTCATCTGCCCTTAATTGATGCATTTTCTTTTAAATATCCAGTAACAGTACGACAAAAACATTGTAGTAGGGATAGCAGTTGTTAAAGCAGCAGTAGAGAGGATTGAATATATTTGTCTCTGGCTCCTTCCAATGGTAAAACCGTGTTACAGTAAACTGCCATGACAACTGAAGGGTCTCCAGGTGTGAATTTATTTCCTGAATGTTTCAGTAAATCATTATAAAACACTGTAAAATATTTTCTTAAATTTGATCAAGTGCTTCTTTAAGGCGTCATGCAGTTGTGTTTTAAAGTCCTAAAGTACAAGTGGAGGACACAAAGTATGTCTTTAAAACTCTCGTTTGCAAACCGGGGTCACTGTGTCAAGTTCACTGACTGAGTCTGGGACAGTTTACCCGATTCAATGGTCGGGCGTTGGAGCGAGACGCTCTCAAAGTCACCGTATAAGTGTTGAGCCGGTCAATAATAAATGTTTTCAGCACGGAAAAATACGCAGGATGATAAATAATTTTGCAGATTAAGTGTCGAGAATGAGCAGAGTTTGACTCAAAGGAGCAGCTCAGAGGCACCGACTCACCGGAGGAAGCAGAGACGAGTAGCAACGAGCTTTAGAGCTCGAAAACAATCTCTCCAATATGGATAAGAATATTAATATTAGTCAATAAAATATATTCTTATCGATCCCTAAATAGAAGCATATCCATATTCATCCTCAGGGTGTCAGCAGAGAGCACTTACTGCGAAGAAGAAGCTGGAATAGTATGACTTTTAGAAACTCGTCTTATTGTTAAAAAACAATGTACACAAAAAAAACCTTGAGTCATCTCAGGGTCAAGATGAACCAGAGGCCCGAAAACAAATGTGTTTGTGGTTCACCTTGAGCCAGAGAAAGGGATGCCTCAAACACATTTGTTACCTCTTTGTGTTACTTTTGTTTATTTTTTAATTAATCAAAGTTTTCTCAATTTATCTTTTGGTTTTATTTTTCATTTATTATTTTAGTATTTTATTATTTTCATTTTCATTTTCATTTTCATTTTCATTTTCATTTTCATTTTCACTTTCACTTTCACTTTCACTGTTACTGTTATTGTTATTGTTATTGTTATTGTTATTGTTATTGTTATTTTTATTTCATTTTTTTATTTATTATTATTTATTATTATTATTATTATTATTGTTTTGTTTTCTTTGTTTGTTTTTTTTTATTAAAAAAGAATTTTAGTTAAAACTTTTGTTTCCCCTTTGATATATTTTATTTCTTCTGCATTTAAATTTTTAATTTAAAGTTTGTTTTTAGTAAATAACAGATTTGATCTTTCTTTCATTTCTGTTCAGCAGACATTGTAATAAACAAATGATTCTTGTCAGTGAGACTTTAAACTAGTGAATGATTGTGTCAAATCAAGAACATTAAAGTGATCCTTCTTCTTCCAGGAATGTTTTCAGTTCATCCTTCCAGCGCTGCCTCACGCCATCGACCTGCTCCGGGACGCAGTGGTGAAGGTAAAAGAGGTGGCGGACGACCTGGAGGACCTGCCGTCGCCGCCGCCGCCTCTCTCGCCGCCGCCCAACAGCTCGCCGCGGCGGCAGACCGAGGACAAGGGCGTGCAGTGCGAGGACGAGGACGAGGAGAAGAAAGACAGCGGCGTGGCGTCCACCGAGGACAGCTCCTCGTCCCACATCACCGCCACGTCCATCGCCGCCAAGGTAGACGCGGCGTCAAACTAGCAACTGGTCCCATTTGTAGCGTTTTTTGTTAGCATTAGCCTGTGACCTTTGACTCTTATTATTATCATCACGTTGTTCATGTTCAAACACTCACAAAGGTGTGTTCGCGCCATGTTTGTCTCCCCGTCTCACCCGAAGCATCGAGCTCACCTCCATCCCATCAAACCGAGACCTCCTGTATGGTCTAGTTGTCATAGCAACCGTCATCTCTGTCCACTCACAAACCGACGACGGTAAGGTCCATTCAACTCACATTCAGGGCTTCGAGTGTGTCTGCTTCATATTGCGTTGTGGCTACTTTGCTAACAGTGGAGATAGCGTATAAGATTTCGTACATCTTCATCCTCATCATCATCATTTGTTAGGAAATATGTTCCAACAATTTACCCTCGACATCAATTCTCCACGACAACAAAGGCAGATTAACGGCAATTAATAATGGAAAATGTTGTTATTTTAAGCTAATGCTAACGCCTTGTTGCTAACCACGCTGGTACGCACACACACGCCACCCTTTGGTTTACAGTTTCATGAGGCTGTGTTTCCGTATTTCCAGATCCCAGACTCCATCATCTCGCGGGGCGTTCAGGTGTTGCCCCGGGATACAGCATCTCTCAGCACCACGCCCTCAGAATCGCCTCGCGCCCAGGCCACGTCGCGCCTCTCCACCGCGTCCTGCCCCACGCCAAAGGTGAGTCCCGGCCACGCGAAAAGATGGCGTTGTCATGACAACCCGGGGGAAACACGGGTGGGGTTCACCTCCTCGCATGCAGACACATGACTATTTCCATCCACGATGTTGTGTCCCGGTTGTTTACGGAGGCTGGTGTCGGCCGCTGGACATGCTTGTGTTACTGCCCGCCTTGTTGTCTGCAGATCTGACCAGAAAAAAATGGTTTGAATTATTCCTGTTACCGTAACCGTTGGACTAGTCTGGAACAGGAAAGCAGCACTAAAAAAGTCAACTTTGAATCCTGGTCAATTCCAAAGTAAAAATATGATTTTGTTTGAAATTTTTATATATTTTTATATATTAATCGTTGGTCAGAGAGGACCACAATTTCATTTATGCTGTATGTCATGCATATTTGACAGTAAAAGAACTTGACTTGACTTGATAAATATGTATAAATGTTTTTATATATGATCAATATCTACCTGCCTACCTATTTGATCTTTTTTTTTTTTTTTTAAGGGATGACACACGTGGAGTCATAGTGTCATGTGACTTTCTTTTTTTGCAGTCGATCAGAGAATGTGTTTTCTTACTGACATACTTTTTTGAAGAAAGACAAAAAAAACTAAACAGGATAGTGACGCAAGCAAACCATTTATCCTCTTCTTTAAAGAAAAGGACTGTAATGTTATGACATTGCAGTTACACTGTTCTGACACAAGGCAACCTAGAATAATATTTTTTTATTCCTACCTGTTTTAATATTTCCTAAAATCTCTTTTAAAATCCGTTTATTGAGTGATTTTTTGCTAGAGGTAGAAAACGATTTGGCAGAAAAATATGAGTTTCCTAAAGATTTTTTCAAAGATTTTTTAAAAAGTGAAAAAGTATATTAAGGTATTTATTAAGGTAAAAACAAACAATATAGCTTAAAGAAATACTGTAAAATTCCACTAATTGTTTGACAAAAATGCAACTATCTACAAGTAATAATTTGTGTCAATTTCGTATATAATAATACTACAAAAAATAATCATATTTGGAGGTGTAAACGTTAAAAAAAAGGAAAACTAATAATAAAAAACTAATGCGAATTCATATTTAATTGAATATACAGTACAAAAAAAAGGATATAATAATAATAACAATATTAAATGAATTTGCTACAAAAATAAGACTAAAATAAAACGGTGTTAAAGAAAGTATTATACGATAGTAACTATTTTACTGCCCCACATTCATTTTATCCTTAAAGGTAGATGTACTTTTAGAATTTTAAATAAATTCAATATCATTGTCAATCTTCAGCAGGTGACAGCAGCACTAGTGCAAAAAACGGTGTAGAAAATGGGAACATTTGCAGCACAGCTCTTCCTCAAAACTGTAACAAATCCTTCAAATTGTTTCTGAATCCAGATAGTATTCCGTTCCATCCCCCTTTAATAGATGTTCCCTAAGAAATACCATTAGAATCAAACACACAAAAGTCATTCAAGGTCTAAATAAAGTAGCAAAATACTTAACATCTTTGAGTTTATTTATAAAAAGGAGGGATCAATAAAAGAAATCTGATACATCAGGGACATGTTTTATATCCGTAGTTTATCTGATTCATTCCTGAAGAGTCACGTGATCAATGTAACATCCCCTGAACCTGACCTTGATAGATTATTTTGAAGTATGAAGTCATTCATCAAAGTTTCTCGCCGTAGTTCCTGATGGAAGTACGAAGAGCAAATACATCACTTTTAGAAGCACCTGTCTGCGGTCTTTCACCTCATCCTTCTGTGTCACATTTCCATGTGTCGTCTGGACGGTGGTCGGGTGTCAAGGGAGTCGAGGAGGATGTCGCCATGGCAACCAAAAGAAAGATGTAGCAAGGCTGTCTTTTCTGTGAAGGGTTAAAGTTGAACGTTCTGCCGGTAATTGCAGCTGCAGTCGTGTTGTGTTGTGTTGATGCGACCCGTGTTGAGTGGGCTGTGTGACGGATTCAGCATGCATGTCTGGACATTCTAGTTTTCTTTAAGTATAGCTCCGAGTCTGTTTGGATTCGGTCACGGGCTGTTTCCCCGCGACAAGCTGCCATATGTTCTCCACGTCCCCACTTTTGGCTGTCAACGGTATGTACACGACGTCCCCGAGGCTAACATGGCCGTGGCTGCTGACGCGTGTCAGACGCCACCTCGGGCGGACCAGGGTTGTTAGCCAGGTTTCTGCCGGCAGGTTCTGAGAGGAGGTGGAGGAGCCGTCGACTTCTATAGTCGCCTTAAATTCTGCCTGAACAAACATTGTTTTGTTGTAAATTTATTCTTTATTTGAGGGACGTAAAATAGGCTTCATGATGTCAGAATCAGAAAACGTTAAATGACAGTATTGTAAAAACAAGACAGGATTTTGTTTTGGTCTGATACATAATTTATTTTGACTCATTCATTCCTCGTGCTATGTTAATCTTTGTGTCCCTTTTCCCTTGTTTCCTTTTCTTAACGTTATTTCCTGTGATCTATGTTCTTTATATTTGCACTTTTTATTTGCACTTTGTTCTCTTTCTTGTTCTTATAAACTATGAACTGGAGGGTTAATAAATAAACCCAATTTTGACCATGTGAAAGTAATTAAATAAAATTAAACTAAATATTGCCTTTTTTTTCTTTCCTTTTTTTTTTTATTTTGTGGTGGGAACCCCCTTTCCCCGGGTTTTTTAAATTAAATTAAATTAAATTATCGTGAACCATGTATGAAAGTTGATTAAATTAAATAATTAAAATGAAAATAAATAATGAATAAAAATTTAATTATTTTAATAAGTTAACAGTTTTTTTTTTTTTTTATCACAAACGTTGGATCCAAGAGTAACACAAAACCATTTCCAATGTGGAGTAACATTTTAAAATACATCACTGACAAATGGTTTTACTTACGCAAAAATACAACACCTTTGCCATTGTTTGGAAAACCATGACAAATACTCTCTGAAAATCATCAAAAGGAATTATAAATAATCTGAGATGAAGAGTAAATATTTGCAGTAGATTCATACAGACATGACAGATTATTGCCGTCTACATGTGCAGCGTTTTATTGACATAATTCAATACACTTCAAACTCATGGCTCACAGAGTCATCTTACCTGCCCCAGTGGATGTTTATTTTTAAAGCAGATTATTGTTCAAGATGATATGGTGACCAACGAAGATGCCAGAGAATCTAAATCATTGAAAGTTGAATAATATTTTTAACGTTTGACTACATTAAACATTTGTCACATTAATGCCGTTAACGCTATTCATGTCGAAAGTTAAACCGGGCTCTAGTAAATAAATATATCTTCAATTGTTTGTCATAATCTGTTCCACCTTGAATTACAGTGAAATCCAAATGACATAATCCCTGATAACACATGACTGTAGATTATTCTATGTACTACAGTCGTGACAATATGCTAGCAAGTGATTCGGAAATTCTTTCTTTGTGGACCGAAAAATAAACCCTGAAGCAGATTGTGTTTTAATGATCAAGACAGGGTAAGAAAATAAATGTCACAACACGATCTAGAGATTATAATCCATGCGTGTGTTTCTTCTCGTTTAGACTATAATAACAGTTTATTTTCGTGTCAAGAATTCTTGACCCGCTCTAGTAGAAGAACTCACATTTCCCCGATCCTTAAAACTCTTCACTGGCTGCCAGTTTCTTTCAAGATCAATTTAAAAATTCTGGTTCTTATTTTCAGATATATTCATGGTCAGTACTCCTTACATCAGTGATCTGATCCAGTCTTACACCCCAGCTCGGGCTCTGAGGTCTGTGGATCAGAATCTACTGATGGTTCCTGAACATGACCTTTTTATTTGTTCAGGTTTGTCCCTGATTTTCTGGGACTCCTGTTTTTGTCTTGGCCTTTTAAAGTATATGTTTTAAATGTGTATTGTTTTTGATTGCTTGTGACCCTGGTCTAGAAAGGCGCTTTACAAATAACCTTTACTTTACTTACAGTGTTAGCATTATGTGGCTAACATTAATTAGCACACCACTTCTTTTAGCCGATGTTGACGACGGCTATGTCAACAACAATTTTATATTGTTCACATTATAATTACAGTATCACAGCTAAACGCTCTCTTGAATCAGATTTTAACTCCATCTCCTCGTGTGTACTCTGGAGCTCTAATACAGATCAAACTGTTGCCATCTCTAATCCTCCCGAAATGCTAACAAAACCGGGCAGCTCGACGACCATTCATGGAGGACGTCCCCTCGCGTCTCCTGTTAGCTTCCACTCTTGTGAGCATGTAGCACACTTACGTAATGTCCAGCGTTTGAGTCGGGCATACAGGAGAGGAGGCTTTTGACCCAGAGGATGTTTGTCAATGAGATAAGTTTGTCGTTCATGTGGGGGACCAACAACGCTAGGCTAATAGTGAGACCCGGGTTAAAGGTCACTGAGAGGTTATTAAAGCAGCAGGAAGCTGGCATCTCTCGTGCCTCCATGGATTCACGTCACAGTGGGCTTGTAATGCGAGAATTAAATGTCAATGGCCTATTTTCTAAAAGTTACTTTCCAACACACAACCTTTAGCCATGTAACATTGACTTGCTAATGGCTACACTGCAAAAAAAATTAAATTTTGACAAGCAAAATAATCATTTAAGGCTAACACTTGACACGACGTTTGTAATTGTTAAAAAAATATATACATTTATTTGTTCAACATTTATGGAATATTTAGAGCTATTATTATAGTACATTTTTATCTGCAAATATATAATTGTGTTATTATAGTAAAAGAAAAAAATAATGAAAACATGAATTATTATAATGAAATTAAATAATAATAATATCAACCATTGTTTCAATTATATATTTTAGATTTTAATGATCATTATGATTTATTTTGTTGTTATGACTAAATCATTTGTGTTAAAGTTAAGGTTAATTCCAAAAGGTGTAGGGTTAAAAATAAAGGTATGAATTTGTCTTTAAATAATTTATCCTAATTTTATACATATATGTACTGTATATACACATACTAATAATACTTTTAATAATGATAATATTTGCTATTATTACAATTTTCTCTTTTTCTCTGTGTTGCCATTAATAGTTATTTCTGTATAGTTAAATATGTAGGGTATTGTAAGTATGAACATGTATTAAAAATAATTAATTATATATTTTTTAAGCAAGCATTTTACCTTCTTTATATCTACCTCTGTCTGGGTTGTAATGTTTATTTTGGAAGCTTAAAGGAGGTTATATCTTCAGACACACACACTGGAGGCTCCATCACACTTATCATCCAGCACCTGGAATAATTCCGCAAACAGCCATTAAGTCCATTGAGACATAATCTGACAGTTAAGGCTGATAAAGTCATAAATGTGTCCAAGAATAGCTCCTTCGGGATCCATGGGCTGGAATAAAACGTGATTAGGATGTTGCTATGGTAGCTGGCAATAACCATGGCAGCAGATGCCTTCATAACTTTATTGGTTTCACCATGCTGTTTTTAATTTAAGCCTTTTTTATATATACTTACATCCATAACCTAATTCAGAGCGGCTCACTCCTGCACTTTCATGCTTTTCTTGGTTTGTTTTTTTTAAAAACTGGCTGAAACTGTTTGTTCCACGCTGGTTTCATCCTGACTCGAGTCGCTTGATAATGAGACGGTGACGCGTGTCTCGGTTTCGCAGGAACACGCTGGCGTTTGTCAAGTCTGTCTGCTGTTGAATTCTGTCAGCAGTCGGCGTGATGAGGTTTGAAAGGAACTCTCGAGTGTTCCGTCCTCAGCAAACGTGTCCTGACAGAAGATCGTTGATGAGGTGGAAGGATCAACCAGAGGACGATGAATAGTTCGCGTCTCCGATATCGAGGCGGCGCCGCTGTAGTTTGACTCTTATCGATCCTTCTCCCATTAACCCGGGGAGGAAAACCAGGATGGGGATCGCAGTGCTTGTCCTTTTAGTTTTTGCTCAAGCATGTTTGGAACCAAAGCAGATCTCGCAGCCTCACACATCTGCTGGTGTTTGTGTCGACCTTTCATCGATTTCATCCATCAAACTATCTTTCGCTGACAACGAAAAATGACATAGTGACACGATATTAAAAGCACTATTTCACAGAGTAGTAGTTTCTGACTGGGAACACACTGGTCAGCTGACCGAGGAGAGTATTTTGGGATGGATTCATGCAGTTTAGGGAAATGGTCCAAAACTACTATACCACTACAATAACAATTGGGGTGATTCTTCCATTCTATTTCCTTTGGTTCCGGTCCATTTCATGAGGTATAGAAAATGGATCCTAAATGTTAGTTTAATTTTAAGCATAAATCTAAAATATTTATTTAAATATATTTTTTGATCACATGCCTTTGACACTTTACTATAAATTACACAAATCAATCGTTTCTCTAACCCATCCTACTATATAACAATTTTAGGAGCCAAGGTCTTAAGTAGACAAATGTGTTTTATTTATTCTTTTTGGTTTTTATTATATCTGAAGCTAAGCTCACCCGCTAACACATGAGCTTAAGATACACACTTTAATGTAGAGTTGATTTTAAAAATGCTAATGCTAATCTGGCTAGTTAACTGGCTGATGATAGTGCTAGCTGCAGTTATTCTGAGGAGAAATTGAACGAATCCATCGTATCCTTTCGATTTAATATTATTGCAACAATTTCTCATATCAAATTGTGGACATTTCTTTTTAAAATAAATGTATTTAATACGTCTTAAATGAGCCTCCTGTCATTACAAGGTAACGAAAAGATGCATGTCCATTTCTTAAAGATTTCTTAAAGATGAAATAAACTGAGTATAAGAGAATTAAAAACACTGTTAAAGCTTCGTGAATTAAAGACGTTTTTTTGGTTGAAATTCATTTCTTTTTATTCCATAATAAACACAGATGTTTGGCAGCTCAACTTCCATATCTGCAGGAGTTTATTTCTTAAAAAATATATATATATAGAATCTTTTGAATTGTTCCTGTGTGTATGTGTGTGTGTGCGTGCGTGCGTGCGTGCGCATGCGTGCGTGTGTGTGTGCGTGCGTGTGTGCGTGTGTGTGTGTGTGTGTGTGTGTGTGTGTGTGTGTGTGTGTGTGTGTGTGTGTGTGTGTGTGTGTGTGTGTGTGTGTGTGTGTGTGTGTGCGTGCGTGCGTGTGTGGCATGTGTGTGTGTGTGTGCGTGCGTGTGTGTGTGTGTGTGTGTGTGTGTGTGTGTGTGTGTGTGTGTGTGTGTGTGTGTGTGTGTGTGACATTAGGGCTTATTGTCCTCCTTCATTGCAGTGGGGCTCGTAAAAATGACTCTTGGTGGGGGAGGAAGGATGAGAAACGGAGAGTGGGAGGGAAAGAGGGAAGTCGAGTTAATGAGTTGAGAGGACAAGACACTGAAAGAGAGTGGGAGGTGGTGATGAGGCGCTCAGGATGAGACAAGGTAGGACAGTTTGGCAGATAAGACCATGTTTCTTGCACAGCTGGGCGGACAGAATCCCAGCGTTGACTGGATGTGTTTGGAATGCTATGGATTGTTAGCACAACAGAGACAGGTTTTCTCACCAGTGCAGTACATGTTATGCACATATAACACAAATATATAGCACTGTTAATATCAGTTTGCATCTGTGTGTCTTTAAACTCGGGTCTTTTTCCTGTTATTTATCAGCTACAGTTGAGTTAGAAAGCGAGTCAGAAAGTTATTACCAAGGTCAAGGCAAACTTTTCCAGTGCATGGCGCTGCAAAGAAAAACAACAAAAACAAAAACAATAAATGAAATAAACAAATACATTCTAGACAACAATGGTGTGTATTACAACATATTACAATTAAACAGTGTGTAATAATGGAAAAAATAAAGGTTTTTAGAGTATGATGGAGAAAATATCAGAGGCCAGTGAGACATAGTGTGAAGTAAAATGACATTTAATGTAAATAATCTGTAACAAATAGTGTATATACACCAGGTATGTGCAAAGTCAGGCCATTCATGGACCTAGGGCAGATTTTATACGGCCCCGAGAGTGTAATTACAAACTGTATAATTCAAAAATGTATAAAAATAAACCTTTTAAATGGCACACAAGTCAAATGGATAAATAAAAACAAAGTCACGCTTAAGTGTCCCGTCCTTGAAGAAGTTACAAATAGAGGAGCTTTTATTTTTAACTTCTCAGCGAGATAACTCTTGGTAAGATGGTTCTGGACACCCCCTGATGCGTACAAATGATAAACAACAAAAACAAGTTAAGACAACAACGATAGCTTTACTACCCTCTAATGTCGTAACATGTAAGTGTGATGGAGGGTCCTTGCTGGATGCATGACCTCAGTCATGCACGTGTGACTTAGCGCAGCCTCATATGTGCCGCTATACTCTCCTCCTCCTTCCTTCTCCTCCTCCTCCTCCTCCTCCCTCCTTCCTTCTCCTCCTCCTCCGTATTGTGTCTTTGGCTGATGCGTTTTCCGCGCTGCACTCTCCGTCCCTTTTCTTATCTCTTCCCCTTCTCCCTTACCCGGTTAGTCATAGTGTAAAGTGTGTGTGTGCTGGGAGCTCACTCTGTTGCGACTCCGGGCTGAAGATGGTAAGTAACGCAGTGTTGCGAGCGGATGTTTACAAGTGTGTCTCATTTCATCGTTAGCCATGAGAGTTTGCTAACGTTTTATTTCAAAAAAGTTGTCGGTAGAAATGTAAGCGGAGGGGATTGTGTACTGACTGGTTCAAAGGCTGCGAGAGGAATCGACGGAGGAGGGAACGATGAGTGAGGCGAGGACCGGACGTAAAGTCAGATCTGCGATCAGCCGTTCACCTTCGCCACGCTGCCTCTCGCCGCCGATGCTGATCCCCCACCCCTCGGCAGTTGAGCCTCGTCCCTGCAGTTATCGCCCCGCTCTCCTCCAGGCACCCTCATGGCCAGCTTAGCCGCAGCGCCACTGTAAATGGAAATGAGGGTGATATATACACGGGGGAAGTGTGGCAGCGGCACCTTCAAATCCCTGACGGCTTCAAACAGCTGACAAGGGGAAGCAGCGGGATATTGATGTCGCAGCGGAGGGACAAACGCTTGTTTAGAAACGACTGAGCCCTTCGTTCATCCGACGTTCGTGCTCGTTGATGCTGTTGGGGACTGTTCCAAGGTTTCAGTTAAAGTGAAAACCCAAAGTTATAATTTCACTTGTTTTCTACTCACCCTCGACTGAGGGTTTGGCTTCAGAGTAATAAAGCGGTCAAAACAGGAGTCCTTTCCGGTCGCTCCAACACGCCGTCACTTCCGGTTCTTATACTACACTTTGTGGAGAGAAATGGTCAATGCAGAGTGTCACGTGTTGTTTATTCGCCGCTTTAAGAAAAAAAAAAAATACAAGCTTTACGATCAGTCGGGTGCTCTTTCTTCCGGCAACACTACAGTTCAATAGCCCCGGGAGAAACGGTCTCGAGTTGTAGAAACATAGCGATATTTAAGGCAAATTTCCCGCCCCGGGAAACTTGCCTGTGTCTCGGGCACCCCCAGAGCAATGTTTCTAACTTGCCTGTGATCTGATCACCCCCAGAGCAAACGGCCTAACTTGCCCTCTTGCAGCCCCCTCCTGGATGTGTCCCGCTTCGTTCCACGACCCAAGGTGTGAAAAGGCAGACAAACAGACGTGTTAAATAACCGGTGTCATGTCTCTAATTCTGTTTCCAAGCTTGTCTTGAAACAGTGTAAATCACTCTGAGTGGAATGTTGATTGTGAATGTGTATTCAAACGTTTAAGCTCTTAGATGAAGCTAGTAATTTATTCTTTATATTTTGATTATCTTTTAGCGTTAATTTAAGTATGGCGTATACGTATAGTGTATAATAATTTTTAATCTAACAGTAATCTGTTCCTTTTTAGAGTTATAGGTTTAGGTTTAATGTAGTCACAGGTGCTCAGTTGTCTTCGTCCAGAATTACAAACTTAAAACCATCCAAATACCTCCATACCGCTCTTCTGTAACGTCCCGCTTGTATTGAAACCTCGACATGAGAAACTGTTCCAAAAAAGTCTATTTTTTAATGCTCGTTTGTAGCAGATGCTAAAAGGCTAACATGCTACACAAACAGGAAACACTGTCGCGCAAGCTCCGAGTCGCTACTGTCTACAAACAACTTGAAATAAGAAGCGAAAGATCATACAATTGATTTAGAACCAGGTTTTTTGAATCCAGATACAATATTGCCGACCAAGAGTATCACTAAAGTACTTTTTTAGATTGTCGACTTATCTCATAATACATGGTGAAAAAGCTTAAAAGTATTAATATATAAATAAATACTTTTAACTTAATAGATGCTCTATTATTTCTGCAGACGACATCAACCATCGCTTTTTACAATAGTTTTCGCCCTAAGCTTTTTTTGGCTGATTTAGAAGACGAGTTTTCCAAGTATTCCAATATGAATCACAAAGGTATGAGCTAAGTCTGTTTTTAGATTCACTTCTGGAAGATTCATTGTTCATTGCACTTGTTGTTTTGGAGCAATAAGAACTATTCAGGACTATTGCCAGGACCGCTGTACATGACGTGCATTTTTAAACAAAACCAAGCAATCGCTTCTGTCTACTTTGACGGTTAGGAATGTCTCTTCCTTTAAAGTTTAGATTTGAGTCTAGAAAAGTTTCTGACCAATCAAACTGGTAGCCGACCGGTCACTCTCTTATCAGAAGCTCTCCTATTAGTCGGTCCTGTTTTGACCCGCCGCTTATTTTTTCAATACTTCAAGTAAGAGATGGAGGATCAGAATGTAGCTGTAAGCTAATGCTAGCAAACAACATTACAAACACTCACCCCAACGAACTTCTGATGTTGAAGAGATAAAATTCACTTTAATTTTCTACTCACCCTCATGTCGACTAAGGGTTTTGGATTATTTAAAGCGATGTAAACCGGAGGTACTTCGGAAGTAACATCACATACAGTCTACATTCATTTTCATGATCCGTCATAGACCAGAGGTTCTCAACTGACTGGTCGAGATTTCTAGTGGAAAGAAGATATACTGTATTTTAGAGTAGGTCCTACAGTAGGTTTGCATGGGCAAGAAGCTTATTTAGGTTCGGTTAGGTTAGGTAGAACTTTATTGATCCCTCAGGAGGTCTCCTTCGGGAAATTGTTTTTTTTTTCAAATTATCCACAGCAAATACAGCAATTTTTCATAAAAAATAAATACAAATAATATAAGAACAAGAACAAAGAGAAATAGAACATCATTATACTTTTACCCCACTCCTGCCCCAGAAGAAATTGTAAAATTTAATAGCCAGAGGAATGAATGAGTCCTTGAGTCTATTTGTTTTGCACCTGGGAAGGAGCAAAATATAGCATTATATTGCATTATAGCATTATTTGCTTTCATTTTAAGCAGAATGCACTTTTTTCATGCAGTTAAACAGTCATTATAATTTGATCATAAAGATGATAAACTTACCAACATATTGAATATTTAGTACCGTACCTAAAATCCTCCAAAAATCAACAGCACGCCTTATAATCCGGTGCACCTTATTTTTTAATTCTGGTTGTTCTTACTGACCTAGAACTGATTTCTTTGTTGAACACGGCACTGTCGAGATGTTTTAGTACATCTTTGGTTAGCATAGAAGTAGCACCATGAGGCTCCGTAGTATTATTACTCCTGGACGGCAGCTATCATTCACTCAGTAAAAAAAAGATATGGTACTTTTCGCTGCAAACCAGAACCATAGAACCATGTTTACCGAAAAAAAAAAAAGATTTGATTGTACCCAACTGGGTTTAGAAACCCAGTTAACTCTTCCCTCAATCCTTACCTTCTGATATGTTGCTTATAATAAAACTTTGAACATGATTTCATAGTCATAGACTTTTTTCTCTATCAGTTATATCTCTTCCTGTCTGTTAAATCTAATAAAAACTGAGGTGGTACATTCTTTAGAAGCAACGCTCTGGTGTCACTCATGTAAGAATTATGTCTCTTAATCTGGATAATGCAAAAAATATAAACAATGCCTTGACATAAAGAGAAAAAAGAGGTAGATTATGGTTTATTACACTATGGCAGCAGGAACACCATAAGGCCTATGTAATAACAAATCCACGTGCCATGTTGACCCTTGAGATCTAGAGTGATGTGCTCTTCTAGATGAGCTTTCCAGGCTAGTGAGAAGGATACATTTAAAATGGATACCTGAATTTACCGTAAATACCATGGTCTGTAATGAAGGACGCACTCGCTTTACAAACTAAAAACCCTGGAAATTTCAAGGATTTTATAAATTAAATAACAAAATTAAAAGGATTATATCAATTAAACTTAGAAAAAGAGGAAAAATAAGGCACACTACAATGTTTGTGAGGTCAGTTGCCATCGTGGTACCGAGTGTTTGTACGCATCCCTGAAGGCAAATGGGTTTTGTTGTACTCTGGACAAAAAACAAATGATGTACAGTCAAAGTGACCATATGGAAGTAGCTCTCGCCAGAGGGAAAAGCACTCTTTAGTCTTGGATTATTTCACACACAGCGCCGCTCTCCCGCCTCTTTATTTGGCTCTGCTCACCGAAAGACCGTCTGGGTCAAGTCGCTTTTGGGTCCACGTCACACTTATGGGCGGGTGAACGCGCCCGCCCCAAAAAAAATTTAAAAAATTTTTTAGTTTTTTGGAAAAAGAAGGGGGGGGTTTCCCCCCCCCCCCCCCCCCCCCCGGGGGGGGGGGGGGGGGGGGGGGGTTTTTTTTTCCCCCCCCCCCCCCCCGGCGCCCCCGGGGGGGGGGGGGGGGGGGGGAAAAGAAAGAAAAAAAAACAGGGGGGGGGGGGGGGGGGGGGGGGGGGGGGGGGGGGGGGGGGGGGGGGGGGAAGGGGGGGGGGGGGGGGGGGGGGGGGGGCGGGGCCCCCCCGCGCGGCGGGGCCCCGGGGGCGGGGGGGGGGGGGGGGGGGGGGGGGGGGGGGGGGGGGGGGGGGGGGGGGGGGGGGGGGGGTTTATATTGTCTTTCGCCGCCCCCGGGGGGGGGGGGGGGGGGGGGGGCCCCCGGGGTAACGTCTGATGCGTGCGGATGTGGAGACGGTCGTGGCAGGAAAGTGATGAATAACCATCGCCGGACCGTCGAGGACGCAACATGTCATCTTACGAAAACTAGCTACGAATCCGGAGAACAATTCCTGAACATTCAAAATTCTGTTTTTTTTATCTGACTTTAATCCTTTAGCCAAGTGTTGACCCTAAACATTTTTTCATTTTTGATTCTTCCTTTGAGTAGTTTCGGCCTTTGAGTGGATATAATACGGCCCACATTCTCCCTGATAAACTGTTATATTCAACCAGAGAATGTTAAATACACAAAATTAAAAAAAAATAGTCAAAAATAATTTTAAGAGTCAATTCAAAACACTAGTGTCAAAGATAACTCAATATCTTAATATTTAAAATGTTTTTTTACCTCTCTGTCTGTGACACTTACTATTTTGAACTTCGGGATATGATTACTTTAAAACTTTGAAAACGAGTTACTTAGCTTGTTTCTCTTCATATTTATAATAATATAATATGATATAATAATATATATAATTAGAATAAGTGTTTTTACAAAACTGCATTGTTGTTAACTTATCCCTAAGGTCTTAGTTTATATGTTGTTGAGTCTGCAATTTTATTATTTTTTTAATTATTGTGAAAGTCTTGACTTTGTCTCAATTCAATTAAATTAAATTTTATTTAAAGTGTCTTATCATAACAAGGTTATCTCATGACACTTTACAGTTGAAGTAAGACTGTAGTGGAGAAAGGAAAAACAGATCCAGCAACTCAATAATGAGTAAAGCACAGAGCGGATTTGGCGAGGAAAACTGAAAGAAGGCAGAAACCTCGAGCAGGACTAGAATCATTGTTGATGGCCTCCTGCTGTGACCGGTTGGGAGGAAGGATGGGGGGGTACACAGATGGACGTAGAGAAAAGCGAGGGAGGGTACAGTGAGAGAAAAGATGAAAGTATAGAAAAGTCCATGAAGGTGCTGGATCATTGACGTGACTTCTCCATTGAAATCTTGTCTGAGCCTGTATGTCTTGATATGTCTAGTTATTCAGGCTAAAATGTTGGACAAACGTCTTTTGATTTGGACCTGTTTACTATTGATTCGTCTAGGTATTGAACACGATTCTTAATAAAAAAAAAAAAGATGTTTGTATTAGAGTGACAGTCCTAGGCCTGGAACTAATCAGTAATTTAGTGTAGCAATCTTTATTTCATCTGTTGTTTCAAACACATTGCTTTACCTGTTTACAGAACCTAAAAGTAACATTTCTACACCCTGCACTCTTGAGTTTATGTAGTTATTAAACTGAAAAACAGACGTGTATAAACACCACCGTTTTAATTTGGAGTTCTCAGCCTTCACATTTTGGTTGTCAAGGAATACTAGAAGCTTAATTCCCACTAATTCTCACTCTCACCTACAATTATCGACCCTTCAAATCTTCATCTCTACTGAAAAACAAATGCTTGGAATAGTAAGTGTTTGATTCGTCCAATACTTGAGCCTGTGTGTTAATATTTTCTGATGCTGTTGAGACTTTATTGATAAAGATTTTTTTATTTTATTTCCAGTGTCTCTTGAATTTGCTTCTCCTAAAAGTGTCCCAGTTGCTGCACCTTTTCTTGAGACTTGAGAGTCAAACTCAATCACACAAGGGGACAAAATCCTTCAGCCCTCTTAGTTGTGGCCCCTAAATAATGTGAATTTAAAAGCTCCTTAACAGGAAGACAGTCTTTTCGATATATTGTCTTATCAAAACTCAATATGTATAAATAACTGTGTTCGTTCTCCTTCACCAAACACTTCTATCAAACTCATCAGTTTCACTATTATCTTAGTCTGTGTATGATTGTTGACGTCGTCAAGTTAAGATTCTCAATAGAGGACTTTAACACAATCTGAGAATGTGACTCTGAATAGAACAGCAGGATGTTTGGGGTGATAATTCATTCGGGGTGATGTTGGTTTTTACATCTTTCCTCACCGAGAGCATCAGAACTTGTGACCCGAGTGTGTCATCACGTCCGCGGCGCTGACACACACCTTCGACCCGCTGACGAGTGTGTCGCGTGGACAGAATCCCGTCATGGTGTCAGACACGATCCTCGTCGTCCCTCCCTCTCCTGTCCCGTCCGGCTCCCCGTCCAGTCTGTCTTGGCTGCTTCCGTCTGAGACGCTCACCCAGAGAGATCGGTGACGCTCCTGCTCAAAAATAAAAAGGGGGCGCCGTCGAGTCCGTTGGCTGCCGGTCTCTGTGTCCCACCAGCTTTTGGCTCTGTTAACCCTCTTCTCCTCTCTCTCTCTCTGGTGACACCAGGCGCGGCTCCCCTCCTGTTCATCCACCTTAAGCATTGCTGAGGTACTCCTGCATGTGTTCTACAGCATCCACGTCACCATGACGACACCTCCCCCCCCCAGCATAGCCTCCCGCCTGGCATGACCCCTATGACGTCCACTCATTTCCTATGACATCATCACCTGGTTTCTTTTACTCTGACCTCTGACCTTTAGTGGAAACTATGCCTGACTTGTGTGTTCCTTTAAGGGTTTTCTTGGGGGCCCCCCCCCCCCCCCCCCCCCCCTCCTCCCCCCCCCTTTTCCATTTTAACAAACATCCGCTCGGATGAATCAGTTTTGCTGTTGAATGTTAAATATTCATGAATATATATGAAGTTAAATTAATACTATTTAATTTGTGGTGAAAATATATTTATGTATATAGTCATTCTTCATTGATTTTCTTTTTGTTATTGAGCTGAATAGTCAAAGTTTCCTATCGTACGAATTAAACTTTTTTTTTTTTTTTACATTAATCACACATATTGACCTTTAAAGTATATATTTTATTGAGTATTGTTTTGATTGTTTAAGCGCTTTGTGACCCTGGTCTGGAAAAGCGCTATATAAATAAAAATGACATAATTACTTACTTACATGCCGTGCCGTGCAACAATTAAACCTTTATATATTTCCTTTGCTTTTCATTTTACTTTTATTATTTTATTTCATTCATTTTAATTTTTCTTTTATAGTATTTTATTTGAACTAAATTCTTACCATTAAAATCTTCTTTTGCTATAGATGACCTCCTACTAACAATAAAAAAATCAAGTAAAAGAGTGTAAAAAAAGACGTATACTGTGAATAAAAATGCAATCGTTACAATTTCTGCGTTAAAGTTTGCTATAAATAAAATGTATTAAAACCGCATATCGTAGTTAGTATTCAAATGAATAATCTTGGACTTATTATATCTAGCCACTTTTTTTTTTTTTATCAAATGCAATTTAAATACTAACAATAATATTGAAAATTAAGTTAAATTGTGGAAACTTCATTTTTCAGGCTCTAATTGTATTAATTTTATCAGAGATATTGGTTTTTTTTTATGAATGATTTCATAAACGTCATTCTATTGTCATTAATTGTATTTTTAAACACAATACCTGAATTGTTTTTATTTATCTTTTAATTCTGCAAACTCATACATTTCAACCATGATATTAAAATGATTCACTAAAACTGTGGAATCTTGATGTCTAAATATAATAATGCAGATCACGTAACAGAAGTTGTTCACGGAGGAGACAGAGAGTCGACATCTTTGTCGTTCAGATGATCCAGTTGTGTGTAGCGGCTCCGCCCGGCGCGAGCTCCGAGCTCGACTAACCGTGTCTGGACGTGCACGCCTGTTGCCTGCTGTTCCTGCGTGTGTGCTGCATGAGTTGAGTGACTGTCCTGTGGCTCCCCTCAGGCCTCAAGGAGAGAATTCAGGGCTCACCTGGATGAGGTCATCACGCTCAAGTCAAGGTACTCTACCTTGGACCAGGTAAACCCGCTCAAACTTCTACCAAATCTACTCGCATGCAGGTCATCGGCATTTTCCACAACGCACCTGAACACCACACACTCACGTCATCAGCAGATACACTTTTTCTCCCCTTAGATCCAGTTTTCTTCTCATGCTGAATAATCTGTACTAATCTAGCTATACACTATGAACTAATCATCTAGAAAAGTATTTAAAAATAACCTTATTTATGTAATTAGATCCTTTGTTTTTTTAGCATTTGAAAACAAAGTTGATAGCAGTGAGCTAAATGGGACAGATGGTGGCGCTCCCGAACTCATTTAAACAAACACAGGGCAGTTAGTGCTCATCCTGCGGCACCGAGAGTGACTCACCCTCAAGTGATTCCTGGATCCAGATGGTCATCCGGAGAATGAAATCCTTCACTATAAGATGTAGTGATGGTTACATTGAAAAAGATTTTCTTAGTTTTTGTCACGTCGCTAACAGACGGACAGACGTCAAAGTAGATTATTCTCATTAGATAATTGTGTCTATGAGACGATTAGAAAATAATTTAAATAATAACATTTAATAATAATTTGAATTAAAATAGTCGTTTTCACTTCTTGTATTGTAGTTAATCAGTGCCATCAAAACACTGTATTTACAATTGTTTTTATTGAAATGTTGTTGTTTTTATTATTAGATTAATATTATTATAATTAAAATGATATATAAATTGTAATTGTGAATTTTATTATTTTTTATATATTATTGTATTCAGTCATTTCAATAATTAAATGTTGAGTTGATTTCTTTGAATAGTCGATTTATTCTTTATGTGAGAAAATCGAAAAAAATAAAATATATTTAAATGATTATATTTTCTTTTTTTTTACACATTTAGTTTTCATTTTTTATTCCAAAAATTCTAAAATATGTTTCCTAAAAATAACCTTTAATTCTTAGCCTTTTAAATTTAATAAATAACTGGTACATTTAAATTTATAAGGCTTCGATTTAAATACTATTGAATTTATTTGATTTGTTTTTTAACTTTTGGAAAGAGGATACCAATCTCTGTGTGTAAAAAAAATAATAAAATGTTAATAATTCAATAAAATAATTCAATGCTTTAAAATTCAACATTTGAAAAGTTCAATCCAACAATACTCTGATGGCACTGATGTTCTTCTGTAGTCTCGTAGCATTACGTTCTCAGGCTGGAGTAAAAGCAGCTGCAGACACTGGTTGTTTGCAGCTCTTGCCCTCTTCGTCCTTCGCTTCGTTCCTCTCTGTGTTTAAAGCTCAAACTCCTCGCCGTCGCCTCCTCCTCCTCCTCCTCCTCCTCCCCCCTGCCCCTTCCCCCTGCCCCCTCAACCACGAGACTCCCCTCCCTTCACGTGTTGTTGACCCCCATGATGCCGTGCGTGTACGCGCCGCCGCCGCCATTGATCCCACTGGCGTAGACGACCTATTAGGTTTTAAATCATTTCTTCTATCCACCACTTCAACACTCACATGTTTGTGTGAATATTTTCTCTTCTCCATGAAATATTCCTCATTTTCTCCACGTGTTTGCATGAACTCCATCACCTGCTCCCTCACCAGTGCAGAGTAGACTTAGAAGGTGTGTGTGCTTGTTCGCTTCCTCATGGCCACCATGCTCTCCTCCCGCGCTGACCATCGACCTTCACGCGGTCATCACTTTGACTCTTGACCTGATGGTTCCAGCTGGTTTTGTGATGCGTTGGTTGTCGTCATCTCCTCCACTCTGTCGTACGTTGACGGTGTTTTTTTGTTTTTTTTAATGAATGAACTTCAGGACTTGTGGCCTTTAAATACCTCAAAACTTCAATTGTGGTGTTTTTTTAATTTATGCTGATGACTTGTGACTGTTGTCATCTGAAGTTGACATATGTGCTTTTATATGTCTTTCGCTAGTTTTCGATTTGTGTCTCTCGCTTAAGCTGCATCTAGCTTCCCAACCCCCGCTCTGTAATAATATTTTCCACCTTATCTTTTAAAAAATTAAAACGGTCCCTAAAATGGTTTATATTTTTTTATGTTCATTTGAATCCAACATGTGTAAAACTTTTTGTTTTCTCTTCATTTTGAGTTCATTCTTCAAACTAATTGTAACAATGTTTTAACATTGAACTGTGTTGAAACTGAGTTTTAATTAAAGACCGGTTGGTTTTGTTTTTTTTAATTTTTCCCAGTTTAAGGATTAAAAATAAATGTTTGCTCTTTATTAAAAGATTTTTTTTAATATTTATTAAAAAACTTTCCAATCTATAAAGAAATATGCATAATTTTTATTTAACTTTATTTATAAAAATATTTAAGTACTTTTTGAGAAAATTAATAATTAAAATAAAGGTTTTTTATTTATTTGGGAGGATTCCATATAATAATCCCAAATATTAGATGTCAATATTAAAAAATATATATATGACACATTTAATTGTAAACTTTTGAATTAAAAAAGTATCAGAACAAGTTATTTTTAGCTTTTGTCTCTTTCTTTACGGATACAGTAATTTTTCGACAGATAACTGTTGACCTTGCACGTCCTGAATGTACCTCATATATTTATGTTTGAAAAAAAATACTTAACTAGAAACATTTTTTAATGACTTTCAAAGTTTAATAACATGTAAACATAAATACATTTTAGTAGCGGAAGTAGTATTACTTGAATCAGAAGTTCTCAACTTATTTGCACCGCTTTAATGTCAACCTTCAGATAGAAACAGCAAAAAAATAAATCATATAGAGTTTGTGTTTCACTCATTTTCAATAGTTAACATGTTTGTTTTTGGAGTAAAATTGACTTAAACCAGTGTCTTGACATGTCACAAGCTAATTTTGCTTCAGAAAAAATCTTATTTTCATGAACAACTTGTTTTCGACAGTAATAATCAACAGAACATACATTTTTTAGCACAAAGTATGCTTTAATAGTACATGATATGCTTTATATCTCAAATTATTACGACCAAATAAAGGTACGGTTGCAGCTGTAAGTGCGAAAATCCAGTGATTTAATTCCCCAAAAACACAAATAAATGTGTCCTAAATCTCCTTGGATCCCGCCGTGCTGACCCTCCCGCTGACCCTCCCGCTGCTCCCTCGCTAGGGTGGTCTGTGTGTCCGTCCATCCGTCTGTCTGTCCTGTCTGTCTGTGCTGTTTGCCGGGACAGATGCACTGATGCCTGTGATTCCATGCTTTATCTCCACTAGCTCCAGTGTAGGTTGGAGGGGCTTAAAGATGATCGCAGGAGGACCTTCAGCTCTCGAGTAACTATCCCGTCCCCCCCCTTCCCTCCCTAAAAAAAAGCCCCCCCCCCTGCTCTGTGTCTCCCCCGTCCTCCTCCTCTTCCTCGCTTGCCTCTCTAGACTTTCTGTCCAGTCTTAGTCTCTGTCTCTTAGGACTCTCTGTGTCCCATGTCTCTCTCTTTCTTTTTCCATCCGTCTGTCTCTGCGGGGAAACATGCTCGGCTTACAGTAGCTGTGTCTGGCCTGGATGTTGAGTCTATGATGGGTCGCTCTGGTGGTCTCTGTTGTCCTTCTCTGCTGTAGTCGAGTCCAGTCTGTGTCCGGTCTGTGCTTCCTGTCCTTGGTTTTTTTTTTCTTTTTCGTTTTTTTTTTGCGGGCTGTGCGGACACGTCACCCCTCCTCACACTCTTGTCCGTCTGCCCATCGCTTCACCCCCTCATCCGCCAACACACTCACTCTGGCTGTTTGATGCTCAGTGGTGTCGCAGTAGTGACGGTGAGGGAGGGGAGGATGGGGGGAGTCGGGTGAGTGTGCAGGGAGACGTTCAGCAAGGGACGAGAAGAGAGAGGTTTTTTTTTTCTCATTCTTTTTTATCAAGTCAGATGAGTTTTGCTCTGGAGTGATTGTCAATTCTATATTCTGGGGTTGAAATGCACTTTTGTTTTTATTAATTACAGTTTTTTTTTTACATTGGTGACAAATTAAGAGTGACTATGACTATGAAACGTATTTTACATTCATCTGAATTTGGTTTTAAACTGTTATTAATTATTATGTGTTTATAGTTCGTTTTTAATGCTTATTGTAATTTAATTAACTTTTTTTTAAGAGAGACCTTCTCCACTTATTTTCTGTACTATACAATGCAATAGTTTTTTAATTACATTTTCTTAATAGTTTTACATTTACTTGATAATTTAAAACAAAATTTAAATAAATGTGTATATATATTTATTAATGTGTTTTTATTTATATTTTATTTTTTCTTTTCATTTTGTTTTTCTTCAAATTTTGTCAAAATGAAATAAGGCTACCCTAATATGATGTATGATATCATTTACATGTTAATATTCATTTATAATTGATTTGATTCTAAAAGTAGTCCATAGTTTTATTTTTTTTCTGTTTTCTTGTTCATGATCTAAGATAGTGTTCTTTTTTAAAAATATAATATAAAAAGTTTTAACTTGCCTAAAGTTTGATTAGACTTTAATTTATTTGTTCATGATTTATTTATTTTTATTCCTCAGTTTATTTAAGAATTCTGTTTTCATTATTCTTTGAATTTGCCAAGATGGCACCGACAGGACGGCAGCCTTAAACAGCAGCTCCGAGTGCTTTTTTGGGTTTATTCACTTTTTTCGAGGATTGCCTATTTTTTTTATTTGAGGTATTGCGCTTGCTGTTGTTTAAACTGAATTTCCCCTCGCGGGACAAATAAAGGATTTCTTATTTTAATTTTAATAAACATAAAAATGTATTACATAAATGAATTAATATGTTCATGTTAAACAAATAATTAGATCAATAATTTATTCTATAAACGCTTTTTTAGATTTAATTCTTTTTCTTTAAGTAGTTTTTTGTTTCTAGTTGTGTTCCCCTCACTCCCTCCATGGACTTCTAGGGAACCTGCGCCCCCCTCTGGCTCTCCCCCCGGCCTCCTCAGCTCCACAGAAGTTTGTTCTCTAGCGTAGCAACGAGGCAGCATTAGTATCATCTGCTCATCTGATCTTTCCATGTTCACAGTTCTCTTCTGACTGTTGTTGTTTCAGTTCTCAGTGTCACATCTGATGTGTTTGACAAAAAGCGCACACTGGCCACAAAACCACACCAATATTTGACCTCCGGTGACCTCTGCTCCCTCTCTCTCGCCCCCCCCCCAGGTGCAGTCGAGATGCAGCAGCAAAGAGAACATCCTAAGAGCAAGTGAGTTCCCAAGCCGTACTTCACGTGGAAAGAGATTTAAAAGATGCTGCATCCATGATTCATGCGTTTGTCGGTGCGTGGCTGTTGTTTACATGTCTGTGCGCTGGTGTGATGTTTTGCCAGAGGTTGTTGAGCCTCGTGTCGAGCATGGGGATATGTGCGAGCGAGAAAGTGGGTCAGTGGAAATCATAGCACAGCGGCACCTATTCTTCGCTGGGAGGCAGCGAGAGCAGATTACGCATTAGTTACACCTTTGTTTGTTCCTGTTAGCTCTGGAATTATTAGAGAGGTATTATTAGACAAGCAACGCTGCTATCCAGCATTATAGGACGTTCATCTTTCAACTGCTGATCTCATTACAAATATCTCTTACTGTACACATCTGTAATGGTTTGATTTGGAAATGACAATTTGAAAAGTTTTTCCTCAGATTCAAAAGGTTAATAGTTGCGTTAAGAATTTTTGTCTTGAGTCTTGACACTAGTGAAGTCTTAAGAAATAGCAGCGTTTTTGAAAATCAATTCATTATTTTTGTTGTATTTGTAGTTTTTTCCTCAGATACAAATTTGACATGTTACCAACTTGTACACTGGAAAAAAAATACAAAAACGAATGCAAAAACATTTTTGCTAGTAATGTGGGTTTTTTTTAATTAAAGACTTAATCCGTAGGATTAAAAATAGAGCTTTTGGTTCCCCCTAGTGTCAGAATAGATGAACTGTGAAGTGTTTTTACTCAGTTTCAACCATTATTAATAATATTTTGCTTCTTTATTATTTCAAATATATTTATGTAATTCTCCGTTCTATTTTTATTTCATTATTTACTTAATTTAGTCAAAGATTTATTTTAATTATTTTTTCAATACTTTCCAATCTGGAAGTAAATGTGCATCATATGTATTTAACTTTATTTATAAAATATTTAAGCACTTTTAGATGCAATAGTTTGAGAAAATAAATACTTAAAGCCAAACCTAGTGTCAGAATAGATGAACTGCAATTTTGTTTTTCCCAGTTTCAGCGATTTTATGCATTCATTTACAAAACTAGATAAATACTTTTAATGTAACCTTCCTGGTAACTTGGAAAAGTATCTGAGTACTCAATATGAAAATGAAAACGATCATCGCAACCAATAGTATTTTCTCCTTTTTTGGCACCTATTTCGTGTCAAGTGTACTTAACTCATTTTAACTTTTAATTTTATAGTCGTGTCAAGTTCTAGATGTAAATCTTTCGCCTGCTTGACTATAGAGTAGCATTCTGAGACCAAATGATTTCAAGCTAGCATTCCGCTAATGCTAGCGTTAGACTCTTTTTTTTCATCATTGCATGTGTTTGATGACTGTACGGCTGGAGAATTAAAATATGATTCCCTTAATCTAACGCCACTTTTCTGTTTGGGCGTTGTGGGTATTTTTCTGTGTTCAAAACTGTAGAATCATTTGATTGGTTGTGTACAGAATTGAATGTCAAGTTGTCATACCTCACAAAATACTTGACTTGGGTCAGCTGATCTTTGCGATGTCATGATTTCCCGTAAAATAAGGTCACAGTGCAGTGGACATCACCAAGGTGGCCCGGAGGCACCGCATGTCCCCGTTCCCCCTCACGTCCATGGACAAGGCCTTCGTCACTGTGCTGGAGATGACCGCCGTCCTGGGCACCGAGATCATCGACTACAGAGGTGAGGCGAGCAAATATAACCCTCCGCGTTCTCTGGCTATAAATATGATCCACTTCCTTATCAAACATTTTTTTTACATTCCTTAGCATGTTTACATAGTAAAAATCTACTTTTAAAATTTTCTTTAACCTACTTACAAAGTGAAAAATCACTATAAAGTGAAGATCATTTCTTGTTATTCCTACCGTTTGATTATTGGGTTAGATTTTGTCTTTAATTAACTTTAGGAAAGATTCATTTTTATCCTAAATTTTTTTAATCACATTTATATTTTGACTAAACATGGCTGTTTATTTATCGGCAGATTTTAAGAACAATTTATCAACGTTTTGGGATTAAATACTTGTTTAGTTGTTTCTTAAACTAATTTAGGTTGGATTAGATTAGATGAGATTGACTTTATTAATCCCTCTGGAGATCTCCTTCAGAAAATTGGGTTTCCATTTCTCAGAAAATGATAGTTTCATAAAAACAAGAACAAAGTTCAAATAAAACAACAAAGTGCAAATATAAAGAACATTTTTTTGTTAGAAAATATGTTTTTTTCTTGTTTTACTTGTTTATTCGTTTATCTATTTATTTTGAATGTTTCTTGGGGGGTGGGTTCATGTCTATATACTATACACTCCAAAAAAACATTCTTAATAATTCTATGTAAGAATTATAAAACAGATTTGTATTTACCTTTTATTGACTGTTTTACTCCTTCATAATCATTCAATAAATCCTAAACTAAATAATATGTAACTGCTGTGTATGAGTTCCAATGTTCCTTCATCTCTTCGCATGATGCACTTCCCTTTGATTTCTGGGTGTGTTGTGCGCACGTGTTTCTCCGTGTCTTCACATGCACATTTCTTTTTTTGCACTGATGGGTATCAAAGCTTATATCTCCATATTAACACCCACATGATCACATCTAAAGGCTCAGAGAGGAGCTATATTTAGCTTCACAGCAGCTTAAGGTATTTTAGTTGCTGGATTTTTCTCATCCGCCCACTTCTCCGTTCGCTTCTCTCTTTCTCTGCTGCTTTCTTGCATCTTTGTGTTTTAATGGTCCGCATGTGATGGTCCAGTCCACCTTGAGCCTTGATCTTTTTTTTTACAAAACTATTAGATTCTGAACCATGTAAGAGTCATGTTCATAATATTTGTGTTGTATGGAACTTAACCATTAACCTCATATGTTCTGTTAATTTTTCGCCAAAGTCTTCACTAATGAACAAACAAAAAGTTGCAAGTCGATTAAAAAAGAACTTCCAAATTGTTCAAAATTATATTTTACATACTACTACTACTACTACATCACTTCATTCTGATTCTAATTTAATTGAGCAGATTTCTGCGACAAGGAAATGTTTGTAAGAGCACCCTCTAGTGGTTGTCTTGTGTAAGGTGATGTTCTGTCCGCTAGTTCTGGTTAAATCTGTATTAATTTGCGTTTATATAAAATAATTTCTGCTTCATTAAGAGGTTTTTGCTTTTTTTTGTTGATATTCTGTTCATTAGTTGTTTATCAGTTGATTATTTAAGTATTGTTGATTATTTATTTCATTTTGTTGATTACTTATTTTAGTTTATTATTTATTTTTAATGTCCTTTCATTGTCTACTTCATGTTTTGCATCGTGGGTCTGAGAGGACTACAGTTGCATCTATGCTGTATGTCTTGATACATGTATATTTGACAAATAAAAGTACTTGAACTTGAACCGGAGAGTTCTACCATCAACACTTGTTCTGGATGATGAAAGAAAGAGCTAGATTTAAGTCAACAAAATAAGTGATTTTTAAGTATATTTGGACTTTCATAAAGTTCTCCAAGAGGCTTACAACAAATCTACTGGCCGAGGAGGCCGAGGGACAGACCCATGACTTGATGGAGCGGTTAGACACTGGAAAAGATTGAATATTATGCATTTTTAACAGTGGTTAGAACCTGTTTGATGGATGTATAGAGGTTAATAGTTGTGTTAAGAATTTTTGAAAAACCTTCGCATTGGAGTCTTGACACTAGTGATGGTGAAGTCTTAAGAAATAGCAGCGCTTTTGATAAATCAATTCATTATATTTGTTTTATTTCTAGAGCGGTCCGTAAATATAATTCTTTTATTATCAACAAAGGTTGGCGACCACTGATAAAAATAAAGTAATAAAGTTGGAGGGAGTTAGGTATAAATTAATTTACTATGGTAGTTATTTGCAAATCATTTTAGGTTAGTTGAGTGAAATAAAATTAATAAAAATGTTAAGTTATTGTTGTTTCACTATTTAGGTTTACATCACATTTGCAAGTTTAATTAGTTTAAATTCAATTAATCCCAACTTTCCAGTGTAGAATGTTTCATCCTGGGAGACTTTCAAATAATCTGGTACAACCTACAAATGCTTTCATCACGTCCAAGCCCGGCCTGTTCTTACTGGGTTCTGTTCTTTGATATCTGGTCCCACAGATGGAATGGGTCGAGTCCTGGCTCAGGACGTTTATGCCAAAGACAACCTGCCACCTTTTCCCGCATCCGTCAAGGACGGCTATGCTGTGAGAGGTGAGTGACTTGGGTTTATCTTCATGATCTTTTCGGGCGTGAAATCCAAAAATCCAAAGATATTGGGCGAAGACTGAAGCGCCACAGGCTTCCTAGGGTTAAGCAGGAGAGCAGGGCGACAGCTTTGACGCCCGCGGGCGAGTCTAAAAACTCTCTCGTAGCATTTGTTGTTGGTACTTTCCCGGAGAGGAGACGAGCTCGGCAGACGTGTTTGGAGATTGGACAGATCTGTCCCCGAGGGTCGTCACGGACCCCAGTCTGTGGATCTGCTCGTAGAACGGATTAGCTCGTGTGTTCTGAGTCATCTGGTCAAGATGACACATGAAAGAGACTTGTTGTACTCTAAATATTCTTTTCTGAATCATAAACTTTTCACTTACTTCTTCTCACATGAGATCATTAATCTTACCAGTTCCGATGAAACAATAAGTAAAACAACATGTGTTCTCAAATAAAATAACATTTAAAATTATTATTTTTTTTATTTATTTTATTTAATCAAAAAAACTTGGATATTAAAACATAATTTGTAGTAATTTTGGTTATACTTTCTTGAACTTAAAATGAGACAAAAGAATTTTAAAAAAAAATAGAAAAGAGATGTACAAACTTTTTCAATTTATAAAAAGTCAATTTATAAAAAATAGAAGGAAAAAAAAGGTTTTAACTTCTCCAAGACGAACTTAAGAAGTTTATTTTTATTAATTTAATCAAAGAATGAATTGTTGATTAAAATAATATTTGTAGTGATTTATTTTTGTAATTTCTTGAACTTTAAAAGATTAAAAAAAAGTGTCAATTTTTTAAAGACAAGTCAACATTGATAAAAATAGAAAAGTTGTTTCAAACCCTTTTCCAGAGAAGTCCACCAGGGAAAAAAAAGGTTTTAACTTCTCCTTGACAAACTGAAGAAACTAATAAATTTAATGAAGGGATAAATTGTTGATTAAATTATAATTTGAAGTGACTGTCATTTCTTGAACTTTAAATGACAAAAAAAGGAATATTAAAAGTGGTGTCCAAATTGTCCAGAGAAGTCCATGTTTAAAAATATATTATTTTGTTTGTAACTTCTTAAACCCTAAATAATGATATAAAATGTATCACA